>JAVJGJ010000060.1:496785-533263 GCA_035590215.1 Microhierax caerulescens
ATCTCCCCCACAGTCCCGCCGTCCCACGGGACAGGACCAGACCCCACTCTGCGGGAGCGGGAGCTGCAAACGCCGGGGCTGTGGCATGTGCAGCCCAGCCCGGGCGCAACCCCTGGGTGCTGAGCACATCTCCCTGCGTGCTTCTCCGCCCTGGGTGCACGGTGTCCTGAGCATCCCGCTCATCCCAGGCCACGCCGGTGAGGAGCAGGGCAGGGCAGCAGAGACAGCAGTGGCTTTTTGTGAAAGCGTCCGCCACGTCACCGGATGCTCCTTCTCCATGCACCTGTCTTCTGCCTGGAAGAGCATCTCGCCAGCCTTGGCCCCACAGGCGCTGCCTTCGGGCCAGCTGCGTAAGGGTCGACGCCTTCCACCTCCAGGAAAGATGCTCCAGGGAGCTGCAGGCAGCTCAGGCAAAGCAACCTCAGTGTCCTGCCTCTCCCACCCAGCCACAAAGGCCAAGTCCTCTACTGCTTGCTTCTCCCTGTAGCACCAGGACCACAGGATGCCACCCCAAGCCCCCTGCCTCTCTCCAGCTCTGCTCCTACGGGCACCACTGACATTTCCCCTTGCTCTCGAAGCACATGGACCCAAGAGAGGAGGACGTCCACGATACATGAAGAGAAAAACATGCCAGGAAGCCACCGGTGTCCCAGCACAGCTGACTGGGACCACACTAGTGGGACACAAGTGACAGGACAGGCTGGTGGATGGGGGATGCAGCCAGAGGAAGAAGGAAGCCGCAGAAGCCCATCTCCCTCTGCCGTGCCAAACAGCAGCTCCCATACCACAACCGCCATGCCGTGCCCAGGCGACTCAGAGCTGAAACACCCACAGAGGTTTTCCAAATGAAGAATGATGTGGGTGGGCACTGAAACCAGAGCCACCATCACCGGCATCTCAGAGATCCCATAGGCAGCAAAATGAACCAGAAGACAACACCTGGAGCAAAGGACAGTGCTACTGGGATCATTTCCAGCGCTGCAGCATCCAGCTGTGTTTCAGGGGGTGCAGGCAGCTGCCATGAAGGCTTTGCACCCTCCTCCTCCACTCTGCTGGGGTAGTGACAGGAACAGAGGCAGAGGGCTGGGACAACCTGCAACCAGTGACCGCGCCAAGCAGCTGAGCCAGCAGCCCTGCTCTGCTCCCCGCCATGTCCCTGAACAGGAGGGGGGATGCTGGTGGTGCTTCGGGGTTGCTCCGTCCCCTCCGGAGCAGGGTGGGCTCCAGGGAATGAGGAGGAGCACTTAGACCACAGCAAGGCAGAGCCTGGAGCAACACGGCAGGAAAGGCTCACAGCCCAGTGAACACAAATGCGTAATGAGCACAGACACAGCAATGTGGGGAGATGCTGAATATGAAGGATTAAAAAAAAAAAAGAGAAATTAATCTTATTCATAAAGTAGAACAGGTTTTTAACTCCAGCACACAGCTGCTGGAAGGGGGTGGGGGGTCAGCTTTGTAGGGTGGTTGCTGCTTTGATACAGATCAGGAGAAAGGGATGTGAGGCTGCGCGCTTCCTGGTGATGCCATGAGTGCTCCTGTGAGCAGCAACAGAGGCCACCTCTTGCCCTGAGTCCCCAGCTTTGGCGGGGCTCAGGCTCTCTGGCTGCTGGGAACCATCCCCCTTGTCCCAGAGTTCCTTGCCCTTCTCCTGTGAGGCCAGTGATGTGCCTGACCCCCTCCAGCCAAAAAGACCCCGAGGCACATTTTGGGGAGGGAGGTGCTGCCAAAGCCAGGATGGAGCTACCTCCTGCCTGCAGAGATGGATGGAGCTGGGCTGGACACTGCTGGCAAGCTCCCCTTGCCCATCCTGGGATCTGGTGCTCACAGGAGATGTGGAGATGCCAGCGCTTGGTTGAATCCCATCCCGTCAAGCTCCATCTCCCACCCACCCTTGTCCACAGTGCACGACTTCCCAGGAAGCATAGGGCTGTTGGGCAAGAGCTCACTGAAAACACATCTTTTTTAATGCTTTTGGAATACAATGGATAAAGCAATACCTAAAAACTGTGGGATCCGTCTTGCACCTGCTTTCCAGAGTTGAGGATCATCCTGGCACCCTTCTGTGGCAGTCAGGGTGCTTCCTGGGAACAAAGCGCTGCTCCCCTGAGGCTCACCCCATCGATTTCTGCTTCATTAACCCCTTCTTTGCTCCCTGATGGATCTTTGCAGCCAGCTTCCCTGTAAACAGGGGATTAAAAAAAAAAAAAAAGAAAAAAAAAGAAAAAAACACAACAAATTCTCATCACTCTTTATTTTTAAATGCTATTTGCAATGCAAATAAGCTGGAGGCAGCAAGGTCTCCTAGTTAGTGTGTTCCTGTCACATTCAATTATCATGCTTGAGGAGCCAGGCGTTTCCAGCCACCATGGCCTCCCTCTGCAGGCGTGACACCAGAGAGCCAGGGGCAAATATGTCCGACATGGCAAAGAGATGCTGGAGAGGGGGAAATTCAGCAAGGTGGAGAGTAAATTAACATCTAGCACTTGCCTGCCTGTCTCTACCGGGGGGAAGCTGATCCCTTCGCTTGCCCGCAGGATGCATGTCAACACATTTGAAGGAGATGGGAGACCATCAAGGACCATGTTGCAGTCATGTTTCTTCACAGTGTGGCAGAAAGCCGGGCTTGGGGATGATAAACCCTCAGCTTGGCAATGATGATGCCATGAGGCACACAATGTCATGGGGACCAACTGCTCAGTGCTGCCAAGTGCCAGGCTGGCGGTGTCCAAGGCCACCAACTGGGAGGGCCATGCTGCCTTTGCCACTGGGCAGTGCCTCTGGGAGCCCAGGTGCCATGGCCAGCTGCTCCAGTGGGACCCAGAGAAAGCACTTGCCCCCCACCCTTGTCCTTCACAGCCCTTGGTGGCTTTGCTGCCAGCTCTGCTTTCCTGCCTGGGAGAGGAGCAGGACACCAGAACATGAAATCTGGGGAACTCCTGTAGAAGAAGCCAAAGCACGGCGAGCAAGCCAGAAGGGCGATGTGCTGCCTCAAGAGGAGCATCCCTGTCCCCCTCTCCCTGTCTGTAAAAAAGCAAGCATGCTCCCGCTCTCCCAGGCAAAACTCCCTCCTCCAAAAGGGAGAGAAGAAAAGGAAAGTGACCTTAAGCAACACAGCACGGCAAAGAGCCAGCCTCCCAGAGAAGCTCTGCTGTCAGCCAGCGCAGGTCACCTCCTCTAATGCCATGTCTCCCTGGGAACTCACCTCCCTGCTCCTGCTCCCCTGCATCTTCCCATCCTCCAAATGCCAGCCTCATCCTGCCTCTGTCTGTAGCTGGGAGCAGGGATGGGACTCCAACACATTGCAGAAGCCAGCAGCAAAAACTGCAGACCCCATCCTGAGCTGGGGAGGGTGGCCCCAGTCCCTGGGGAGCATCTCCCGCACCCATTGGGAGGGACATGGGGGTCCGCTGTGGTCACACCATCAGGAAAGTAGGAAAAGGGATCAGAGTTTGATCCTAAGGAGATGGACAGACAAGAGTCCATCCCAGCAAAATCCCAGTGAGGTGGATGAAGCCAGAGCTGGCAGCACTTCATCCAGGTCCCTCAGCATCATCGCTCTGGGGGATCAATCCTGGTGCCACCCTGTCGGTGAAGCACAGCCCGTGTGGTCCCTGGGACCACTACATTCCTCCAACCCAGCTACAGCACACAGTAGATCTAATCCCTTGTGGGGACAAGAACCACCAAGCTCCAAACCAGTCCCACTTTGGCCACTGCTCCAAAAACTGCCAGTAAATGTTCATGTGCCATGAGAAGCAGGTGCTTGTCCAGAGAAAATGGCTCCAAACCAGCCAGAGACCATCACCTTCTCTTCAAACCAAGAAAACTTAGTCGATTTCAGCCCAACGAAGAGCCTGACAACACTGTTCTCAGCAGAGGTAGGTTACAAAATGGCTTTGCTCAGAATGTCCCACCACGACAAAACAGCCTCCCTGAAACCAGTCTTCCTCCTTCAGCTTGGGTTTTGGGCCAGCCTTCCTCCTGTCTGAGCCTGAGAAGGAAGGAAGTTCAATGCACCAAAACCATAGCACGTGTGAAGAAAACAGACATGAGCAACGGTTTGCAAGTCACCATGCCATATATCCCTAAACTGAAACACAGCTACGGTCAGGTTGAAATTAAGAACAGGAACACCGGCCTGCAGCCCATGGGACACAAAATGCTGTCTGCAAAATTTCCCCACCATCACAAATGAGAAAATTAAAACTGAATCCAAGCAAAAGGGCAAAATACGGCATTAATGGGAGCATCTGTTTTCAGACAGCGTTCTCGTCCTGTGCCGTAGTTAGGAGATGGAGGAGATCCAACATCCCCTCTGCCACCCTGTGTGGGAGAAGACTTTTCCCAGCTGCCTAAGGGTGGAGAAGCAGCCCCCTCCTTGCACTGGCTGGAAACAGTGATGGGCACCCTATGTGGCTGAGCCAGGACAGCCAGACTGTCTGGAAGCAGTGTGTCAGACCACTGTGTCACCAGGCTGTGGGGTTTTTGGCAGGAGAAAGGCGGCGAGTTCATATTTTGCTCCATGCTCTGATCCCCCATCACCAACACTGTGTCATCTCCAGGGCTGGAAGCTTCATATTTACCATGCCTGCCTGCTCCCCCAGGACCCCAAAAGTGATCAGAAGGCTCCTCTGCTCTACCAGCTGGCAAATATAAAACACCACACAGATAACCTTTAGGAAAAGGCTAAAAATAAGGCAATAGCCCCAGGGTCCCCTTCTCTTTCCACTCAATGACTTAAGGACTCTCATCTCACACTGCGATGTGTGCCTTCACCCTCTCCTTTACACTCTTCCAGCCGTCGGCTGTTGAAGAGTGGCTTCTGAGTGATGCTCGAGGGAGGCTTCAGGGAAGCTTTGCCTGGATTCAAGGAAATCACCCATGAGAACTGCCAGGAAGCTTTGTCCTCATGCACTAAAACTAAGCAGGGATGTGTCTGGGGAGAGCCATGCTCCCAGATGCAACACAAACACAGTACCCATCCCTTCCACACAAACAATAACCCTGGCAGCAAAAATCGAGCTATGTTACTTCTTTTTTTCCCCATCCCCATGCTGCTAGAAACAACTAACTTGCAACAGAGAAGCACTCAGATGTCACTGTGGCAAGGTCCATGCTGTTATCTGGCAAGGAAAAGCACTCTGGCTTGGCTGCCCAACAAGACAAACTGGCATTTTGTCATGGCTTGAGCCAGGCTTCAAGAAGACTGGGGCAGCCGGTGAGCTCAGGTGGGTACGTGAGCCGGCACCTTCCCCCTGCTCTGCTTCCAGCTTGGAGAATTAAGCTTTTGACTGCCTCAGATGTAATGCCAGCTCCTATTAAAACAGCGCCTTACTCAAATGAAAGATCAAAGGTTTCCCTGCTCCTTCCCAAGGCTGTCACAAATATCACCCAGACAGACCATGTCCCCTCCGGGAGGTGAGCATGCAACTCCCCAGTCTCCCCTGCCGCTGCTCTCGTGACAGCTCCTGTCGGGATGGAGGGCAGGAAAGGCAAGGCCAGCAGCAGGAGCAGGCAGCACAGCCAGCCGCCAGCACAGCCAGCTTCCTTCCAGGCTGTTAGACTGATCCTTCTCCAAGCAGGAAAGTGTCACAACACAAAGCAGACAATGTGACAGATGGGGAGGGGACCGGCAGCACCTGCACCCGGCGAGGCAGACATGCAGAAGCCGGCTGCCCTGTGCTCACACCACACAGCAGCTTCCCCTTAGCCACCACCGGCTGAATGCAGGCAGATGTGGCAGTGAAGGGGCATGAGAGCGCCTGTACAAGAGCAAGAAGAGGTTAAAACAAGGAAGAAAAAAAAAAAAAAAAAAGAAAAGAAAAAACCCCGCAGCAGCTGCTCCACCACGCCACAGCGATGAGGCTGTTCTACTGCAGCAAAGATGTTTGCATCCTAAATAACTCGGTGCAGCCCTGCCTGCTCACTGGCACACCAGGAAAGACCCCATCCCTGGGGGAGGACAGTGCCACTAGCAAGATCCGAGTGCTGCAGCTCACCAAGCACTGTTTGTCACCGTTGGCTGAACACACCTCCCAGATGATGTTGCTACAAAAGGCTGTGAAGAAACCAAATCATTTTGCCCTCCTCAGTACGCAGGCAGGGCATGAATACCCCCAATACCCAGGAAGAGATTGAAGCTGTGGGAGAATGGTGCTTCTCTGAGCAGAGATGGGGAAAAAAAGTCCTCAAAAACAACAGAAAAAATCCTACACTGTGCTTCAAAAGCCCTTACTAACTGGTCCTGAGAAATCCTGCCACCCCTCTGCTACTAGATAACTACTCCTGGAGAACCACGCTGCAAATGAGAAAGAAAACCCAGTCATCAGCTCTGCTAAACAAACAGCCAAGACTATTTTTGCTTATGCTGCTTTTAGCCCATCAAATTAATTTTTCACATCCCCTGAAAGCATGTACAGGGCCTTCCCCCGGCTGTGTGGTGGGGAGGCTGCTAATACGGATGGAAGCGACTGCAGGCTCCCCAGCTGCTGCATCCCTCCTCCATCCTTTTTACAGCAGCGGGTAGGAATAACTGGCAGCCTGCGGAGGGGCTGGTGGCTCATAAAAGGGACTAACAACACTGGCAAGCGGAGCACAGACAGATGCTGCGGCGCTTCCCTGCAAGCTCTGCCAGGATATCCCATCCTGCCGGCCTGCGGATGGAGAACATCCATCTGGCCCTGCAGCACTTGCTGCTTCAAGCCTTCACCATCCTCACGGGCAAAAGGGTAATTTTGAACCACAGGCAAGGAGCTAGCATGGGTCTGCCTAAGCATTGCCACACTGGCTCGTATCCTGACCCAGGCTGATGCCAGAAGCGGATCAGCTGCAGACACAAGCACTCTTTGACTCCTGAGTGTTTGGAGAGGCAGGAAGAGGCATGTATTTAGAAGGAAGCAACATCTGGGGAAAGGGGAGCCAAAGACAAAAAAAAATATTACAGATGTATTCGAGTCATTAAACAAACACCTACAGATCAAAGAGCACAGGGCAAAGGTTGCGAACTCATATGGCAAAGGCAAGCAGAAACGGTGATGAGAGCAGGCATGAAAGGCCAAGGGGGGCATCTGTGGAAACTTTACTACTTACAGATTTTGGGTTTTCCTTTGATGGGAAACTTCACAACCATCTCCTGGGGATTAGTGCAGATAAAGACAAATGGAGACCCAGACTCCTGGCTCAGATCCGGATACTGCAAAACACAGAGACATACACAAAACAGAGTCAGGCTAACTACCATGGGTTTGGAAAGAGCTCGACCATCAGCAGCAGAGAAATCAATATTTAAGAGATGAGTTATATCTAGGCTGTAGCAGCTCAGACTAAACCAGTTGAAGAACTTTCAATGTAAAAAACCCCAAACACCAATTGCAGCTTTGGATCTCAATCAGTGAGCCCCTCTCTAAGTCTCTTCTCGTCATGCCTCTGCTGGAGCTTGCTCCCTTTTCGAACCTGCTCACCAAGCTGCTTCCCTGTGTGCTCCTTAATCCTTCTCAGCCCCCTTTAGCTCAGACCCGTGTTTCACTGCCTAAAAGGTGTGGTTTCACACCTGCCTTAAGCTGTTCTTAAGCATGAGGCATCGACAGAGAGGCGGTTGGGGATCCTGCCCTGCCAAGCTTGCCTGCTCACTGCCTGCTTTGTGCTGGGACAAGCATGAGACCAATTTTTCAGCCCAATGCATTCCCAGATTCAGCTGACCAGGGATGTAGGTACCCCCACTAAACCCCAGCCAGTCCCGAGCAGCACATCAGCACCTCAACCGAAGCAGCCTGGCAAATCCAACAAAACGATGACCAGCAAAGGTTGGCCACCTCTTCTGCTGAAGCAGCTGTCCCAGCTACAGATACCTCATCTCCTCCCCACAAAGCTAAGTCCAAACACAAAGGCTTTGAGATTTGGAGAATGTGCACCATATGGGGGACACAGCCCTTGAGATTCCTCTGAATGTAAAGGGTGAGCAACAGAAAAATGCTTGCAACACACCAAGCTGATGGCTTGGAGAAGCCAGCCATCTCCATGCAAGGCTGTCTCCAAACATGGAGTCTACAGAGAGATTTCACTGTGATGAAGGCACAGGGGAATTTTATAGGGAGAGAATAAACATTGTTTCTCTCATTAACCATGGGGAGAAAAAGGAGAGAAAAAAAAACACTCAATGAAGGAAGTGCACCAAGGTCCTCTCTGGATGCAGCTCAGCCTCACTGGTGTTTAAAAGTGAAATACAAGACAGTAATAAAAAATGCATATGCCAACCATCGCTTCAGATTCTCCATTAGCTGCAATGCTGTGCTGACAGGCACAGAGGTGACAGCATGCCATGAAGGTGCTCCAGCCCAGGAAATCCTGTTCAAACAGACTGCAGAAGTGTTTTTTTTCTTCCATGGGAAAAACTGCTGCCTTTTTTTTTTTTTTTTTTTTTCCTCCCCTGCCTTCCTCGAGCAGATCTGTCAAGGCTGCTGTAGGGGACAGGATGCCAGACCAGATGGAGCAGCGTGTCCTGGCAAATCCCCCATTTGTTACTAACAAATGACTCCTAGGCTGAGTGTTTGAAAAGCTCTTACCGACCTGCCAAGATGAGTTTGGATTTGCCCTGGAACAGCTGGGCATGGAGAGGGAAGCAGGGAGCAACCCACCCTCCCTGTGCTGTAGCGGGGTTTGGTAGCGTTGCCAGCAGTTAGGGGAGATTTACAGAAGCCTGACACTGGGATTGGATCAACCGGGGAAAGCATTTCCAGCCCCTCTCATTTTACAACAGCATGTAAGAGCTGTTCACCGAGGAAGAGAGATAGATGTACGTGCGCTTAGCTGCTCTGTACAACACCCGCGCCGGAGGAGAAAGAGCTGCACTGATCTGCGCTGCACGCGGACGCCCTGCTGTACCAATCTGGGGTTGGACAGGTTTCTTCCTCTTTTTTTTTTATTTTTTTTTTTTGGCTGAGCCATGTTACTTGACTTGCTTCCACTGCTCCATGCCAATGCCAAGGATTTTCATTTCCCATCTGCAGGGAAGGAGGATCTTGGAAGGTTAGAAAGAGGCAATGTGAATATCCCCCACCAACGCCTGGTAAGTGCAAAATACTGGCACCGCTTTATTGCCCTCAGCATCATGCGGGTGCCCAGTGGCTGCTGCACAGCCAGAGGACCTGATGTACTCTGCAGCTCCCACAACAGCACAGCCTCTGAAGGTCACACCATGAGGCAGCGGGGTGTAAGCCACCATCCAAACCTGGTCGTAGAGATGGTCCATCCCCACACTACTACATGCGGTTCAGCCAGTGGCTTCTTCAGCCAGGCTGTGTGTCTGGAACCAGTATGCCATAGAGGTCTTGCTGCCTGGAGTACAGCTGCTTCCCATATCTCCTCAGCCACCGTCCCCTAGGTGGGCCTAGACATCACCATGTCCCCCCCTCACACACCTTACAATCCCCCACACAAGGAATGTCCCCTTAACAGGCACCCTGGCATCAGCAGTAAAAGCAACAGCCAGGTTGGTTTCTCCACTGACAGCTTTCATCCAAAACCAGGATCAAACCTTCAGCTCCAAAAGCTTCCAGCTCAATCCAATCCCAAGGCCGAGGCAGATGCCACAACTGTGACTTGGCTTTCCACTTCCACACTGCAGCCTTTCATCTTTGCTCACAGGGTACATTTCTGTATGTGTGCCAAATCTGTTTGCATCTTGCATTTTAAAAGCCTTGGTCCTTCCTCTGGCATCTCACTCCTGGGAGGCAGGGAAGGAGCCTCTTATCAAGCTGCTACATTTAAGGCTTCCTATTGTAGGGAAACATCTTATCCCATCCTGGTGAACAACAAAAGCAGAATATTCCTGCCTGCCAGAGGTGAGAAGAAGCTGTAACCCTTTCCTCTGCCTAGAGAGAAGATGTTCCCAGGTGGAGAGATGAGGCTGAGCTCCCACAAGATGCTGAGCCAATCTAATGCCCAGGCTCCCCTCTTCCCCCAGTCCCTTCCAGAAGTTAATTCTCCTCATTCACCCTGCAGAAATTTAGGGAGCTTTTGGGTAAAGTCAGTTTTCTGCCAGGGTGATGGAACAAACTGCTCAAAGAAAGGTCCGGTGAAGCAGGTGAATAGCAGGAGTGTGTGGCCAGGGGCTGGTAGGAACAGAGACTCCTCTTGGAGAGCAGCAAAAAAATTAGATGTGCTTGCTGCACCCTTGAAATCACTGCCTGCAAACTGAACAGAGAAATAGCCAGATATGCTTTTGCCACACAACACATCATGAGGACCACGACCACAGCCTCTCCCCAGCACACCTGTAACTAGCTGCCAATATTTCACATGTTTAGAAACCACCTCCATGGACCTCATTCCCTAGAGGTCAATGGAGCTGTTAGTATTTCCTTCCCAAAATTTGTTGTTATTTAGTCCCCTAAACAGTGCTTGCTCTTAATGTCATGCATGACCACCATGAGCAACGTCACCTTAGCCACCAACAAACTGTATCTACGCTATCTACTCTGGTCATAACAGGACCAAGACAGACAGCATGGCTGAATGGCAGCACCCCTCCACCTCTGTGTCTCTTTCTGCAGCTTAGCTAGGACATCGGTACCTACCTGCCCCGTGCCAAAGATGCCTCTCCTGTTGGCAACTACTCAGTAGGCTTCTGCTCTCAGCAGAGACGCTGCCACCAAAACACCAAACACGTTCTTGTCTCCATTATATTTTCCAAGTGTCTAGCAAGTAAAAAATCTGATTTCTCAATGTCGCTGCTCTACAATTTGCAATGCAGTAAGTTTAGTACAGGGAGAACAAACTTACTCCCAACTGCTACACCCCACAGGACAGCAACCGCTGCCCATCAACACTTCAGCAAACTTCAGACTTGTAGTAAACGTCCAAAAGCCACATCTACTGTGCCAGAGAGAGAAGGCAGAGCATATCCCCAGTAAAGAGGATCTGCAACAGCAGTTTTTAAAATCAAAGGTCATCTTGGAGAGAAACCACTCTCCCTTTCTACTGGAGACCAAGAGTCAAAACCAGCCAGGAGTCTGATGGGGGATGTTCCTTCTTAATTTCAATGGCACTTATTGTTATAATCTTGAGGGTGTAAATAAGACAGGTGCCAGTACTCCAGGTTTTGACACTGCCTCTACTAGGAAGTAAGTTAGCATTTAGGAGAGATGGCTAAAAAGGCCTTCTACAGCAAATATAGTCCAGAGGCCAGGTTGTCCCTGAAGAAGAAAACCCACCCTCCTCCAATCCTGCAGAGGAGCAGGCAAGCTGAAGGAGAGGGCTTATGCAATGTAACTACGGTGTAAAAAAAAAAAAAAGAATGATTCAGCCTCCTTTCAGACCTTCTGCCACCTCGTAGCAGGCTTGCAACGAGAAGTTTGGAGGACGGTGGGCTCCGTGGGCTGCGAACAGCAGGCACAGCTTACCAACTGCTGCTCCAGCCCACTGCTTCACACAGTCAAAAACCCCACGTATGCTCTCCATACATTGGCATCCACGCAACCACCACCCTCCTTGCTCGACCCATCTCTGTGACCACACTGGTTGGGCTTCAGTTTGCTGCTAACAGGTTTGTAAGAGCCTAGCTGTGAAGAGATTAGCAGGGGGAGGCGGGGGAAGGCAGCTTAACACGCAGAAAGAGCTCGAGGTTAAATGTAGCCTCTGAGTACAAGCTGGAGAAGGGAGCTGAGCACTGAGCTCCTCCAAAAACTGGCCACCAGACCCACCCAAACAGTCACCCTGGCTCTGGAGCCAGTGCTTTGAACATATATTAAGTGGCTATCAGATGTCCCCAACAGCCACCCCAAGCAAGCTGCAAGCAGGGATAATTGCTAATGAATGTTCCCTTCACTTTGTTTTCACTATCCCTCATCTCCCATCACCAGCTCATCACCACCAGAAATAGCAGCAGGGCTGTCAGCCTCCCCACTCCACAGCCCACAGCAAAAGAGCAAAGGAGGGGACAAGCCAGCTCGGAGCCAGCAGAGACACAAACTCACCTTCTCTGACACTTGAGAAAAACAAAAACTCCTGCTAATGCCCCCCACTCCGAATCTGTTAAAGTAAGTATTTTTGTTTTCTGATTTGGGTAAAGCCTGCAGCAGGATGCAGGGGCCATGCAGGCTCACCCAGCATTGCTGGTAACAATGTGGAGCTTGGGCCCCTTAGCTTGTCCCAATTCTGTCTCAGCAGTAGAAAAAAAAAACCACGGAGAAGGGCTGTCCTGAGCCCCTTAATTTCTTCACCCCTCCCCAATAAGCCATGTTCACATGAACTGAAGGCAGGGGAATTGAAAGAGCTGAAGGAAAACATGCCAGGAGGGAGCCAAACCATCACTAACAAGATGAGCTCTGCTCTGGTGCATCCAAGGAAGGAACAAAGGCACCACATGCAACGGAGCAGCAGCTCCACGCAGCACAAAGCCAAAACGCTCCCCAGCAGCTTCGTTAACGACCTTTCAAGAGCATCTTTTGCTCTCATTAAGGTCTCCAGACACAAAAGGAGACAAGTAAATGCAGTGCAAGAGACCGAATGCTAACACCGGCTGGGAATGGCCCTGACATTTTACACACGCTGGCCTACAGAGCCCTGCAGTGCAGCCTGAGCTCTCCTCTGCGCTTCTTGCCCATCGAGCGTGCGAGTGCACAGCCCCGGTGTGCATCTCGGTTAGCCAGAGTGTGGCAGAGAACTGCACGCTGGAACCTGTAGTCCTTTGTTGGGTCACCGCCATCCTCTCCATCTTAGAGCTGCCAGGGGGGTGGCCTTGGGGCACGGGCACCGAATGGCGAGGAGGTGGTAGAGATGTTCTGCAAGGTTAATAATGGAAAGGGTTGAATCATTTTCCTGGCATGCCTCCTCGGTGAACAACAGGGGAAATACAGCTCACTGCCAGGCAGCACTGGGCCAGGACACCAGCTCCAGCCTTCATTTCCCCACTGCTCTCCAAGACCTTCGAAATAAAAGAGGCAGCACTGGAAAGCAATGCTGTCTGGAAAGAATAAAAGCAAGCAGAGCCCATGTGTTGGCAAGAAAGCTCACCGTAAAATGCATTCAAAGGGAAAAAAAATAATCTTGGCAGAGACTGCGTCCCCTCCGAAAGAGCAGGGCTGCTGTAACAAGCAGTGGCAATAAATCAGCTTTCTCCAGCAGGCAAAAACATGCACTGGGCTCTTCCCCAGGCGTTACGAGAAGCCCCAGGGCCATGTGCAAAGGAGAGGAGCGGGATGCAAGGCATCCCCCTGGGAGCCAGGCGCAACTTCCTTCACCCCGTTTTCTCAGTGATTTGTGGGAAAGGCGGATCCACTCTTCTTTCATGCCTCATAAGCTTCATAGCTGTCAGACCAACATAACAGGTAATTAACTACTAAACAGCCATTTTCTCCTCCTCTCCGGAGGGAAATTGCTCACCATCCAGCTAGAAAATGTTTCTTTAGTGGTTTGCAAAAGGGAAAAGAAAGTCAGGAATTTCTGGCGAGCAACAGGGGTGCCACAGCCAAAGAGGGGCATTTGCAGCAATGCCAGTAACACAGATACAGGGATACAGGAAAAATGGAGCCATCAAAAATTAGAGAGATGATGATTATCTGGTTGTGGGAATCAGGCAATCTCCCCGATTCCAGTTCAGGCACCACCAGCAGTAACCCTGGCTCCTGCCCACAGCTGCCCCACAGACCTGCTGGGGTATAGCTACAGCCAAAATTGATCCAGTGCTTGGAGCTCAGTTGCTGGCTCTGTGGTCCATCTGCAGGTAGGAGTTACTTCATATCAAGATGAAATAAAAAGTTCTATTCCTCTCACAGTCTGCAGGACCAGCCTCCAGGAACCACCATGCCTAAGCCACGTCCGTCCTTGTTGCTTTTCCAAGGAGAGTGGTGTTGAAGCATTGTTTCCCCGTCTGTTGTTCTGACGGTGATAGTCTACATTGCCTGTTTACAAGGGCATCACTTTTGGGGATTATCTAGCCAATTTTTCCAACTCAGCCTTCATCCTGAAGTGCTCCACAGCACATTCAAACCAAGGGTGACACCCAATTGTCAACAGAAGCCATCACCTGAGCCAGGAAATCCAGGTTTGCCACTGTTCTGTGTCACCTTCTCCTGACTCAGACCTCCAGTTTTCTGAAGAGCCTGCAGAGCACCAAGTGCCTCACTTCAATGTTTGATCTCCCCTCATGACATGGTCTTACATCACACTTCCAAATTCAAGCATGCTTTCAAGCATCATTTTTTAGGGACCCGTTCCCTCTGCCTTAGCACATGCCAAACAGCCTTCCGCCCATGAGAAACATAACTTTTTCCTGAACAGAAATCCCAAAGCAGATTCAACTTTCTAGAAATGCCAAATTTTCTAGCCTGAGGCAGAAACATGTGAACATGCACCCGAGGAACTCTACACACTGCCCTCGGCCCCAGAAGACCACATGGATGCAGAGAAGCCACTCCACAGAGGCTGAGTTGGTGAGTTAGAAAAGCAATATGCATCAACATTCAATCCGAATCAACAGAACGGGCAAAAAGAATAAAAGCAGGATCACAAAGAAACACAAACAAAAGCCGGCAGCCAAACTTTTGTTTGAAAGCCTGTCAGGTCTAGACTGCAACGTGTGAGGAAGGAACAGCTCGAAACCACAGCTGCTAATGGTTATGGATTTGGCAATCAAAATGTCTTTGTTAAAAAAAAAAAAAGTTAACTGCCTTACTGTTGAGGTTACAAACCACAGCCTTGATGCATTGTTGCAGTCAACATCCTCCCTGCTGTTTTTGAGAGCTTACATCTGCTGCTGGCAGATCATGTGCTGGCATAGGCTCCCTTTGAGAGGATGCGCAAGGAATTTTGCTAGCCTGCCTTCCTTTCCTCTTCTTCCCACATGATGCCTGTCAGTCCTTGCCTGCTCTGCCCCTTGCACATAGCTGGTACGCAACCAGATCCAGACACAGCAGGCTAGGATCGCCGCAGGATCCTTCCCCCAGCCAGTCGGATCCATCTGGTGGGTGTTCTCCACCTCCCAGCCTTGAGCCCAGCTCTCACCGTGTTCCTACACCACAAACTGTACTTGGATTCAAAGGGCAGGGGAAGCAATTAAAATGTAGTAAGTAATAACAGGACTTTGAAACGTAGATTTAATATTCAAACTTGTGCTAGTGCACTCAGATTTTAAAATGTTCAGCATTCTGCCAGGGCTTGAGTCTGCAGAGACCCAGAGGACTCGGTGATGCCAGCAAACACTGAGCACACCGCAGCCCCCCTGCTCTTCCTGAACTGGCATCACAGGACTTACAGCCACCAACACCCTCCTGTGGCTCAAATCCCAGCCTGAGAAAACACCTGCCCACGGTAAACCCTAGAATCAGGGCGAGAAGGGCTTGAGACATTTATAGAGTGCCTGACAACCGTTGGGGGGGAAACTGGGTGGACTTGGAAAAACGCTCAGTAGCGTACCAGGCTCAGCTGAAAGAACTGTTTTCATTCTGCTGTACCAAGGGACAGCAGAGGCAGGCCTAACCTCTGCTGCAAAGCAGCCCCTCTGCCCACGCTGTTGGACAAGGCCTGGCAAGGAGGAGGGAAGAGGCAATGGGGAGGAGGAGACCAGGGGAAACCAGGGCACCTGCTTCCAGCTCAAGCAGCTCACAGTGCCTGCACCCTGCCAGATATAGTCAGACAGCTTCAATCAGCTTCATAAAGTCCTTTCATAAACCAAGACTTGCAAAGCAAAGAGGTAAAACAGCACAGCAGGTAATAGAGATCAGCTAAACTTTGAAAAAAACCTAACTCCGGTGAACCCAGCCCTGTGCAAGATGAGGCGTCTGCATGGCTGCCCTGGTTTACTTCGGCAGCCACCACTCCCCGCACTGACCCTTGCTGCTGCTCCCCAAGGAGGCAGGACACTGGCGGCTGCTTCCAACTGTTGATTCAATCCCACCAGCGTGATGGGTTTTCTCACAGCCCAACGTGTGGCAGAGTCAGGATACGCATCTAAGTGACTGGTCTGTTCGGGGTTATGAAATCAATGACATGCTGATGAAAGCTTAAGCAAGCACAGTCCTTGGGTGTTCGTACATTTACCACGGTGGTTATATTTTATAGCTTCCAGCTCCCCCATCATTTGGGGTCACCACCTAAAGGGTGGTCAAGGCTCAACCTGGCAGAGCTACAATCAGACAGAGAGGGTGTGGGGCACCTGAGCAGCAGCTCGAGGTCAGTTTTATCTAACCTTTGGTTTCAAGATTAAATAAAAACCAAACACCAAGAAGGCAGCAAGTATCAGTGACCACATCTGAAAGAAAAGAAAAAGAACCCCTGACTAGTTTGCTCAAATGGTAGCAGAGGCTAAGTCCACAGTCATCATTAATTAAGTCATATGCTTCAGCCTTGGCTTCGTTTTTTCCCCAGGGTCTAGGAAACCAGAGGAGAGGGCAAGCTAGCCTCTATCATTCGATTTCTTTGGCATGTTAATGCATTCCTAAATTAATCATCATCAAGTGACAATCTCTCCTTCATCTTAACAGACTGAGCAGCGGCCTCGGTAAACCTGCTGGCTTATGTAAGTCAGCTGGAGCCTTAGAAGAGTCTCTGATGAAAACCATAGTACTTCACATAAGGAAAAACTCCCCAGTCTCTTACCGTCTATAATCCAAACCAGCTGCATGTCTGCTCTGCTCTGCTGTGCTCCTAGAACCACGAACCAGGGGGGCTTTATGCGGTGAGAAACTGAATAAAGAGCTGCATCACCCATAGGTTCCTGCAAGCCAGACCAATGCCTAGTACCACTTGATCTGGCATCAGGCTACACACAAAGACAAATTCAGCTAAGGAGAATTCAGGAACCTGTAAAGTTCAAAGACCTCTCATCAGCTGCAATCATTAACAGCCACCTAGATTAATCGCTGCAGAAGGAAGCATATCTGATCTAGCCTTCAAAACCCTGCTAAAAATCATCCATTGGTCGAGGTGCAGTAAGTAAGCCTCAGGAATGAGAAAGTAAATATCCCACTGGTGGGGGGCAAATGAAGGTGCCAGGAAAGCCACAGCACTGCACAAACATGCATTTGTCTTGCTCCGAGCCTAGACTAGGAAACCTATACTTTAGGGAGAAGGTCCTCACAAAAAGTCTCTACATATTTACACTGTTGTTTGAAGTACATGTCAAAGTATGTGTTTGTGTTTCTCCCTCTCATTAACTTCTTTCTTAGGAAACTATTACCAAGGGGCTATTGTTCCTTTATTTGGAGATAATCTAAACAGATGCCTTCTGGAGTCTAAGTATAGAAAATTTCTACCCTTCTTCCTCACTCCTATTTGAGAATTTAAAGCGAGTCCTTTATGTATGCTTGGCACCTGAGTCTCTTTTGGGTTTTTTTGCTGTTATTTTCAATGGGGAGGGAAGAGGAGGGCAAGAGATTAAATGCAGATTTCCTGAGAGGGAAAAATGGAGCCTATTTAAATGATAGTTGCAATCTCACAGCACAAAAATAGCTTAGACATGCTCCCTTGTGCAGATTTAGGACATTAAGTGATCACCTAGAAATGAAAAATAAACACTTTACTCCCGTCAAACATAATTATCCAATATTTCAGTCTGAGATAATAGCTACATCTAGATATTGGCATGTGTGCATGCCTGCATTCAAAGTAAGTCCAAACACACCTATCAGCTACAAAAATAGCGGCAGCGGAAATGTTCTTTTTCCAGTTATAGTCTCTCAGATCAAAGCCATTAGCAAAATGAACATGGACTTCAGAGCACATTAAAACAGCATAAATGTAAATACTTCCCTGCTTACTTTAGACTCTTGCCAAGCCCTGCCTGCACCATCCCATGTTTCCCCAGTGAGCACTGCTGAAGTCACCGACACCTCACGCAGGAAAAGAAAGGCAGCTCCTTGCTCTGCTCAAGGTGTTGGTGACGTCAGCCCCAGAGCAAGGAAAAGCCGCCGTCAACGCTCAGATCTCAACAGGGGGAAAAGAGTTTCCAGGTCACCTTTAGCACCGAAATGCGTAACAAAGCGATCATTCTGGTCTCAACCAAGGCTTTTTGGGTGGCTGCCATGAAGAGAAGGAAATGAGCCCAGAACACACTCTGAGGAGGTGCAAGATGTGCAAAGCTCAACTGGAAATACTGAGATTTAAGAGCCACACAGAGGGATCTGGCAGCAACCAACCACCCGCCCTGAGCAGCAGGGCTGAATTCAGAAAGCAGCTTTTCCTTCAGTCCCCTGTGAACAAAGCAGGTGACACTCGATACCTGGGGTAGACTTTTCTACCTGACAATAACTTCTGCTCCTAGGCAAGCTTCAGTCCAAAGATCACAGCTTTAAGCAGTAAAATTAGGTGTAAATAACCCCTGCCAGGGAAGCACTGCTTTATTTTCCATGTGGGAAAGAGACCCAGAGGAACGGATTTAACTAGTTCATGAAGTAAGTAGCACAACTGGCATTAGGGCAATGTCATCTGACGTGATGTTGATTTTAATCACAAGGACATCTCTTCTCTGCTCCTCCTCTGCTCCCTGCCAGCTACTGCACACAAGATCCTGTACTGCATCACTTCTCACACAGCCCTGAAGATCTGCAAACCACTTCAATAACATCAATTGGGTTTCAAATATTTTGTGTAGGGCAGAGCTGCAAGACTGACCCCTCTGAAGGGGTTATGCAAGGCCAGACTTACATGTCTGATTATAACGCAGATAAATAACCAGTCCCTAATGGTAATGCAAGCTCTTGGGGCAGGGACTTGGTCCAAGTCTGTTGGTGCAGCATCCAGCAAAATGGACCATCACTGCTTGATCCTGGTTTTTTGAGCCCAAGTATATATATTAAAAAAAAAATAAATTAGGATAATGATAGAAAAATACCAACAGGGTGCCACTAACATCTTCATTAGCAACCTGAGAGAGGATGCAAATAGAAACAGAATTAAATCTGCAGATGGTACTGAATAGGGAGTGGGTGACAGCATCAAAAGGACTGAGAAATAATAGGAAAGTCGCAGGAGGGACAGACCAGGAAGAGTCTCCCTTGCCTACGGGAACAAATGGTCTCAGGAGTCAAAACAAACTTCCATGGCTGCTGAAAAAGACAGGACCACCACCAAAAGACAATAAGCAAGATAGGGAACCATTTCATCTTTGGGTGATGGGTGTAATCTGCAAATGTGGTTTGCCCTGCACTTGTGATATGATTTCTTCTGGAAAATGCAGAAGCTTCAAATACAAGTTGGTGAAGGGAGTCAAAGCACAGAGCCCAAAAAGAGCTCTGCAGTGGCTTAGTCTCCAAGAGGTCTCTGATGCTGTATCACATTGCCTTGCTTGCTAACGTCTTGCAGATCTTTAGAAAACAGTCAATGTTTTTTGCACACAGTAAGTGGCAAAACCACATCATCTTCCCTTCCCTCTCCCCCTGAAGCTAGGAGGAGTCTGTACACTGAGCAACGGCTGGATTACATTGCTGACAAGTGGCTTTGGTGCTGGATGCTGATGAACCTGGGCTGAATCACCAGCGTGAGCAACAGGGATTTCCTACTCCCAGCGAAATCCAACGCAGGTATCTGAGCTGACACTGCACGCTTCTTCATCTTGCTAGCATTTGCAATTAAATTAACCTCAGCTTCCTTCAGACGCACTTGCTGCTCGTGATAGTCCACAAAAAACTACATTTCCTCATAAAACAACTTCAGAAAGATGCTCAGATCTCTGAATTCGATCTTACAAGCTAGGGAAATGAACACTGCATAAAGCAATCCTGGGGGAAAAACGGACAAAACCACTGTAAAAAGGTAACAAGTTGGGAATTACAAATAGTTTGGAATATGGGAGCAGCAAATAGCCAGTGAAAAATAAACGGAGAAGTGCCATGGCACTGAGAACAGAGGTAAATCTCTTGCCAATAGGTCTGAGAAAGAGTGCTCCTGGAATACACTGCCCTTCCTCTAGTGCCTCTGCGACCAAGCAGTGCCAGCAAACTGGGAGGATGTTATAGAGAACATAGCAAATTGTGAGGTGGGAAGACTAAAATCTAGTTAGCTACATCACAATTTCCAGATTGCAAGAAGCTGTTGCAGCCATTTTACCAATGCCTGAAGAACATACCCACAAAGAAAAAAGAATTGTTAAAGAGAGAAAAGTTTGCAAGAGACCAGGACATATTCTTCCACCACTGTTACAGACATTGGGAGAAGGGCGAGTATCTCCATTTAAGACCAAACTGCGTATTAGTGGATGCTACAGGAGAAACACCCTACCACTGGCCCCAGTGTCCTTTCCTCTTCTCTCTCCCTAGGCTTGCTCCCATACAAGGGCAAATACTCCTACAGATTTCATTGTATTCCAGTCCCAAAGCTCCCTCTGCTGCTCGTACTCCAACCTCCTCCCCTTTCTGCCCGTGATTAAGACACAACTTCATCAGAAATACTCTCTCTCGAGTTTCCAGGTATCTCTCTCTGCTAAAAAACCTCACAGCATTTGGGAAAGCCAGAAAAGCACTTCGCAAGAAACAGCCCGCAGCTGCTGATGCCTCTCCAACCTTCCTGGACAGAAGATACCCAGCAGCCTGGCGTGTCCTCCTCCCCTACCCCAAGGAGCCCATTTATTCCATCTCACAAGATGGCCTTGGTTCACTATCAAGCCCTACATGGCCTGGTGATTCCCATCAGACCAAACCTGACTCGTACAAGAAGCAGTTGAGTGAACAGGCATCAAAGGGTATCAGGAACAGCTGTACTGCGCTTGGTACTCAACACGGGCTTTGTAAGTTAATAAAACACACCCTAAGGAAAGCTGCCACTCCAGATTTTGGGCATAGAGTCACAGCATCACAGACTCAGACCTCAGGAGGTCTCTAGTCCAACCTCCCGATCAAAGCAGGGTCAACACAGAATTCAGGCGAGGCTGCTTATGGCTTTGTCTTGTCGGATCTTGAAAATCTTCATGGGGAGAGACTGCACAAACCCTCTAGGCAATGCCTGCTCCAGTCCTTGGCTGTCCTCATGGGGAATTTTTTTCTTAAGTCACATTGAACCCTCCCCTTTCAATTTATGACCTCTCTCAATTTATTGTCTCTCATCCTCCTGCTGTGTACATCAGCAAAGAGCCTGGCTCCCTCTCTCTATAACCTCCTTGCAGGAACGTCTTTCTTCTTCCCCCGCCTCTCTTCACAGGGCACACACTCCAGCCCCCAACCATCCTGGTGGCCTCCACTGGACGCACTCGCAGTTTACCAACATCTTTTTTGTAACCACAGAATTCCAGATGTAGTTTAACAATGCTGAGCAAAGAGGAGTAATTACTTCTACTGGCTGTACTGGGCCATCATGCCACCAGACCTCCCTGCTGCCAGGGCTCCCGTTAGCTCGCTGGCTGCCAAGGTCCCCAGTGCCCCTTCAGCAGAGCCACTCCCCAGCACCGATGCAGGGGGTTAGTTTACCCAGGTGCAGGGACTGGTGTTGGGCCTTCAGGAATATCATTCCAGCTCTTTCCTCCAGCCTGTCAAGGTTCCTCTGAATGGCAGCCCTGCTGCTGAACATAGCCACTGATGCCCCAAAGAGCAGCATTTGCAAACTCATTGTGGGGCACTCCATCTCCCGCTCCAGGTCGTGGCTAAATGTATTAAATAGAAGTTAGAGGAAAAAGCCCCGATGAACACCACTTCCAAAGAGATTATGAGGCAACCACCACTGCACTTTGGAACCCAATGACCCAGCCAGTTGCTGACCCTTGAAGTCCACCCACCCAGACTATAATGACTCATCTTGGATACATGCACGCTGTAGGAGATGAAGCTAAAAGTCTGTACCAAGTAAAAGATATCCACCACTAACTACTGGATCACACAAGGTCATAGGGTCAGTCAAGCATGATTTTTCCCTTAGGTAAATCCATACTGGCTATTCCCAAAGTCCTTCTCCTCCATGTGTCCAAAACTGGCTTCCAAGGAGTCACTCTATGAATTTCCCACAGATAAAAGTGAAGCCGACCTGAAATGTCCATGATCATCCCTCCTTCCCTTTTTAAAGATGGATGCAATTAAGTCACTTCCCTACAGTTATCTGGGTCCTCTCCCGATTTCCATAACCTTTCCAAGGTAGAAGTGGCCTTACAAAGTCATGTACCGCTCAGCACATTTGGGTGCACACCATCAGCATCCACGGGCTTCTATGCGTGAGATTTCTCAAAAGATTCCCAAATCAATCTCCCTTCGCTATGGGTAGTCCCTCTCCTCTACCTCTAGGCACGAGACCTCTGGGAGATCTTGCTGGTGAAGCCTGACACGAAGAAGGCCTCAGTACCTCACACTTAACCTGTGTTCCTGGTCACCAAATCACCTGCTTCATTCAGAAAAAGGCCACTTAAACGTCCCTTAACTACCTTGGGAGTCTTGATGCACTGTAATCTCCAGCTGTCCCTCTTTCCCAGTATCTCAGGGCTCTGGATGTCCTCTCTGCAGGGTCTCCATGAAGACCCTGCAGCTCTCCTGTCCATCCTGCCTGGTGCGAGGGTGCTCACCTCTTCCCACAGTTCCTTCTCCTGGTGACTCAGTGCCCCAACCAGAGCACAGCTTTCACCGGTGAGGCCACTGTGACCTTCAGCTCCAGGAAGAAGCACCAAGCAGTTCCAGCAGCTACAGACACCTCTCCTTGGGCCAGGCTACCCTCTCTTACATCAGGGTAGCTGATCCTGCTGGCACTTCAGGGCCAGGGACAAGGTCCCAGGGCACACCACCATCACCACTGCTACAGTGCTCCACATTTCCACACTGTCTTGAGTTTTCAAGCCCCTTCATATCCTCTGCCACACAAATCACTGCAGTAACTGCAAAGCCTCTGCTGGCTGTGCTCTGGGAGTGGTCTGCTGCATTCCAAAAGCGGCCAAACAGGTACATGACCCTTCGTAATCCAGAGTCCTCCCTGAGATGGGAAGATCAGCATTGTTATACCCAGGGGTAGCAAATAATTGCTGCCTGGCTAGGCAAAACCTGGAATAATTCCTTCTCTTATAACCCCATGAAGCTTCTTTAAGAGAAACAATCAGCACTTTAGAAGCCACATCCAGGTAAGATGTAAGCTCCCAAGTCTGCCAAATGAGGATGAAACCCAGAAACGTGACATTAATGCACTGGAGTTGCAGCAAGGGAAGCAATGACTGACATGTCATGCCCTTGCAGCATGGTCTCTCAAGCTAGTCTTGGTTTAATGAAACAGGTATGAGTGCTTATTGAAAAGGGTTTCACAGTAGGTGAGAAACTCGTTTCAACTACCTCACTGGCAGAGAGGCTGACGATGGATTTAGTCTGTGTTAGTCCACTGCTCCCTTCCACCCCTGCTGAAATGCATTTTCTATATATATTATCCTTCTAGCCATATAAAGCTGCATATTAGTTTTATCTCCTCTCAACACAGTCTAAAATCTCCATTCAATGTCTTCTCTAGAGCATCTCCTGGAAGAAGTTACACAACAAAAAAAGTTTGCTGGCTAACACAACCTGCTATACTCACCTGCTCATTAAATTGCTCTTGTGATAAACAGTCGGTCATGTCCACACAGCCTAGGAGGCACCCCGAAGGATAATCACTTGGAAAATCCACATCTGCATCAAAAGAAACATCTCTTCAGCAGGCCCACATCCCCATACATGTAGCTGGGGTCTTCTAACCCCAAGATGCCTTTCCCTCTCTTCCATGCTCTTTTACTTTTTGAGGCACAGGAAAACATACAGCTATTTTAAAACCCTGTTGTTCTTTTTCCACCTCAGGATCTTCATCATGACAGAACTAAGGTTGGGAGATTTAATTGTATATACATCTTTTCCTACTCAGCTTCTGACAGAGGAACATATAGTGCAGGATGAGCTCTTTGCCCTGATGAGGAAGCAGACAATCCTTCTGTATGACATTTAAACTAGACAACATGAAGGAACGCTGCACAAACAGGCATGCAGTGCAGCCAACAGCATCCTCCTACCCACATGAGAGAATAACATCTTCAGGAGACCCTGTGGCTCTTCAATCCTGATTTCAGCAAGGTCAGAATACATGAAAAGCATTTAACATCACTGTAAACAGACTGAAGCACAACCCACTTCACACACACGCAGGCACACACTTGACAGCTTGTTGCTTGAGCCAAGAATAAAATGAAGTCCTTTGCCATCAAAAGCTATCAAAAAAGTCAGGTGCAATTGAACAGTGTTTGTGCTTGGAGTACGTGACCAGCTAAAGGATGGAGTTGAAGTCTGCCACCACAACCACTCGGCTGATGAAATGCAGAAAGGATGAAAAGAATCTCAAGAACAGAAGGTTGAAAAGTGAAGCAGTAATAACTGCTCAGCAGAGGGCTTTCTCACACTGCTCATTATATGGCTCAATGTACCAAATAATACAAAGATCCAAGGAGAGAAGTTCACCTTTGCAGAGCAGCATTCTGTAGGTGGTCTCCAGTTCAGAGATTTCCTGAGGGGAAGGTCTTTTAGCAGTAGCTGCAATCCATAACCGCCCTCTATGAGATGTGTACCAGGTCCTGCCCTCCACCCTAGAGAGCAAAGGAGAAATTATGACTTCAATTTCAGCAGAAATCACCCACATGGGCAGATTTTTCAATCGAACATTTCATTATGCAATTCCTGCTGCTAAGCTTTGCCCTGACTATTTAAACTCAAGCAACGTGTCAGCACTACAGAGAAAAGCTGAGATGGGCAACAAATAATGCCAGAAGCAGAGCATGTCCTCACAGCTTTAAAGCAACAGCAAAAAAGGACATCAACCCCTTGCAAGTACAGCAGTATGCCAGGCATGATCGTAGGACAATCTGCTCCTACAATTCCCTTACAAGCTCAGAAAGTTCCGCACAGTAAGCATGCAATCCAGAGAGCAATAATGGACCACGCATGTGTATGAAGCAGTCGTTAGCTGCAGCTCTCAACGATCCCAGAACGGACACGAGGCATCAATGCTGCAACTGTAGCAGAGTGGCTGGCAGCATCCCCACACCGCCTGGGTGCAGAAACTGGGCACGTTAAGATTTACAGCATCTTTATCTTGGGAAGCGAAAAAGCTTTGCTCTCCAAAATGAAAAATTCTGTGATGGAAAGGGAAAAAAAGGCTAAAGAAGATTCTTTGTTCTATATTAATTGTGGGAAAGGTGAATCAACATGCCAGGGATGCTGGGCTGAAGCAGATTCTCTTTGTAACCCAATTCCCAGCCCAAAAGGTTTTACAAGGTTTCTTTTTACCAAACCACAGTTGGCTTCTTTATGATGTACAAAAAGACCAGAGGAGCACATTTTCAGCTTCTTTGCCTTTCAAATTCCGGAAAGGTATGCCCCAACTATAGTGCAGAAGTCTCAGGCTCTCTCTACATTTACCCACTGTGAAGAAACTTGTATCTTCTAGGTTAGCTACTCTCGTGAAAAGCGGGTTCACCAGCTTCTCAAACCATCAGTACACCGGACAAGGAAGCATGGCTTCCCAACTGGAAACTTCAGTAGGTATCAGTTGCCATACAAAACAAGCGAGTCCACAACGCTCCTCTGAGGAACACAACTTTCCATCTGACCTAAAGCAAGAGCTGACCAGGATACATCACAGTTCAGGCTACCCCTTTACCTTTTGATTCCTCTTATGAGCAAGGAAGCCCAAGGCTGGTGCATGCTGAGGCACCAACCATCATCTGAGATCTCCTGCAACTCTCGATCCTGAATCCGCAACCTGTTCCGCTCCAAGCCAGACTCATTTCCAGCATCCATGGAACGTACAGCTTTCCTGTGTAGGAGCAAACCAGTTTGGTCCACCCACTTCAGAGTGTTCAAAAGAAACAAGAAAAAGGTTAGCACCTCTCTAGGAATAATGTATATCAAATGCAAATCCCATTTGAATGTTTCCTTCATTTAAGGACAGAGGTATTACTCTTATTGGGATCACTCTTCCTTCCTTGCAAGCTTGCTGCGCTTACATGCCAAACTTTGGCAGTAGAAAAAGCAAGGTCATGCTCAGCTCTGTGCAGCTTTTCCTTTCTACACATCACAACTAAACTATGGATTTAAAAAATACATCTACCTGGTGGTGTTTCAGAGCACTCACAGGAAGATACAATTTTCAAAGCATATTCACAGTCATCAACATTCAAAACTGGAAGTGTCCAACCTCCAAAAGCTTAGCATACACCAAGAACACCACAACTAAAGTAGAATAAGAGGGTAGAGATTATACCCTTTGGAAACTGGAAATCTGGCAGAAAAGGCTTCATAAATCGACCTGAAAAAGTGCCAGAACCTTAGGCTGACTCTCAGAAATTCTTCCCCGTTCCTGAAAAGGAGGCAGGATACTAAAACTCAGGTAAACCAAACCTACCAAGAGCCAGGAGCAGAGCACAGATTGGCAAACCTTCTCTGTCCCCAACTCAGATGGCTAGCAAGCATCTCGGACACAGGGGAGGACAGAAGCACTACAAGCATACTAGAATTCACAATTCTTAAGCTCAGCTCTCCCAAAGTTAGTCATTACTCTGCAATAAATCATTCAACCCATACTGACCAAAGGAGCAGGCTGAAGAAGACGGGGATTCACTAAAACACCAGAACTCAGAGTCGCCTTTGCTTCTGGGCCCCCAGCTGGCTTGCTCAGTGTGCCACAATTAATGGCTTCAATGGTTTCATCCAGTCTGCAAGCATAAGTAAGAGGCATGAAAACTCCCTGCTTCCCCTGGCACCATCTCCCTTTTCCTGCACAAATACTTCCGACCCAAAGCATTTTTTCACCACCTCCCCTAACTAAATTATTTCCTTGCTCAGTCTGATTTCTAATTTGAACAGTCACTCTTCTCCATCACAGAAACCCAGCTTGGTTTGAATTTGAGATTAATTGCTTCTGTTGAGGCCTTCCGCAGCATCTTTTTCTAGGGCAGCTTTCTCTTTAACAGACATGCCAGCCACTGAAACCCCATGCAAGTGTTGCAGTTGGGCTTAGGGGAGGGTCCCAGCGGAATTGTGCTGAAAGAGATGATATGCTGCAAGCCAGAAAGACCCTCAAGGAGCTAAAGAATACAAACACAAAACTACATCCTAGTGTAAGAGGTGCCCTTCAAGGGATCAGCCTGCTCAGCTTTCCTTACACCTGCTCAGCCAGATTCAGCCAGACCACTCTCCATAACAGTTTTCACCTCCCTGCTCTCGGGCATGCCTTCACACTGCCACTTCTCACTCACTTGCTGTGGTATTCAGCCATGCTGTCGTCTTCCTCCAGGATCTGCCTGCCAGCGAAGTCAATGGTGATTTTTCTGGAAAGCCGAGAGGCATGACGCAGCTCACGCAGCTCCTGCTCTCTCTTCTGGAGGGCTTCCCTTTCCTGCTTGGACAGCCACTGGTTGGAGTCCGTGGCAAAGTAATCTGATTCATCATCAATGACCTGAGTTCGACGTACGCTGGTGAGAAACAACCACAACGGTAGAAGATGAGCACAGCAGGACAGTGACACAATGCTGACTGCCCCAAGCCTGCCTTCCTACCAGCTTCCTTCTGTTCTCTATAGAGAGCTGGACTGTCGGGGACACAAAGCAAGGACATGCAAATGGGACCCATTAGAGGGGTTCACTCTTGTTCCACCGAACACCAACATTAAGGTGACTGTAGCTACAGTCCAGGTTTTAGAAGGAACTCTCTAACACTTCTGTTAGAGGCAGCTTAGCCTGCCAGATAGTTAATGCTATTTCATGGTAGTCTCACAGCTAGTATCTTACCTTGTCCTGTCAAATTCCAACAACTTGTCTTTGTGTTTCACAGCCATCTCCAGGCCTGCTTTGAGTCTAGCTTCCTGTTGAGGCAGTAAGTCTTTGCTTATGGTATCCAAATTCCCTGAACTTTCAGCACCTGAGATCAAAAACAGGTCACAGCTCAGTAATCAGTTGTTTGAAGCCCAGTCTCAGTGGGCCTGGCTGCAGAAATGCCCCCTAAAAGAAAACGTCACTTAAGGAGCTGAAAGAAAAATTTTGCACCAAAATCAGCACCTTTCCAAAGCAGGTTCAAGCCCTGATTCTCCCTCTAGCCCCTTTCACAGACCCTTCCTCCAAAGAGAAGGAAGCATTTAAATACTATAGTGACAACATCTAGGTAGTGTTTAGAGAGGTCATCTTGGTCCTTGATTCTCCTTCCCCATTCCCTAATAATTTGGACAGTCTAAGTTCTGCCCATCACCAGCCACAGGCATTCAGTCCCCTCCTAAAAGCCAAATTCTCTCCTGAGTGTTGTCACCTCCACAAAGAGACTTGGTCACGACAGAGTTGACAACTGCTAGTTACATACAGAGCAAGCAATCTGTCTGCCGCTGTATGAGCCTCTTAAAAATTATGTTCTCCCTCAACACACCTCAGCAGGTTTTTCAGAACAGCTATTGTTAAGAGATGGAGAAATCTATTCCCAGCAACTATCTCTTCTTTCTTACCATTTCTGGCAAGGGGCCAAAACCCAAACAAACAAACAAAAGGGAACAAAAAAAAAAAAAAAAAAAGGTTTGCATCAAAGCCACAATTGAACAAACCAATATATTTCACAGAAGACCCCACACAGGCTAACATCTTTATTTTAGGAAAATAAAAAAGCTTGTATTTCCCTGTTGGTGCTGATCCACATTTTTTCAGTCCCAAGACAAATAGCTAACCACACTTCAGCTTTCGTCTACATAGATAATGCACAAAGCAAGACCTGGCAGGGCCAGAAGGGAAGAATGATAAAATGGGTAAGAAAAGGAGATCCTGAAGTATGTCAGGATCTCTACGGGAAGATTACAAACAGACCGACTTTGTGATCAGCTGTTACTCTCAAGGACTTACAAGATCGCCTGCCATCTCAGCAGCTCTAAAGAGAAGTTCACACAGAGACCCAGAGTAAATATTTTCTCAGTTCTTCAGCAAAGTGCATTTTCCAACCAAGAACACTGTGACCTTGGCTATATTTCAGCTAAACTCAGACAAACACTCCCATAATGTGCAGGTCTTTGCTGGGAGACTGGGTATTATTTCCTCTTGCTTTCCTTGGCTCTATTCCTATTTTTAGCTCCTAAGATAAGTGTTAGACAAGAAGAGTCATTAGAAAATATTAACCACCACCTCTCTAGACCCAGCAAATCAGATAGCAGCACTTCATCTTCCACAGCACACATTCCACATGAGACTTATCCTAATTTTCAAGGACTGCCACAATGATCCAGTTCATGTGATTGATTCAGGAATGCCTAATGAGCAGCCTTGGGGCCTCTGGGTAAGGACATTATATGTTGCCATTTGACACTCGCAGTTATCACCTCTGCTGAAGTCCAGAAATTCTGATGATTGCTTGCAGAGAGGATACAAAGAGCCAACTTCCCAGCCACCCTTTTAATGCCCACCATGCAGCAACGAGGGCAAGCGGCTCAGTGAAGTCTGAAGCAAATAAAGTTCACAAACTGTGCTGGCAATTTAAATCCCTGAGAAACATTCAGGCATCAGCTCCCGATGCATCAGCTTTGCCAGCAATTCTTTATAATTTGGGTGAATATATGTCAACAATTTATACATCAGGACAGACACACTCTCATTCCTACACAAGACCAAGGCAAGTGTAGCACAGTGAGGCAAAGCAGCTCCTGCTGTTGCATAATTGATGGGATTCACTACTTGACAGGTATGTAATTGCTACTGACCTGCCATGAGCTTCTTCAGCAACTTCTGGCTCTTGTTTGAGTCCCGTTGAAGAATGTCCTGCTCTTCTTTAGTGCACACCTAAGAAAAAAAAGAAAATTAAGACTTATGAAGGACATCACCTGCTTGAGCAACTTCATAGTCTCAGACATCAGCTCACGGTTAGCTGTTTAAAATGGCCAAGATAGTCCACAGGTTCCCTTCAGTGTTATTTACACAGGGAGAATCCTGGCAGTTTGCTCTTTACTAAAAGCAACCCATGAGAAACGTACAGCTTGGTCTTTTTTGGTTCTGTGGGTGAGTACACTGCTAGGTGAACTCAAAGGATGAGAAATGCAACCAGAACCTCCCCGAGCAATGCTTAATACAGAGGTCCCCTCTCTTGGTTGGCCACTTGGAGTTAAACAGATCTTCAAAAATAGCAAACGATCTGATTTAAAACATTTTATTCATCCAACCAGTATTTTCCTCTCCTTAAGTTAACTTTACTTGATCTGCCATCATTTACATGCTCCCTTTCTCCAAGATGTGCCCTTTCAACCAAACGCAGGGTGTAACAGGTATGCCAAACGAGGCATGCCACACAAGTGTTGAAGTCAGCACACTAGCCCTGGCCATGTCTTCTGCCCCTTACAAGGCTGCCAGAGCTGTGCTCAGGGTGAAGGCTGAAGCCTTGCACACATTTTGGATGTTAGTGTGATGCACTGGACAGCCACAGGATACTGTCATAAATCAGACAAGCTACAAAGTGATGTAAATTATGAGGGAAACCTCTCCACGCTCTGATGCGGCCCATAATAAAAGAAACATGAAGTGACTTAAAGCCACAGCAGTTCTCCTTCCCGTAGGAGGAGGAGACCACACAGGCTCTTTCCTGCCCAGCTTCAGAGCTTGGAGAACTTTGCTAGAGGAACTTTGATCTGAGAGGTTAATTCAGCCCCATGCCGTTTCAAAGCCCTGAGTGTACTACACCACGTTCAAACACAGCAAATAAAATACACCTCATTACTAACCAGAGCTCCACAGAACAAGCAGGGTCCGGAGCCCTCCTGCTCACAGACAATGCGCCCGCAAACCAAGCAGTTGTTGATGAGCTTGTGCTTCTGGCCCAGGCACTCGCAGGCATGACGCCCAGGGATCAGGACAGCCAGCTTGTCTTGCCCCTCCTTGGTATACAGGCTGACATATTTGGTCTTCTTCTTAGAGGAACTGCTACTGCTGCTGATTCCGCTGCTGTTCTCCTGTGCCTGAGAAGAAAAAAAACAAAAAAACCAAACAAAAAACAACAACAAACAAACTGTATTTGCAGTACAACACTGGCAGCAAAGAGAAAGCACTGACCCTTGAACAGGCTGCGGAGCCTCAGACAAGCGTTATTCTGCCTGACTGGAAGGAAACTTGGACCAGATCCCAGATTCAATGGAAAGACAAGCTTAGACCTGCCAGAAAAGGTCCAAGGAATCTAAACAAAGCAAGGATATAAGGATGTTGCTGATCCACTTAATGTTTGCTGCCTCTGAAAGCTAAAACTACTTGGATCTAGAAGGCAGGTGTGCTGTCAGTCCTCCAGACCTGCAATATCAACTCACAGGTATTTAACAGCTTCAAACACCAGCCTCAGCTACTCCCAGATTTCAAGAACTATTAAATTATAGCAATGCCCTGTTTGTTTGAAGTCCTGTGTGCACCTGTCCCCAGAAACAAAGCTGTTGGTGGCAGAAGGGCCTCTTCATTCACAGCCAGTTCACCACACAGCATTCCTTGCTTTCCACCCGGCATAGCCACCTGTGCAGAAGTTTCCCGTGCACCACATGTTCACGTATTTAGCTGTAAAGTAAATTCTTTTCCTCATTTCATGACTTGGCATCAGTGATTCTGTGATTCACCTCTCCAAATTTCAATCAGGGACTGCACTGGGTCAGGCCAAAGTAGAGAAACCCCAAACAGAAACAAAGCAAGGTATTTTAGATGAGGGCTGGATTAATAATCTAATCGTGGAATTCTGTTTTCTCCCTCAGACCTTACACCTTAATCAAAGAAACAAATAGTTCCTCCTCCCACCCAACATCACCAGCAGGTACCAGCTGAGAAGTGAGTTGTTGAGAAGTTTATTGCAGGAATTAATTACAGCACAGAAATAATTCCAGGAGAACAGAACAAAGCCAATAGCTACCACCTTTCTGGCAATACTCAAAAACTGATGCTTTGAGAAGCAAGCACAACAGACTCCAGGCACAAACCTGTCTTGTAACACTAGATGAGACTCATTTCAACCATGAATTGCATGCCAGTCACGACCAAGGAAGACTAGGACTTCCTACCCTTATCTATTTCAGCAAGCAGCACTCCAATATAAATGCAGTCTGGCCTTTAGCTGTCGTATCTGTGAAGCTTGAAAATCCTCTTGCAGTGGAAGCGCAGGTGCTTCTTTGCCTCTCCTCTCCACAGTCTCTCTTGACAATAGAAAAGAGGACTTCTTGGAAACTCTTTCCCAGAAAGCCTGTTTTCATTCACCACAGGACAACAACTCGCTCTCTCTGCCTGCCACATGCTGGAAGACCACTCCTGCTCCCTGACTCACACCCCTCAGCTAGCATTGCTTCTACGTCCCACATCTCCCATGCTGCTTTTCTTGATGATGGTGGCATGCTGTGGTATTAGGACATCTCATCTTGGACTCTTTTTACCTGCTCTCAATAGCAGCGGGCTAGTAGTTTAGTAACAAGCAGATGCAGCATATCCATTTTCCCCAATTCTGCCCAACTGGCTTTACGGCCACCGCCAGGTCCAAACACTACTGTTATGAAATAGAATGTTACTGTCCATTTTTAACCCTGCAGTTCAAAAAATTTGTTTGGTTTTTTTTATCTTACAAACACTTTTACAAACATTTTAAGCATTTGCAGCCTCCCAGCTACAAAAATTTTAACTTAAAACCATAAATTTAAGTTCCACTATTTATTGAGGTGCCACCCTGACTCTCAGGATTTGGATGTTGCTCAGTCAGGGCTGCACATGGATAAATCATGGCATTTAATCCTGGGAAGTGCAACATGCTCAGTGTTTATAGCATGAAGGGACTCCACTGCAAGTCTAACAATGCAAGTCAGGCACACTGCACACCCACACACTTATTTCTGCAGAGCACACGCTTGTGCTCAGACAGCAACAGCACGATCTGCTGTATTTGATGCCACCTGGGACCACAGTCATACAGCTGGATCCATACCTAAGGAAGGAGCTTGGGTTCCCAGCAAGTAGCACTGAGGCAAAACCCACTATACCAGAAATAAAATCCAGAAATTCAGCCTAGGTAATCAAAACAACATTTAACAACTAAGATCGTCATATTTGATGCACTGACTGCAGAAAATTGTTCTGCTGAATAAAAGACAAGTCTGCTGCAAAAAGTTAGGTAACTATCACAGAGAAAGGCAACTACTGCTTGCTGCATGGCCTTCTGCTGCTTCAAAATGGCAGGTTTTCTTGGTGTTTAGCATTTCTGTGCTCTTATTTTGCCGTTTCTTTCGTTGCAACTCAGACTGTTTATGAATACTGCAAAGAAAAGTCTCCACAAAATCAAACAACATCTCAATCTCACTAAAGGTACAGGAGTGGAGGTGAACAGGAGTGGAGGTGAACAGGAGAGGGAAACGGTGCTGCTGCTCAGTGGAAGGGCACTCACTACAGCCCTCAAATTCCTCTACCTAGCACCCAAGGCTTCCTCTCTGAAGCAGCATGAAATACTTCAGCTGCCAATTAAAAAGCTTTATTCAGCGTGAGTGAATAAATACAGCTGTTTTAAATACAGCGAGGAATGTTCTGCCTACTTGGTGGGTTCCTTAATTGCTCAACTTCACAACCCTGCTTTAAAGAAATACGTTTTATTACTAATTACAGCATCTACTTCCATTGTCTGCTCTCTCATCCAGGTTTCTTCGGCAGGGTGGAGTAAAATCCATTTTGCCATAGTCACTACCTTTTTTGCCATAGAACGCTCCCTGTTAGAGACACAAATATATAGTCTTTCTCCCCATCCTCATATTACTTCCTCACAGCACTGAGACTCTCAGGGACACACACAAGATATGAGCACAGCCCATCCAAATCTGCAGTCGGCTTTGACCAGTCGATGCATGGGAACAGCCACCCCTCTCATTGCAATGGGTGACTGTACAGCTCGCGGACAGTGCGGGACCCTCACCTACCCAATGGCTGCCAAGGTATTTGCTCAGGTTATAGCTTGTGGCTGCCATACTGCATGCTATCTACAAGTGAACCAAGACACACAAATGCATATATCTCAGAAGCCACGCAGTATATAAGACAAGACAGGGTTTACAGGGGGAGGCAAGCATTTATTAGACCCTATGACATAGCCAGGAAACACGAACACGCTTTCAGGTACATAATCCCCCTCATCAGGACTCTGATAACAAAGGATTCGGATCTCTGAAAGCCTATTCCTGCTCTCCAATCACATCTTTTATTAGTGTTTGATATTACCTTTCCCCACAACCCAGGTTCAAAGTGTACCCTCACCACACAGTGACATGCAGCCTGCCCATGCATCCCAGACGCTCTCACCTTGGCCAGGTCAAGGGGGGTTTTTACTTCCTCTACATGTGCACTTGGCTCAGCGTATGCAGATGTGTCCTGCTTGTTCCTTCCTTTGCGTTTACCCTTTTTCGCTTGGTCTCCAGCCCGAGGTACTTCAGAAGTCTCTGGAAATATGTGTAAGCACAAAGAAAGGCTGGGTAACTACCAACATGAGAAAGATGTCCCTGAACTCTTACCTGGGGCATGAAAATGGGCTTTACACTGTCACACAAACAGAAACAGTCATGGGCATTCATGGCACGTAACTGTTTATAAGCAGAATAAGCGAGACAAGCTCATTTGAGACTTTAATTCCTTCCTCCCCGTACCACTCACCATCCTTTTTCCGATACGCTGGCAGAGGCTCAGGAGGAAGCTGGGAGGATTTCCGCCACCTGGCCAGCAGTTCTTCTACAAACCAACTCTTCTTTCCATCAGTCCCCTGAATGAGGTCAACAACATACTCCCGGATCTCATCCTCATTTGTTATTGACAAGATGTACCTGCAAGAGGGTGGGATGGAGAAAAACAGGTGAGGAGGCTTTTTTTTTTAATGAGGAAACCAATGGTCTAATCACACACATACGCAATTTATCTCTCCTCTTCAGATTATTATATCACAGAGTTCATTACCTGGTGTGCAAAGAGCCAGTATCACACAGAGAGCAGAGATATTATTTATTGCATGTCTGCAGAGAGATGGATGCTGGGTGGTAAATCCACAAAGCCAGCACACCTCTTAAGACATAGTAAACCACTTCATACACTTTGAACAATTGTATACTGTTATGTTCAGTCACATTTAATTCTCACTGGTTCTTACAAGCCTTGTCTGCATTTAAGGGTACAGAACTCTTTTTTTTTTTTTTTCACTGCCATGTTCTGTGGGGAGGGGGCTTTGTTAGCTGGGGGCTTTGTTTATTCCAGGGTGGATGTTTTAGTATGCTAATTAGGCTGGTTCACACATAGTTCAGGTAATTTTCTGTTTGCTCTCATTAACCATTTGGTTCTCCTTGAGCTTATCTTTTAGGCCTTAGCTTGATGTATTTATGGTGCCTGTTCCTTCTCCCAAGGCCTGTCTTACTGTTTTCAAGTTAAAGAACAGACTGACCTCCTGTTAACCATGTACATGCCTATGATTGATCTAATACTGAGCTGATTGACTACGAAATTAGAAGAAAAGCCACTATCTTGTCATATGAAATGGCAGCCAGAACAGAATGTGCCCTGTGTATAATTTAAAGCTACCTTCATTCTCCTCTTGTGTGGTTTTAGAGGCTGCTTTATTGGCGGTTCTTATTGTTGTCTATAAAGCACAAGTCCGTTCCTGGTGTGCAACAAGCCCATCTTACGCACAGAGACGAGATCACCGATTTACTCCAGAGCTGCACAGGTCAGGATGCTGGTGAAGCCAGCACAGCGCAGTGCCAAGTTACAAAGCCGTATGCAAAATCCCGCTGCGCTTTCCCTGCCCAGAGGGCAGGTCCGTGTAGATGATTTGCTACACATCTGCATATCCATTACCTAACATTTTACAACTACACTTGCTCTCTGAGGAAGGGTCTTTTAGTGGGGCTGGGACTCAGTCCCTTAAGGGGGTGATTTTTAGTATTGTTGGTGAGGATAGTTCACTTCTAGGGTGAGGCTAAAGAGCTTGAGAGCGACTAATCGGGAGTTCCACATGAACGAGGTCATGGCAAGGAGAGGATGCTCTTTGTTGTGCCTTTCCCTAGGCTGACTCCCTTCATTAGAAGCTCCTTCATTCGTCATTCTTGACAACTCTAGAGGGTCAGCTTGACCTAAACTCTGTGACATATAGTCAAACACTAGATCAAAGTTTAGCACTAAATCAGGGTTCAAGAATTCATGAGTTTAGACATCAATACAGTATATTAAAATTACTATAATTAAGACTGCTACAGTGGAAACTATTAACTTATTATCAGGTAATTTTTTCATCATTAGATAAACACAAACAGGAACTAAGTTCCAAGTGCTGGCTTTTTGTTACCCTTTATTTCAGAAAAGTCAGACTGCCAAGCAGGCTAATACACAAAGTAAATGTTACCATGGACCTTTGTTCTAGAAAGGAATATATTCGAAGTAGAGGATCATAGCTGTAAAATTATAAATCCTTAAAAAAAAAAAGGAGGGAATGAAAGAGTTGTGCAAAAGTTTGGATTGCATGAAGAAACTAGCTTTTAGTTGCAGGCTGGCTGTGTCCTTGGGGCCAGCTGTTGTTTAGGC
>JAVJGJ010000060.1:544541-576021 GCA_035590215.1 Microhierax caerulescens
TGGCGAGGGAGGCTCCGCCGGGCTCGCCGCTTCAGCCCTCCCTGGGGCGGGGGGAACCGGCCGCGCTTCTCCCGGCGTGAGCGGCTGCGGCGGGGCCGGGGCACAGACGGGGCTGGCGCTGGGGGCCGCGGGGGCTCCCCTGGAACGGCCCGAGAGACCCCTGGGTGAGCGCGGCTGCTGGCCCAGCTGGGCGCGGGCGGGGGGACCGGCCGGGTGAGGGGCTCAGCCGCCCCGGGGAGGCGCGGGGTCGCTTTCTCGTGTGCGTGGGGTCGTTAGCCGCCCGCCCGCGGGGGAGGTGGGTGCGGGGCGGGGGGCGCACCTCGGGGTGGCTGTGGGCCGTCGCCGGCCGGGGCCGTCGCAGGGCACCTGGCGGGGACCTCTTTTTCTAAAGCTGATGGTGTTCCCGGGTCTAGGGGGAACAAAGCGCTCGTGTGCCTGTATTTACAACTTCTTTGTGTGGAGAAGTTACGTGTCCCCCCCGTATCTGGGAAACGTACGAACATGCTGTTTGACACAGTATGAAACTTTAGGGGCTGGGGCTCGTTGTCTTGTCCGAATTGCTGATGAGATTGTTGTCTTCCCTTCCCGATGGGTTTCACTGCTGGCAACCGTCCTCTATGGCCTCTCTCGACAGTGACTTGACGTTTCGGTTCATAGAAAGTGTCGTGTACCAAAGCCCAGCTCCCAGCCAGTCACTGATCCGTGCTGCCTCCTCTCTCCTGGCTTCGTGTCTGACGTCCCCCTTCCCGTGTGAGCTTTTCCACCTTCCTCGTTATCAGCTCATGGTGGCCTGGTTGAAGTCACGCTGTCGTGGGTGTGATCTCAGATTTGATTTTTTTTTTCTTAATCAGTGACCTAATGCATATGTGTAACCAGCTTATGCTGCCACTCCCCAAGTTCTTCAGGACTTGCCTTTTCCTTCTCTCAGCTCCTCAGCTACTGGCTGTGATTTGCCTAAATAAACCATCTTCTCTACATCCCCAGTTTAATGCTGTGGTGGCAACTTGGACTCTGTCAACCTGCTGGACGAGGACGATGGGTGAACTGAGAAGTGTAAGCTTTTTTCCCGTTGAGAAGCTCTTATCAAATATTAGCAGCACTTTCCCACAGATGCATTCCAAAAAATACAAAGAGCGCCTTTGAGTTACAAGTTTGGGGAGATTGCTTTCTTCAGGCTGCAAAAGCCGTGGAAGATTCCTCGCTGCTTGCCAGTTGCTGAAGTTTTGGAAGTGTTGCCTAGGTGGTGAAATGTTACTGATAGGAGAATTCGGGTTTTATTACATTGCTGTTGTAGAGAGACGCACAGAGTGGTCTTCTCTATGTGAAGCTGGGCTGACACTAGAGCTCTTTGAGTCTGGGATGAGCTGGAGATGCTGCCAGTGATAAATATCAACAAGAGTTCTTGTACAGGGAGGGTGACCCCTGGCAAGGTGTGACCAGATAAGAAAGGAATTTAAATATCATGGTGTGTAGAAAAAAATAGTTCTTAGTAAAAAAATAAAACAACCTGATGCACTTAGAAAGTGTGAAGGATCGTGGTGAGAACTGGCCAAGGGAATCTCTGCTCTCCTGATTGAGATTCCAGCTGCCGGTGTAGTGGTACTGTGGTACAGCTGATCGTGCAACCTTTTGGCAAAAGTATTGCTGACTCCAATGAAATTTTAGACTATCCCCTTGATAAAATCGGAGCTTTACACTTATGCCTTGCATAAGTACCTAAACTTTGTTTAGATACAAGTGTTTCTTCAAATGTTGCCTGCCCTGAAATTGCTTTTTCTGGACTCAGCAAAGTGTCCAGCTGATGCCTTTTTTATTTTTTCAGAGCTGTTGGGCTGTGAGGAACACGAGGCACAGCTCTCTGTTTTACAAGTCTATAGCAGCATATTTTCAACTGCTGGCCTAAAGTCTTTGCTGGCTTAGGCTGATTTGGGCTTCTTGCTTTGTTTTTCATGTGGAAAGATCTGTTATCCTCTGGCCGCATTGGTTGGAAACTTGCACCAGATTCTCACAACAAATTTATCTGTGGCCAGTACATACCTATCTATGTTTGTGCCAGTGTTGCCTCTTATAAAAACAGCTCTTCCCTCCTTTAGTGCTTTCAGAAAGCTAACCTCTTCGCTTCTTATTTCCAAACCATGCATGCCAACCTTGCAGTTGCCTTTTTCCACGTTCTCTGTTGGTCTTTTATGTGCACGTGTTTGCTTAAAGATGATAATCCCTGAATGCCTCCGAGCAGAGCAGAGCACAGAATGACAGGGAAGGTCTCTCTGGGATGCTGTGTGGTGCCACGGGTAATTTCTTTGTGCTGTTATCCTTCACATCTGAATCAGGTTGGTGGCTCACAGTTCACAGCAACAAGCTAATACCCTGTGTGTGTCTCGTTTTTCCTTTGGATTAAAGAACTTTCCAGTTCGTAGTACTATTTCTTGTGGTCCGAAGTGTATGACCTTGCCTCATTCCAGTCCATCTATCTTACTCTTCTGTAGGAGTTCTTATGCTGTTCCAGGTCTCTGTATTGACAACAATTAGACTTCCTACACCAAAGTTGCTGATGGAAAATATTCTGGTGAGATCAAGCAGACAGGTCCACAGAGCTCCATTGCAAGAGGGGTTATGAGCTGAGTGAGATCGTAAGTGCAGCCTAGTCTGCAGCCACTTACTGCCTTCCTTACACTGAGATTGCCCCCTTTTTTTGTGGTTTTTAAACTAATTTCCAGCTCTTCTGAAGCAATCAGCTGCTGCATATTTTCAGGTTAACAGATGAAATCCTTTATAATGCCTTAAAAAGTGCTGCCAGATGAGACCAGGAATCCATCTGGCCTAGTATCCTGCTCACTGGTAACCAGTAGCAGATGCCTGGGGAGGGGAGTATGCAGACACAGCAGATCTGGTCTGGGGAAGTATTGCTTTATTTTTCTCTCTCCAGCATTTTATGACCTCCCCGAGCCAGGTGTTTGAATTTAGTAACTTTCACACTTCTCTTCCATGAATTTGACCTCTCGCTCTGAATCATCTTGATATTCACAACCTTGCAGAGAGACACAAAGCCGGACACTTATGTATATAGGCTACCCTCTATGTGGTCTACATGTGAGGAAGAGACAGAAAACAAGAACTGGGTCTGTCAAAAAAAACCAAACCAAAACAAAAACCAGCAAGAAACAAATTCGGAACAGATTACTTCTTCACTTTCTCCATGACATTCACGATTTCAGGAAACTTTTTCCATTCCTGGTGTTCTCTTGGCTGGGCTGAATTGTCCTTATCTGTTTAGACTTATTTTTTCAGGTCTCTTCTCCATGCTCTTCATGTCATTGCCAGCTCTCCTCCAACCTCCTTAGATCAGTATGGCAGGAGGTGCCACACAAGCAAATAGGAGAGGTTGGCTGGGGTACTGATGGAATCAGCAGGTGGTATTTGTGGTGTGGGTGCCTCTTCAGAAAACACTATGCTGTGGATTTGTATTGTCTCTGTAATTACAGACCACCTTCTTGTTTGTTAGTGATCAAAAAGATCACGGAGCTACAGTTTTCGTGGAATACTCTGCCATAGCCCTGGTGTCCTGTTCCCCAGTGTTCCCTTGAGTGTTCAGTCTGTTGTATTTTTTTAAGTGGAAGTTAGGGTGGTTGTTCCTGTTGTGCTGTGAATTGTATCACCCACTTGTATCACAAAGTTTTACTGCAATTCCTTAGAGTTATTGCTTTTATTTACTGATCATGTTGAATTATTCAGAGTAGCAGATGTTGTCATGTTAGTATTACCTTCTCTTGCACAGCTCAGTATAGTTCAGGGAAGTGGAACCTTTTGGAGAGTTCCTCCTGCTACAAAACTGACCAGTGATGCCTTTCATCCCCTCTCCTTACCTTTTTTTTTAACCAGTTATTGACATATGTGAAATAGTTTTCCTTTTATCCTATAGAGTTTTGTTTTTCAAAGAGTTTTGAAGGATCTTGTCATGTAGTATGCTTGGTTTTTTCAATGAAGTATGTCAGCTGCCTTTTCCTTGTTCACATGCTCTGTTTCCTGCAAAAGGAAGAAGGGGGGGGGAAGACAGCAACCTCCAACTGACTGTTGAGACATGACTTCATTTTACAAAATATAATTAGCCCTGCATCCATTTAGTCCATTCTTTAGGATAACTCTGATTTGTCTGGCATGACTCCCTGTTTTGTGGTTGCTCAGGTAGATGCCTCTGAATTGTTCTGTGAAAGCTGGTGCAAGTGGCTTTCAGGTACCCTCGTGCAGCTTTAACCAAGAAACTATGTGGGGGACCTCCCAGTCCTCCTCCTGCTGGACTTTGCATGTAAAGTGAGGTGGTTTCTGTCACCTTGTCTTCTGAGAGGTCCTTTGCCACCCAAAGCCTTATCTGCTTGGCTTGCCTTACTGGGGTCAAGCAGGGAGAGAAGAGAAGGCTAAGCTCAGTCCGCTGGGTGTAAAACAGTTTTAACTTTTGGTAGACATTGTCTGATGATCATTTAACCCAGTAATAAATTGTGCAACTCCTTACTTTTCTTTCTTTTTTAATCTTACAGATTTTTATGTAGCTTCTTTCTTGGACATTTAGCTTTGCTGTACTGGCTGGATTGGCTTCTGTTACTCCTACATCACCGTCAGATTGCACAGTAGGGGCTCACACCAATACTCCAGCCACCGTTCAAGATGAAGGCAGGAATTGCTACTTCTCTCATCTACTGCTGGGCAGGAGTTGCTTTATGCTATTTAAGAATTTAGTCTTGGTGTTATGTATTGACCTGACACTTGCGCAGTTTATGTGGAGGCATTTGAAGTCTCAGTTTCATGCAATGTTTTCTGCTTGTACAACCTTCTGGTGGTAGTGTGACAGCTGCTATTGCTGCTTGGGTGGCTGAGACTGTATTTTTCTGGTTTAAGCTTGGAATTCTGGTTTACAGGGTATTATTTGCTGACATAGTAAACTTAGATTACTCAAACGGCAGTGTATGCTGAAGAAAGCTTAGATCCTCTGAAGGCTTGCTTAGTCCTTGTATACTTTGAGTGTCCCATTGACTTGTCTGCGCTCCACTGTGTATTTGAATGAGCCCCCTACATCCGTGTTACCACTTGAAAAACAGACATTTGAGTTTTTCATCTTACTTCTAGACTTCCAGCATTTGTGAAAAAAAAAAATCAAAACACATTTGTGCCTTGGTTTTGTCTTCCCACCTTATTTTATTTGTACTGTATTGATTTATTTTTTTTTTTGTGGCTTCTGATTTTTATGTGGCTATTTCTTGTCCCATCTGTAGGGTTTTTTGAGGAATAAAGTTCTTATGAATCAGCTTTTTTGCCCCAAAAGCTGCATTGTCCTCAAATACATGCCTCTCTGTATCTGCTGGCTTTCTCTGCTCCTCTTCTGAAGTGTCGGAAGAGCGTTTGACCTTGATGGCAAGTGCCAGTGTCCTGGTGCTGTTTTTATTAATTCAGTCCTCGTTCTTGCACAGGCTTCCAGTTGTCCGAAAACCTTCTCAGTTCCTGATGAATTCAAGCCTGAGTGTGGGAGCAAGTCTTTGAGATGCTGTCGCACAACTCTTGGTTATTGCCTTCCTATTCTTAGCCTGTATTTTGCCTCCACAGACTTCCCCTCATCAAATGCTAGTTGTACCCTTGTGAGCCACGGGCAGTGACTTCTTCCTGACATTATTTAGTAGCACGTTCCTGCACAAGCAGGTGGTCACTGAAGAGAAACCCTTTGGAGTCCTGCAAAGTTCCTGGTTTTGATGAAACTATGTCAGTGGTCACCTTGACCTGCAGAGAGCCAAGACAAATGAAGGCTTCAGTCTACAGGGGCAGAAATGCTAGTCTGGAAAGCAAAGTTTGCAGGATGTAAAGGAATTGCCTCAAAGGAGATTATTCTCCCCCTCTGTTCCACTCTTCTGAGACCCCACCTGGAGCACTGTGTCCAGTTCTGGGGTCCCCAAGTGCAAGAACGGGTCCTCTGTTAGAGTGGGTCTGTGAAAATGATCTGAGGGCTGGAACACCTCTCCTGTGGAGAGAGGCTAGGAGAGTTGGGATTGTCCAGCCTGGAGAAGGGAAGGCTCCAAGGAGGCCTTACTGTGGCCTTTCAGTACAGAAAGGGGGTTTATAAGACAGATGGGGACAGACTTTACCAGAGCCTGCAGTGACAGGACAAGGGGCAACAGTTCTAGCCTGAGAGAGGATAGGTTTAGACTGGATATGAGGAAGAGAGGTTTTATGATGAGGGGGGTGAGTCACTGGTACAAGTTGTCCAGAGCAGCTGTGGCTGCCCCATCCTTGGAAGTGTTCAAGGCCAGGTTGGATGGGGCTTTGTGCAACCTGGTCTGGTGGAAGGTGTCCCTGCCCGTGGCAGGGGGGTTGGAGTAGGTGATCTTTGAAGGTCTCTTCTGACCCAAACTGTTCTGTGATTCTACAGAGAGGTAAAATTTCAGATTTGTTGTGCCTGCTTGATCACTATATTCCATATTAAATTCCCTTAGACGTTTCCTTTTTTACAGAGGGAGGAGGTATTTTAACCCCAAATTACCTGTGTGATCTCTGGTTCATCAGACACTACCTACCTTTTAAAAGACTGCTTATTTCTAGAAGTTGGCAAAACAAGCAATGAAACGCAATCAGTGTGAGATTACCACCATTTTCTTCTGGCTCTTTTTATTTTATTCCTTCCTGTAAGATCTATTTAGAGCAGCTCATTTTCCAAAATGGATAGGTGTCTTTTACCTGTCTGAATATTCTGTTTTGGTTTGCTTGTCTGTGAGCAAATCTCTTCTGGATAATAACTTAATAGCCTGAAGAGTTGACAGCAATTCTACCCTGAAGATTAGCCTGACAGTTTTCTTCTTTGTGGAAGACAATTGAATCACTTGGATTTGCTACTCCTAGCATTTAATGTGGGAACTGGGGATATTCAGTGCTGAGATGGGAAAACTGTTTTCCTGTCTGCTTCTGCTACCCTGCTCCTTTTTTAATTTTTTCTTTTTTTTTTTTTTTCTTCTTATGGTTATATTATGACATTCCTTTAGGCTGGGAAAATTTTGGCTGTTTACAAAGAAGCGAAGGATTCTTTGAAGTCCTGAATCCGCTGTCTTTTTTTCTGAAGCTGTTGCATTTCTGTAGTCTTCCAAGATGAGTTGGCCATATTGCATGTGGTACATTAGAGGAGGCCACATAATTTATTAAATATCCTGAGTAGTTGCTGTCCTGTATATGTGTTTTAATGTCTACTGATAAACTTGGTGAGTTTATGCAGTTTGTGATGATCCTAAGGAAACTCCGGAATACCTGCTTTCTATAGACCTACTCCTTTTTTCCAACCCACAAGGAATCGATGTAGTTCAGTCCTGAAGTTACATTAATTAAGTTGTAGAAGAAACCTACTTGAAGTCTATGAAGCCAACCAGTCTGAACTATGTGTTTTGTGAAGCTATTTTACGTTGCAAAATGTGGTCACTTCCATTTTGGCTATTAGGTAGGAAGCTCAATTCATAATTTAACTCATCTAATGTAGCAGAAAATCTTGGGTGCTTATGAGGTTGAAATCTGCATGTGTTTTTCCTTAAATACTTTGTTGCACCTGTAATTAGGGTAACATCTTTTTTGTAGAAATAACAAACCAAACTCCTTGTTTCTTTGCTAGCTGCTGCACATCTGTTTCTGAGTTACAGAAGTCGGAGAGTAGATCCAGATGCGGTTGTTTTTCTTCCTTCATGTTAGTGGAGTGCACACTACAGGAAAAACTAACTGAAGAGTAGCAATTTCAAGTATCAGACTTACTGGGTCTTCAGGCTTTCATTCCTTGTGTCTCAAAATTCCTTGTAGATCTGACTTCCACCTACTTAGGTCTGTTAAAACAAATGAACGGAAGTCCTCTAAAATATGGCTTATAATTTTGTTCCATTGACAGTGCCAGTGCAAGTGTAATGAAAGAATTCAACTCTTCTCAAGTTTGGTACAAGCTGCTTAACTGTAAGTCCCGTAGCAACCCCACTTTGGCTAGCCTGGCTGTCCTTAGGTACCTTGTAACTGTCTTCCTTTGTAATGTGAAAGGCTGGTTTCTGGAGCTTGTTTTTATTTCCTAGATCTTAAAAGAACAAGTTTCAACGAACAAATGAAACTTAAGAACTTGTAATGTCTTATTTTAATGAAGCAGAGACCACATACTTGGTAGCTGTCTCTTTTCAAGTCCAAGTTAAGACTTCAAAGGTCTCACCTTTAGGAGGCTCATGAAGACTTGATCTTGCTGCTGCTTTTTGGCAGGGCTGCAGCAGCTGGTCACAACATTGGTTTGCACTGGGAGGGAGGGGTTGAAGCAATACATGCTTTAAGTAGCTTCTTAGATGGAAATAAATGTTTCAAAAATAACGTGCTATGTGTGCTGAATAATGAAAATTATTCCCTGAAAATGCTTGCTCTATGGTTGCAGACCTATTTTGCTAGCCACGGATTGCCTCAGCTGGCTTAGCATTGGTGCCAGGTTAGATGGTTTGGAGGCCCTCGGGTTCCTTGACTGATCATCCTGCAGCTGAGATCAGGCCTGCAGCCGCTTTGGCATCTGATATTGCTTCCCAGCTGTCCTCTGTTTGGAAAGGTTTTGACAGGTTTCTAATTCTGAAAAAGCTCTGTGCAGTGTTGGCAGCGCTAAGGCTTCAGTTTTACTGGTGATAGATGCAACACCAGTGATGGTAAATCATAGTTCGGCTGTTCTCCGCTTCTGTGGGAAGAATATCTCCACTGAAATTTATGTTGTTCAGTGGTTAAGATCCAAAACTGGTATTAGACTCCAAACCAATACACTGTCTTTTGTTTTTGTCTAGATTTACTGGATACAGCACTGGTACTCTGTGATTTTTATCATTTCTAAATGTTAGTAGTTATTGCGTGTGCCAGAGTGCCTTCACTTGTCAAGATCTGCAATTGGGAGTGTGGTGTTTTGGAACTACTTGTTCTGTTCTTTCTGGTCTCTGCAGAAAACTCAGTGCTTCAACATTAAGGAGATGATGTGATCACAGATGGGGTTTTGGGGGTGACTTGGCTGCTGTGGCAGTAGGTCAGGGGTTTGGCTCACAGTGTACGGGCTGGGAGACTTGAGGGTCTCAGCATCCTCCTGGCTGGGGATGCTGCAGGGGCAGGTTCAGATGTAAGAGCAGCTACGTGCAGGGTGAGTGTTGGACACTCAGGCAGCCTACTGTGCTACCATCTGTTTGCAGAGATTTGAGGGGGTGGACTGTGACTTACAGGTGTCTAGTTGGACCGTATATACTCAGTATGTAGTGCAAGAAATCTTGTGCTCATTTGGACGTGGTGCAGTCATCTTAGTAATCCTGGGTTTATTTGTAATTGGGTTTCTTGCACCAAAAGAGGTTCTTCAGAGTCTCTGAAGGCCTATAGGGCTGAGGCAGATAGTGTAGATAATCCTCAGTGGTGTCTTGAAACCAAATTCTTTAACTGCTTTGGTTTTTTTTTTCCTGTGGGTAAATTTGTTGAACTCTTGCCATGATCCTGGACGCTGAACCTCAGTCGAGTGCTGTGGTCCTTTTGTGGACTTGTGGCTGATACTGATCGTAAGACCCAACACAGCTGAAGAATCTGAGTCATCACCGTCTTTTTGGCTTGAACGACTATTAAATGTTTGACAAAGCTGTTCACTATGACACCTCTCTATAAACTGGGGCTTGTCTTCACAAACTGTTCATCAGTCTCTGCTAACATTTACAAAAGCCTGAAATAATCCCTGTGTTCTTGTTGATCCGCTCTTCTATAGTATGTTATAACTGTAGCGTGAGGCGTGTTAGAGTAGGAAATATGCTTGCTAAGGAGGTGTTCTAAAGTACGTTTGCACTTAAGCCCCATCTGTTAAATCTTCTTGAGCTCCTCTCTTACTGACTCTGACATTGAACGTAGTAATAGTTTATTATACCACTTGAGCAAACCAGCCTTAAAACAGTATCGCAGTGTCCTGATACTGGTTTTGAATAGTATTCAAATACGTCTCCTCTGATTAATTGAGATCAGGCTCCCTGTTAACAGCTTTGAGATCACTTGCAATTAAATGGAGTCAAGTCTTCCAAGGGATTTACCCTTGGACCAGTGCTCAGTACCAGTATCTGAGCTCCCCATAACCAACAGACTTGCCTGAGGCACAGGTGGCTAAATTTAGTCTTCTAGCAAGCTTGGTATGACCTTGTGTTACAAGGACTTTTCCTACTTGTATCTATATTAAAATGTAAAAGCTGCTTTTCTGTGGTGGACGGAGCTTTGAGGCTTGGTGATGCCGGAGCTTTTTGTGTTGGATCATTGGCTGACACTTCCAGTGCTGCTGTTGGCAGCGATTAACTCTGTATCTGAATGCAGTTCAAAAGGTCTACAAAGCAGATCAAAAGTGATCTACTGGTACAAAGCGATCCTCACCAGTGGGTATTAAGGCTTCAAAGAAGACAGATGCTACTTGGTGCGTAGGACAGATTACTTGGTAATGAACGTTTCGAATTGACACCTACACTGAACATTAGGGGTTGAAAATGGAAGTTGAATTGAAGTGACTTCATACAGATGCAATTTCCAAACTGTGTGAGTGGTACTGTTTACCTTCAAGGTAACATTAAGTTTATCTGTGCAAAATAGCACTTTACTGCAGCTTCTGAGGGAAGATTTTAGTGTGTGTGAGGCGGTGCACAGAGGTGGATGGTTCTGGCATCTGCTTTACTGCATGGGTTTGCCTCCTTGCGTGAAGTGAGACTTATCCTCTGTGTTCAACTTCAGCAGCTTTTCGTTAAGGCTGCTTCTAATTAAATACTTAATTCATCCTACAAGCGTAATGAAGAAGATGCCTTCAGTGTGTAATCAGGCTTCTGGAGCTTTTCTACCATCCTTGAAAAATGCCACACTTCTCTGAAGTTTGTAGCTTGCTGCCAGCTGAATGGGAAAAGTTGTTGCTGGGAAGTCGAACAGGATTTTCAGGTGTCTGCTGTGCTTGCAGTTTGGGAGTGCACTGAGTGGTGTGGGTTTTTTGGCTTGTGAAAGAAACTCTTGCAGATGAGTGGGCAAACCCCATATTGTTTGGCATGGGCATGGCTTGGGACTATTGGGATTTATCTCCCTGGTATTGACTCAGTTATTGTTGGCATGCTGGGCTTTTGCTCGCTATAGGTAGTACACGTTGGTTTATTTTTTGAAGGGCTGAAATATTAATCTGATCAAGGACTAGGGTCGTTGAGTAATGTGCTGAGTGAATTTCAGTAGGTGAGTGTGTGACTAAATCTGTTGTGTGTTGTGTTTCTGGTTGTTGCATCTTCAGCAGAATTGGAAAATGTGCAGAGAAGGGCAGCTGAGTTGAAGGCAGAGGAGCAGCTGCCCATCCCAGGGAGTCTAAAACGTCTGAGACTCTTAGAATTTGAAGGACTTCTTTAAAAAGCAGCAACAGACTTCTGGATCTTGTTGTTCTAAGCGTTTGTGGAAGCTGGTGATTTAGATGCGTTCAATAAGTGATTAGACAAATCCGGGGTCAGCAGGTCCACAAAATCAGTGCTGGTAGGACCAGGCAGTTTCTCTATGCTAACATCTGTAATCCAGTGGTTGTGGATGCTGAGGCAGACTGCAGAAGCTTGCTGTTCCCTGTAGCATCTGCAATCATCGTTGGACAAAATGGCAGGAGAGTATTTGTTGTTTCAATTACTCCAACTTTATGAATGTCCTGCCTTTCCAGAGTCTGGGGGCAATGTGGGGAGGCGGTATTTTTTAAGAGCTCTGGAAGATGGCTTACGGATACTTACAGGAGGGGAAATCTCAAGCTGTTTCTTGGCGATACTGTACATACCTACAGGTGTCCCATTATGTACATATTCAAAGGGGATTTGCTGTACAACATAATGTGGCTTATATGTGAAAGTGTTTCAAGGTGGGATAGGTAGAAACTGAAACCAGGCGAATAAAAAATCAGAAATAAGGGATGAAGAAAGCAATTGAACATGAAGTTCTCAGCCCCTTTAAAAGGGACACATTCTTGAAATTCCACCTTTTTATGCAGAAAGTGGGAAGAGGTGATCATAATGCTTCTCTTCAGCTTTTCTAGTGTGGGATCATGACCAGCGGGCAGCCGGGTGTTCCCTGCAGGTGGTAATCAGGCAGGGTAGGGACAACAACAGCTCAAGTGTGCACGCATTAATGTCCTGCTCTGTGTTGTACTAATTACATGAAGCGTATATAACAAGGACCACAGTGCTTCCTCAGTGCTGTTTTGCTTGCATTCGTGTCATGGCTGGCCAGCTACAGGTTGCTTTGTTGGTTTTCTTAGCTTGCTGATCTGTGCCTGCTAAAAATCTAGTTTTAATCCAAAATTGGATTATTAAACCAGTAGTCTTTTTAGCGTGGTGAAAGAGCAGTTCATGTAGGTTTGTACCTAAATGTGAAACTTGGTGTTTTGATACTTTTGTCTGGTATTGAAACGTCTGTTGTGGAGTGTTAAAAGCTTTTAAGGCTGTGGTGGTGACTGCTGTGCCCCAAAGGGTAGGTTTTGGTCCTGCCTTTTCCATATACTGTTGCTGGTGCTCATCAAGCCTGTTCCTGAGCTGCCCTTGCTCTCTAATCTGGCACAAAGCTCTTTTTCTTGGTATTGTTGGGTTGGTTTTCTCCTGTTGTTATAACGAGTTAGACTTACTCACCAATGGGTCTGATAAGCACAGGCAGGTGTGAAACTGGCAGGAGTTCCTGCTGGGGGTTGCTGCAGCTTGTTGGTTGCTCCATCTTACGAAGAACACACTTGGGTTTTTCTTCAAAGGTTCTGTTTGATTGTGATGAAAGTTCTAGACTGCAGGCATCTTCCCAGTTTTGGGGCATGTGTGGATTGTTGGCCTCCCCTAAATGGGGTTCACGCATGAAGGAGGAGAACCAGGGGAGTCATAACCAGAAGCTGCAAAGAACCTCAAGTCTACAAAAACTCGTTGAGGAGCAGAAGAGGCCTTGATGAATGGAGACTAGTGGGCTTTTCTTGGAAAGTGTTACCTCCTCTCTAGAGGGACAGTGATGTCACCTGAGTATGTGGCAAGCTTTCTGAACCTGTCAGGTAGGGAATAAGGACCTCAAATATCTGCATTCAGGTTACTGGCTTGTGCTTAGGCTTGAGGAGCAGTATCAACTGAGCAAGCTATTCTGAAGAGCATTAAATTAAGAGTCTGTTAATGATTTAGGAAACCAATGTAGTAAGCGGGGGAATGTCAAGCAAATCATCTTTGCTGCAAAGGCTGGGAGAGGTGAGTAACAGGGCGTTGTTATCTTCTGGGTTTGGTTTTTTTTTTGTTGTTTTTTGGGTTTTGGGTTTTTTTTCGTTGTTTGTTTTTTGTTGTTTTTTTTTTAGTATTATTGCATGATGATCCAGATTGGATTGACACCTGGGAGTGTGAACTTGACTGTGTCTAAAATGGCAAATGCAATTGACTTCTGACTAGGAGGGGCTTACCTCTCTTCCCAGAGGGACTGGGAGTGGAAACGCTTCTTGTGCAGATGCTAGAAGAGTATCAACTGTGAGACTTATGTAACCTATAAAGGGATCCTTGGAAAAGAAGCAAAAAATATCCAAAATATGAGCAAAGTGATAATATTAATATGTAGCATGTGACCCAGGTAGTGCACATTTCAGAGGAACGTGTAAGGTGAGCAAGTGCAGTGTAGAGGCACTCAAGACAGATTGTGATCAGAGTGTTCCTTAAAGCCTCTTCCAGTAAGATAGTGAGAGTTCAAAATCACACTTTTAAGTATTTATCATAACTCATTGTTTAATCGAAGTGGATGCTCAGTTTCCGTCCTCCTCTCTGAACTTATGGCACCCAGACTGTTACTTGGTGGTGTTTCGTTGGGTACTCTCTGGTCTTGTTTCAGGGGAAGCCAAAAGGGAAACTCCTTTGCTATGTGGTAAAAAACCACACACACAAACAATCAAAAACCTAGTAAAAAGCAGATGTTTCACGTTAAGATGTGTGCTTATTTTTCGCAGAGCCACATGCTATCTTTCTTCCTGGCTACTGTTCCTTGCACAGTATCTGCAGCTGTTGAGGGGGGAAAAGGTTAAATCGTCTGGAAACAAAAAGTAAAATGCTCCTTGGGTGGGCTTTCTCAGTTGAAGTTTCAAGGTTTGGAGGCTGTATCAAACAGGTCAGCGTTTCAGGAGCGGAGGCTAGTATTGAAAGGATAAAACATAGTTATTGTGAATGTCCCTGGCTGGGTCATAACGTCTCTGTGCACTCAGGCTGTGGTGTTGTTGAACCATGTGATATCAAATTATTGCTTGCTGCTGGCAACACGGAGTCTAGCTCCATGTTGGGAATCTCTCAGATAAGTACAGGCAGTGAAAACTTTCTATAATGAAATTTCATTTAGAGTAAGTAGGACTCTGTTGCGGATGAGTTAAAAGATTTAAAGAATTGTATTTCATGATGTTCATGTGTTGCGAGTAGACTATCTGAACTTGCCCGCATGTTTTCTCTAAACTTCGTAGTTTCATTGTCTTATTTGAGGCACCGTTCTGTTCCCTTTCATCACAAAGACCGTTGACGTAAGTTTTGAAGTCTTCAATATTTTGCTGTTAACAAAATGTAGGCTTCCTGTTATGCATTGGAAGTACATGCGGGTTTCAGTAGCTTGCTGTGAATATTGAACCTTAACACACGCAGCGATCACAGTTAGGCATGCCACTAGATAACTCAAAAAATTGTTTGCTGTTTTCCTTTCATAAAGGCAAAATAGAGATCTAGACATGCTTGCAGCACTCTCGCTACATTTGAAATGTGTGGGCTATTCATGAGTTAAGGGAATTCAGAGATGTCAAATGGTTTTTGCAAGCAGCAGTATTTTTTTCTTTAACTAGGTGTCAGAAAATAAATACTGTTCTAAGCAGTGCTGAAGTACAGTCTCAGAATAAAAGCTGACTCTTTTTCTCCAGTTGAGCAGAATAAATGTAGATGTCAGCTTTGGGGTGTATTCAGGGAGGGATTTCCAAATTCCTGAGTCCAAGCAGGAGCTTTGCTTTAAGTGCAGTTGTTAAGGCATTCAACTTTCTGTCCAGCTCTTTTTCCAGCTGTTGAATTTGGTTTTGGTGAAAAGGCAGCAAAATCTGCCCAAGAAGGTGTAACTCCTCACTCCTCCCTATTTGACACTACTGCTTTCAGTGTTTTGAGGGCAGACAGCCTTAGTGTGTAGCTGAGGTCCTTTGTGTTTCACTGCTGCTCTGCTGTCCACTAGACATAGGCTGTAATGTCTGTTGATAACTGGCAAATACTGCTTGCTTAATCACAGCTAGCTGGCACGTAATGCTACTCATTTAGTCTATGCAATCAGAGTTAGTATCTTACTCTTTCCCTTCTGACAAGAAATGCTTATTTCTATCTAGGTAACACGAAAGGGTCAGCATCAGGGGTAAGTCAGGTCAGCAGAATCATCAGTGGTGGATGTGGGAAAACGGTTTGCTGCTTCTGCTGTGAGATTTGGGGAGTGTCAGAGGGAGCAAGTGGTAGAAATAGGCTCAGAAGAAGCAGGAGGAGGATGTTTTTCAGGCAGCAAGTGGTAGACTTGTTGAACTAGCCAAGGGCTATTGTGGCTACAAAAAGCTTGGTGAAGTTCAGAGACGAACTGGATGTGCTCATGAAGAGGCTGCACTGCATGTTCCTGAACACCCAGAAGCCCTGACTAAACTTGGGAAGGCCCAGAAATAAAAACCGCTGCTGGTGGAAAAGTGCACAGAGAAGTTACATGCTCTTGCCCTCTTCTTTCCCTCTCCCAGACATCTGCTTACGGCTGCTGTTTCAAGCTGGAGGTTGAGCTAGATGGGGTGTACTCCTCGGTGTACCTCCTTGGCTCTTGGAGGACACAGCCTCTGCTGCTGTCCTCTGAGCTGTATGTGTTAGTGGTTTCTGTAACTGTTAAGAAACCAGAATAGTGTATGGGTGGAGGTGCAGGTGATATGTTCTAGCTGCTCTTGTCTGGTTGAACTTAAAAACAAGGACTTGCTTCTTCCTTTTACTTTTATGCAACGTGCAGCTTAAGTTTGCTGGACTTCCTGAATTGTCATACTGGTATCCTTATTACTCCCAATGAGCTGTTCCTTATTGGCAGAATAGAAGAGGGGTGTTTCATGCCACAAATTCATCTGTTTAATGGTTTTAACCATTAGTCAGACTTTTATTTGGGAGTTCGCTTGTTTGAGGTGAAGCTTTAATACATCAAGATGTTCTTGCTAGTTTTTCACCAGCCACCCTAGGTACTACCTGTAGGGTCTCTAAAAATTTTAGTACCTCTTGAAATTCTGAAATGGTCTTAATATGTTGGGGTTTGGTTTTGCTGTTTTAAGTGTTCTGGTTTTCTTTTAATAGCTCTGGCTAAAGATCTGTATGAGAGGAGAACAAAATACTGAGCTGTGAAGTGAAACTGATGAACATGACTTTACCTTGAGGATGTTTACCTTGAGAAGCTTGCATGCTTCTGTTTGGAAAAATGATGCCCCCTAAGAGGGAATGCAAACCTTTTTCTAGACCAGGCTTTTGCATGTTTACTTATTTGACTTGGAACACAAATATGTTTAAAGCTTTATGTTGAAACTGTCTGGCAGTGTTGAGGCCTCCTGAATAGGCTTTCCTGTTCACCAGAAGTGGTCTGCAGGGACCTTATTTTTCCATAGGGGCATGGAATGCTTCAGTTAGAAATTTGCTCACCTCAGCGTATATTGATCCAAGACAGATGGGTTGCCTTTCAAATAAGGCACTTGTTTCTGGAGAACTACACATTCTGTGCACTGCTAAGCAAAGTTCTCCTTGACATGAGTGCTGGAGCATTGTGTTTGCTTTTGAGGTTTTGTTCCATCATCTAATGCTGTTGGGAGTTGTTTTACCTTCCCTGCTGTGCTGGACAGCGTGAAGACTTTGGGGTACAGCAGTGTCCATTAGGTTGGAATTGTAATATTTTTCCTGTGCTTTAATAAGTATTGCCCAGAGTTTTGTGCTGCTAACTGGTAATAAAAGAAAAATGAGGTGAAGTACAAAAGATCCAAAAACTACCTGTGTACTAGCTTTCAGAGAGAACTAATAAGGAATGGGTTTGTGGAGTCGTCTTCCCTGCTGCAGCAGAAGTGATGCCCTCCTCTGGGAACTGAAAAGTGTGGTGTACCCCAAACTTTCAGGTGCTGTGCCTCAAGAGATCGTGTCTCTTGGTTTAGGCTGGCACAATTTCCCCAGCCCCCGCAGGAGATGAAAAGATCTGGTTGTGTATTCTTAAGGCAGCAAATACCATCTCTTCACAGGCTACCTTCAGGGATGTTAGTTTTTACTCTGAAACAAGCTTCTCATCTGCTCCTTGCTTTGAAAAGTAATAGGAAAAAACGTCTAGGAAGGCATAAAGTTTCTGGTGTAGCCTTGTTCTCTCTTGCTGACAGCTGGAAGAGATTTTGGGGGTCTGTGGGGCAACTCCAGTCAGTATGATGGTATTTATGTGAATATTGTGGCCTTTGAAGGCTGAACAGAAATGCTGCTTGTTGGCAGTGTGCTGAGAAGAGGCGGCTTTGCCACGGTTATGTCAAGCAGTGCAGAGGAGCGTGTCCTGAATACAGGTGCGTGGGACCTATGCCCGGCTCCACATCCCCAAGCGCTTGTATCCTCCTGGCCTTGGCACTCAGTAAAATAAGTAACTTCTTCCCGAAGCGAATTGCCCGGCAGGAAGCAGAGCATCCTTGTCGAAGGGCTCTGCATTACCTCCCTGTGGTCTTGCGAAGCCAAGGCCTGTTGGGTTTGAGCTGAGATGTGTGTCTCCGAGCCTAAGGCCTAGCTAGTGCCACCAAGGAGATGTCACAGGAAATGGGCTCAGTGTCTGGAGGTGCTCGTTAAACACACACAAAAAAAAAATTAATTATCTGTCAGAAGCTAGAAGGGGTTCCTTCTGCTCTTTGTGATTTTGTATTGCCTCTTTCATGGTGGTTCTTTCCGTAGCAGCTCTTCCAGCCACCTTGGCCTTCCTTTCACGAAGGGACGTGGTCCCCTGCCTGGGTTCTGCGTAGCGTTGGGCTTTGTGAGGCTTTCTGGAAAAGGAAAGTGTGGAGCTCCTTACCGTGAGGAACTAGTGCTCCAGCTGGGTCATCCACATATTCCAGCCTGTTAACCATCGCTTTTTGTTGCTGCCAGAGGTGGCTTTGTTTCATGCCATGGTTGCAGCTGAACAAGGTTCCTGGCTTCTTGGCTGGATTTAGTGTGTGATGCAGTCATGAGCTGAACCCTTTTGTTACTGTGGGCTCCTCTTGCCTTTGCTTGTGCCATTTTGCTGCTGGACAGGATTTCTGGTTGTCCAGGGAAAGGACTGAAACTGAGCTCTGCCTTTTTAACCTCAGGTGCTCTCAAGATGCAGGAATCCCGTCTATGTGAACATGGGAGGAGTCATGTTTGCTGTGCTGCAAGTAGAAAGGTCTGTTAGTGAATGTCTTGGATGAAGTGAGGATGGGCATTTGTCATTTGGCTTTGCCCGTAGGAAGTGGCAGAGGCTGGCCAGCGTGTGGGGATTTTCTCACATTACACTGATTCCATAACATGCCTTGTTGCCTTATTTTTCGAGCAGAACGTGAATAACCCCTTGTTCAAACCTGAACCGTAGGATAGCATGAGATAATTTATTTACTTTTATCCCTGAAGTAAATCTTTGTACCATAGAGCAGGTTATACTCTTACGTTTAGCTTCATTATTTGGAGAAGATACCTCTTACTAGAGGTTAGCATTTATGTCAAACTGAGACGGTTTCTGGCCAATGAACCCCATTTGGAATTTTTCTGCACAGCTTTTGGCTTTCCTTCTAAGTTTAATTGGGTCATGTTTAAAGTGGCAAAAGAACAGGCTTCACTGGGTTAAAGGGTATTCAGCTTTTATGCATGTGGACTGTGCTGCTAATGGAATACTCCTGTTCTTTGCCCAAGACTGCTTTTAGGGTTGCAATGTCAAGTAACTGAACAAAGCTGTGATCCCTCTTTCCCTGTGAATGAATAGAGGCACTTGCATTTTCTCTTTCTTGTAGGGCTTAGTTTGGTACGAGTTTGGCTGGTTCTTCCTTGCTGCAGCCTTTGACCCGGTCAAATAACTTGGAACAACTTTAGCGTCGAGTAGAACAAAAGCTTGCCTTAAATGCTTTGCAATAAACTTAATATTGGGGGACCTATTCAGCTACCTAATGCCTTTTCATTTTAGAGGAATGGGTGTTGCTCACCGCTTGTATATTGAAGCTGTGGAGTGGTGGTGTGTGTGCCTCACCCAGGTGGCTGGCTTCATTCAGGAGTTGGTGCTGGATAATTGTAGATGAGAATTAATTAATGACAGCTGTTGTGAGCTCATAGAGACTTTTGAAGTCTTGTACAATGCCACTGAGCAATCCTCCTGGCTTCTGGAGGACAGAAATCATGAAGGATGTTGTAAGAGCGCTTATGTGACTTGGACTGGACTGACAACAAGCTTAGGAAAGTACAGGGCAGAGGCAGACCAAATTCCTGCATGCTTCAGTCAAACTGGTGTCTCTTGGCAGCGTGGTGATGGCAACTTTGGTCTATCTTCCAGCTGATGCAGGAGAAAACAAAAATGTCCTCTGATACAGGGTTTCCTTCAGCCATGGTCAGGGTAAAGAGTGACCATTTTTCTCTCCCATGTGCTTACAGAACAAGCAGTTTGAGGTTAATATGGACCATTAAATGTCTATAAATGTCTACCTGTGCTGTACTAGTTAAGAATACAAGTACTAGCTTAGGCATAGACTTTGAATGCCTGTTGGGCACTGGAGAGCCTGGTTGCTTACAGCTCGTGTCAGAGCATCATGTGTAAGGGAGTCCAGTGTGGTATTTCAGCATGTCAGAAGAACCTGTCTTCTAGATAATGGTCAAGACCTTCTCAGAACTTAAGGGTGCTTTTTGAAGTTTTAATTTTTCTTAGAAAAACCCATGTGTCTTCTTCCAAAGAAAGTTAAATACTCAAATTTTCTATACAGAATAGACAGCATTTCTCTGGTCACCCTGGGCAGAGTTCTCCAGAAATAGTTTGATCTTGGTTCAACCTTCACATCCCTGTTATGGTGTATTCTCCCTTGGAAATTTGTATTTGGGCCCTGTTCTGCCCTATAGTCTATGTGCTCTATAGAGTGTTATTAAGGGGAAAAATATGCAAACAAAAAAACCACCCTTGTGTGTCCTTCTGACCAAAGTGCCTGGAGTGTCACAGGAGATTAAACCAGCCCGGGGATACTGTGTCATGGGAGTTCAGGTTTGGGAACCTGTTTCTCAAGCTGGGGACAGTTTACCAAAACAAAAAATTAAAATTACTGAAGAGCCAGAAACATCTATGTTTTTAGGAAACACTGCCTTCTGAACTAAAATTCACCTTATTGCACAGAAAGCTGTTAGTTTGCCCTGATATGGGGGAAGGAGAAATTCTAGATTTTCCTATAAGTGGTGTTTAGCTCAGTTTCATCCACAGTGTACTTGGAAACTGGCATATCAAACTCAAAACTGCAAACAATGCCTTTTAGTTTTGGGTGGTTTTTTTTGGTTTGCTGGGCTTTTTTAGGAGAATAAAGCAAGATTGGAAGTTGCTTGTATGAACTGTTACATGGAGACTTCCTAAAATGTCCTTTCTTCTTTTCCAGATTCACTACAGATATGACTGGCTGGCTGCTTTGCTGCTCCTGTGCCCCAGCACTTGCTACCCTGTGATTTCAGATAACAAACATAAGAAGTGAGTTACAAAACGTGTGGTGAGTATAATGTCCCTTTGATATTCTGAAGTGTCTTAGCATAACTCAATGTAACTCAAATGTTCTTTCCTAAAAAAACCCAACACCTAAACCCAACCATATATAAGGGAAGACACTATAAAATCCAGTAACCTATAACCAGGGTATGTGAAATATCTGTCAAGCCGGTGGAAGGATGCTTAGAAACCTGAAGACAAGTTGTTAAATTCCTACTCCGTATTTCCATTTCTTTCCCCCTCAATTTTGTTAGCATTTTTCATCTGAAGTAACTTCTCTGGGAACTTGCATCCCTAATCTACTCTCTCTGGCTTTATTCTTAGAAACATGTGTGTTGAGTTGAGAAATAGGTAGCTGCAGTGCTGCTTGTCAGTGATGAATATCTCCAACAAGGAAATTGGGTAGGGTTAAAGTTAGGGAGAGTCCAGAGTCTTTTGTGGTGAGCTGAAGCTTCTCTAAAAGTGCTTTAACTTTATTACTGGGAGGAGAGTTGATGTGCTTTGTATATAAATGTTTGTTCCAGTGTGACAAGTAAAATATGAGCTAGGTTGCCAATTCTATTACATCTGACCTATGAAACTCAGAAAGCAGAAAACTCAAACCTGAAGATGTTAGGAAAATTTTCCTCAGCAGTATGGAGAAATCAAAAGAAATAACATTTGTAGGTGAGCGTGTTTGACTGTGCTGCAGATAGATACCTTGATTTCCTGAAACAGGCAATAGTGGTGAAAGTAAACAAATCAAGCAAGTGTTCTGACTTGATAAAAGTGATGACCTTGAGAGTGGTGTAAGTCTCTGCTTGGCACAAGGGGGTATTTTTTTGCTGCACATGGATGTGCTGCAGGAGTGAAACTGGCACTAGATTTCCGTTTCTGGACAAACATTATGTATACTGACAAACTGGTTTTTTGGTCAGACATAAGCCAGTGCAGACTAAGTGATACTCATTAAGTAGTTGGGGCATTTTGTTTAGGGCCATAATTGTGCACCATCCTTTGGGAATACTGGTTCTACTTCTGGACAAAATGATGTGACAAAACAAACTCTTTCTAAATTGTAATTTCCATTTTGAATTTTGTATATAGAAAGCTTAAAGAACTCTTGCCTTTTGGTAATTTCAGCTGAAGGGGGGCAGATGGTTGGACAATGGTTTCATGCTTTCAGCCTGTTCAGAGACTGTTTTCAGTTTTGCTTGATGTTGTATCTCAAATTATTTTGCAGTTTCATCCACAAAAACTGATCATTTTTGTGTGTGTGTGTCAGTAGTAGGAGTGATACTAGTTGTTTGAAAAGTCTTTAGTTTGAGCAGTTCAGACTGGTGCAGTACAGCGCTTTTAATATCTTTGCATGAGTTCAATGGAGACTATAGTCATCTGACTGTGCTTCATTTTATATTGATTTGTCTTAAAGGTAACCCTCTGAAGTTGTTGTGGAGGGTTTCTTTTGTGACTGAAGTCACTGGCTTGTTTTTCTACATCCTGCCTGTAAGATGTCTGGGATCTTGGGAACTTTTTTTATCAGATCAACTTATTTCCATGGAGTTTGGGATCATAGCGTGCTTTTTCACTTTGGCAAAGCTGCTACTCAGCTCACAATGCCTAATTTGTTCCCCTCCTTGCATTCTGTTCAGCACTACAAAGATATGGATTCCTAGCACAGACTGCTAGGCAGTGTGAATGCTAAATGATAACAACGAGATCCATCTTGTCTTTTTTTTTTTTTAATGCAGAAGTTGATAATCCGTTACTGAGATTCTTTATGAATTTCAAGACACTGGAAAGTGGTGCTGTCTTGCTTCCAAGCTGCCTATACTTGTATCCCATTCCTGCCTGCTTTTATCTTCTGTATATTTAAATTTAATATTTAAAGAAGCTCTGGCTTTCCCATTTTATGACTTCCACTTGTCCATACTCCTGTAGTTAGCACCCTGGCTCGTGCCATTACTCGTTCAAGAAGCATTTGTGTCTTCATCTGCATGTTCCCTGCCTCAGGATCCCTAAGCAGAGGTGCACTGGCCAGGTTCTCTGGCTGTGTATTGAAAGCAGCTAAAATATCCTTCTGTATGTGAAGCTTTCTAGTTGTATTAGTCATCCATCAGGCTTCTGGATTATTTAAATGCTGAAGCTCTCCTCAAAGAACAGCAATATCTATTTGTAGAAAAGTACATAACGTGAAGTACCATTCCAGTATATTAGAGCTATGATGCTTGAGATGTTTTTGGGAATGCTGCCTCTCCTGTTGTGGGACTTTGTGATCTGTAAAGTCCCTGTTGAAGATCTGTAACCTTACAAGGCTTCTAGTTGGTCTTTGGGACTTGTATGGTGATGCTGTTAGAGGTTCTTCTCAACTTCTTCCACAAAATCACGCCTCCTGTTCAGTGCAGCGTAGCTTCAACTGTTGGGTGTTGGTCTCCAAACACTGATAACCCCCTGGGGAAGGTGACAGCGACCAAAAAGGTGCTCTTGCAGCATTAAGGAAAAATACTATTCCACTAGGCATGGGGGAGCCCCTAACTCAAATAGTTAATGACCAAACCCGTCTTCTATAACTCTTCAACTTGTACTGACTTGATCTAAGTCTGAAAACACCTATAACTGAACTGGTTCATTTTTAAGCTGTAATTCGTCTGTCTCTGCTGCTTATGGAAAATCTTTAGAACAGTTGCTAGCTAGAAGGTTAGTTTCAGTACAGCATGATTATATTCTTGTAAACTTGGAGAAAATTCAAATCTTTGCGGCTTCTTTAGTGCGTACGGGTTCACTTCATTGTATTCTAACCCAAAAATTAAACACGGTATTTCATGTAATGTTTGAGATTCATAGACTAGCAAAATGCTTGTTTCTTGCTTATACAGTCTGGCTTTTATGTAACTAATTATTTTTGCTCAAATGTTGCAGATAGTCTGTTTCCTCTAGCAACAGCCACCAGATGTTTAGCTGAACAAGACTTAATTCTTTAAAATTGACCTGTAAGAAATGTGTGAAGGCGAACAAGGGGGTGGAACAATTGTATGTCAGCATAATTTCCATTTCCTTGCTAAAAACCCAGCACAAGCCTTGCAGTTTCATTCGAGCAGTGATGGATCCTTACTTTTAGTGGTATGCTGTGGGCTTTTTCCATGGTTTTTAATGTTTCCATAAATGTACTGTTGGGAGCGAAGGATGAGATCAAGCTGCCTTAGGAGAATTGGCATGACTTGGGCAATTAGCACTGTATGGCCTAAGTCTATCTGGCATACATGCCATTATGCTGATCCTGCTGTGGATTCTGGTTGTCAGCTCTGCTTCTTGCTTACCTGTAGGTCTTCTGTGATCAACCCTTGTGCTTCGTTAGATTGAATCTATTTTGTATTTCCATGGGAAACACCCAACTCCTGTCTTGTTTTTTCAGCTGGGTTTTTCACCCTTTCCACTCTTCATGTGCCCCGATGTTTTACTGGGGGACATAGGGTGAGTAGTTGTGATTGTGACTGCCAGGAGCTCCAAGCAGCAGTTGTCTCTGAAACATCCCCATTCTAGGGCCTCAACTGGCGCTGTCCTTCTGAGACTGTTCTGCATGGAAGAAAACCGCACAAGGACTCTTCTGCTGGGGGTGAATGATGTGATACCTGTTTTTTGGGTCTGCTTGGTTGTTGGGTTTTTTTTTTCTCCTCTGGGTCTGCAGAGGCTAGATAAATCAGAGCAGAGCTGTGCCGTTTCCCTTCTCCACAAGGATATCTTGCTCCAGATGCCATTGTGCTTCCCCTTTGTCATGCAGTTTGGACACGAGGGGGGTGTGCTGACAGCCACAGGTGGCTGCAACGCCGGTCTCCTGGCTGGACCTTCAGTCAGTCTCTGAACAGTGTGGTCGTTGCAGGTACGATGCAGCTTTTAAGAATCTGAATGCATGAAAAGCTGCACGGATAATCTTTAAGAATAGATTTATTGGTCTTTAACTGGGAATACTAATGACAGGTCCATACCCAAGAAGTAGAGATTGTGTAAAGAAGTGTGGCTCTGCAAGTGGCTTCAAAGTTTCAGAGGTCAGAATACCTGCCGGATTAGGTTAGAAATACTTCTGCTGGAAATACTAGTGCTGGAAGTGCTTCAGGACACAGTGCGGGTGCTCCAGTCTTGACAGATGGGGGCTTTGGTACATTAGCCTTTGTTTTAGTGCTCTTTCAGAAGTTCTAGATGCCTATCAAATGCCTAGATGTTCTAGATGCCTATCTAGATGTCACAAAATTTTGACATCGCTTAAGCAGGAGGAGGTAACTTGAGTGTCCTTTTCCTCACTGGTATTCAAACTATCCTCAGACTCCTTTCCCTTGTGCTGCTTGCATCAGGTTTGTGTTTTCAGTAATTTTCAAAACTAGTGCATGGAGATACAGTAAGATCTGGCTGAAATGAGCTCATGGGCCATGCACTCACTGGCTACGAGCTGGGGTTTAGTGCAGTCACCAGCTGTTGTCATCCTTGCGCAACAAGTAGCATTTGTTTCTCCTTTAAGTACATGCTAGATAACTCCTTTCCAAAATGTTACCAAATTATTTTGCTTAGTAAATATTTGCCAGTTTTGAAATTCAGCATTTCCTAACCTGTTTTCTCCTGGTGGGGTGGGTGGTAGAGGGAGGCTGTACTACATCCCAGTGTTCCAAAACATGTGAGGGTGGAAGATGTGGCTGCAGCTTCAGTGAAAGCTGTTGCTACTGCAGTTAACACAAATGAAAGCCTTTACGTTCTTGGTGTTCTGTTGTTGTGCAGGATATGAAAAGAGCATAAAATCACCAAACAACAGGAGAAGCAGTATTCCTTGACTATGTGTGTTTATTTTGAGGTGTTAGAGTCATAAATGTCCAATTGTCTGCAGGTTCCTTAGCTGTCCATTTAATGGAACAACAGTGTGTGACAACCTGCTGCTGCTGCAAAGGTTCATACCACCTACCTGTACCTTTCCTCAGGCTGTCTCTGAGGCTTTTTTCAACTTCTTAGTAGGGATTCAGCTTGGGAACCTGACAGAAACCCATGAAGTTCTGGAGCTGGGTCACTGAGAGGTCAAATGAGTGCTAGAGCTGGTGAAATGAAGAGACCTGAGAGTGTTTGATGGATGGAGGAGCAGAAAGATGCCTTTTAGGGTAGCTAGAGTTAAATGGGATAAGCCATCTGATCTGTGTGTGCCAAGCATGGCTGTTCTGATAACCTAGGGGCCTACTCAGCTCTTCTAACCAGCTCATCTCCGTCTCCTTCAGCCCCAAGGAGACATCTGAAGCCTGGCTTTGGCTCCCACTCTGTCCTTCCTTGTACCTAGGAAGCTGGGAACAGGTGAGGTCAGAATGAGATGTGTGGGAGTGTGGAGGTGGTGGGATGCTTGGGCACTGCTCTGCTCTGCCTGACCCATCTCTGGGGAAACAAGGTATAAACCTCTCCCTCCTACCCAGCACCAGGCTTGGGAGTACTTGGACTCGGTGCTTCCCATTGCTTGTCTGTCCTGCGCTCCCTGGGTTGCAGCATGCCGGTGTGCTGCTGGTACTGTTTGTGAAGCTGTCCTTGGACCTTGCAGGCAGGGTGTTGCCTTGCAGCTGAAGAGCCAAGACCCTCACCCATGGCTCGTGACTCCAGCAGGCTCTGTTGGATTGGAGTCTTCGCTTAAATTCAGTTTTTAGTCTGTCTCAGCCTGGCCACTAAACTGCCAAGTCTGCTGTAGTCTAGATTAATCGTGGTCTGTTACATCACTGGGGATGGGGTGGAGGAGTCTGCACTGCTCTGTGATGTGGAAGCAGCATTTCATGGCCGTGGGCTGCTGTAGAGGACTTGCTGAGGCATTTGGGGATTCACCTGAAGGTAGCCACTAGGAAGTGCATGGAAAGTGGAACAGAAAATGTTACTGGGATAAATGATGGCTGTCTGAGAAAAGCTCGCTTGCTGTTTGCTTCCCTCAGGTCATGCGAGATCTGGAGGTAAATGCTCAGTTGTTTCACTTCTAAGGTTTTGGGGATCTTCCTCATCACCTTGAACCCTCTTTTTGTGCTTCAGCACGTGCAGTTGATTGAATATGAAACGTGGCACCATGTATATGAGCTACTATAAGATCAAAACCAGAAGCAGAGTACATATGGAGCTTTGACTCGCACCCAAACTCTGTGGTTGTGCTGTTGTAAATAGATCTGTGAAAGCTGGTTTTGAGTGGTGCATGGATGCTTAGTCTCACTGATTGCTTTCCTGGAAAAAAAAAACATCACCAGGAAAACTAAATCTTGTTAATTGGTAAGATATGTATCTGATCACTGCATAAATCGGGTATAAACTGCTTTCTTATATGTATACATGAACTGGAAAAATTGTCATACAACGTAACAGATTTTCCTTAAAAAAAAAAACAAACCCCCACTGCTAGCATGCACCTACCACAGTAATCCAGGGAATAATTTCTGTAAAAGGCTGCAAAATCTTAATCCTTTTATTTTCTCAGCATGCGAGTGTGTAAAAAAAAAAAAAAAAAAGGTCAGAGGATACGCAGGCATTGTCACCTATGTTTGGTAGCATTTCAAGGGAAACCAAAAAAATCTGAGCAGTAATTAAACTAACTCCTATGTGGTTGAATCTGTGATGAACAGCCCTGCTAATGAGCACTGGTTTGCTGGCAGCTGCAACTCAGCTGTGCTCAGATAAACTGCTGGAAGTGGCACCTTCTATTTTCTTTCAGAAATCCTTTAGAGTGAGAGGTCCCAGATTGTACTCTGCTACATTTGCACGTGGAAGAGTAGCAGCTAAGCTTCAGATAGGGGCTAACCTGCTTGCTTCCTAGCCAGATGACAGGTAATGATAAGTGATTTCTAAAGGCAAATTCATGGTTGCTTTCATCTTCTTTTCCTCAAGCAGCAGCAGAGGTTTGTAGTGTTGTAGTAAATCACTTTAGAGAACACAGGTAATGAAGCGAGGCCCCCTGGGGAGGCTGTGGCAGCTGTTGGACATCTTACTGGTACGTTATAAAGTGTTCAAACAGTGATCCATCACAAACAAGGGTTTGACTGTATTTAGGTAGACTGCCCCCTTTTCCATGTGCAGCTTCACTTTGTCCTGAGACGTGTCCGACAGAGGTATGACGGCCAGACCTCCATGGCTGAAAGTTTATTTTCCATTTTAATGTTGAGTCTTGAGATACTGGGAAATCCAATTTTTAGCATTTCCTTTAAAAGGCGTCAGATGTCAGGTTGCCCTCAGTGTCCTTCTCTCCTAAACCTTCTTCTCCAGCTGAATGAGAATCAAATCTATACAGTTTCTGTGACAAAACAATATTCTTCCAGTTCTTGTTCTCTCACATATCAATGGAAATGTCACTTAAAAAAAGAAAGACCTTTCTGACGTAGATGTCGAAGTTGGCCATGCTGAAACTGTATCGAGTTCCACTTTTCCTGGGATGCTGTCTTTGGGGACATAGTGCTGGTCTTGTGAACAAGGATGCTGGTTAACTTCAAATGAGCTCTGAAGGTTGCAGGTTCAAAAAGAAGATGAGATGCCTCACTTGATGCAAGCTGCAGAGCACTGCAGAAGGCTACGCAGATTCAGAAAGAAGCAGGACAAGTTAATTCAAGTAGGGAAAATCAGTCCAGTGTTGTTGCATTGGTATCACTGCAGGTCATGAAATAGTCTTCAGGTCTTTAGCTCCGATATAGAGCATTGCTGTGTATTTTCCATGCTCCTGTGGTCTTGGCTAGATGTTGCTACTGGCCACCTAAGATGGGGTCTTGGGCCAAACATGTCCTTTCTGTGTCTTGGTGTGCTGGCTCATGCTCTGATTGCACCTGCATTTTCATAGCATTAGTTTCTTATGAAAAATCTGAAATGTCCTTGTGCCACCTGCTAGTTTTCACAATCTGACTGAGAAGACTAAGCTGGAAATACCATGAATTTTCTTCCCTATTTGGTGATTCAGAAGGATATTTTGTAGCTGAATATGGAGCCATTTTCAGGTTTCAAACCACGAAGGATGACTTTTGAAAAGTGCCTGATGTACAGGCAGATACTGGGCATTGCATATAGATGCTGTCAAGAGGTGCTGCCTTTCCTTGTGGAAGAACTGCCTTGTAGGCTGAAGAATTGGGCTTGTTTTTTCAGCTTTCTCAAGGTTAAGTTGTTTGCATGAAAGGGGAACAGACACTGTAAAGAAGTAATTGATCTTGAAAATACCATTTTAAGATAGTACCTAAAGGTGATCTGTAGTCAAGGGAGGCAGGGTTTCTGCAATATGTATTCTTAGAAGCTCAGCCTTTATTTACGCAAAGATTTGGCAGTGGGGAAGGATTTGGATGGGAGGTTGGTGCCTTTCAGAGGACAGAAAGATGCTCTGTAGCTTAAGTGCTCTGACTTCTCCCATGGGTAGGTGGTAGGTCCTGCATGGGACAAAAAGTCCTTACTACTTGTTTTGGTTTAGATCATGATACTAAAACTAGTAGAGTGGAATAAAGTGCTATCTTGCTGCTCAACAAGATTGGTACTTGTGAAAGAAATGCTAAAGCTCAACGTGAAGAAATCTGCCAGCTGTAACTAGTCCAAGGCCACATGTTGCAGGACAAAGGAATATTATCGTCAGGATGTGCTTTCCATGGCTACAAATCTCTGCAGAGTACCTGTGTTGCATCTCTACTTCATTTTAAAAGATAAACTTGCCTCTTAAGTCTGGGTGAGTGTGAAAGGGTAGAACAAATAGCGCTTTCCTGCAGCTTTAGGAACCAAGGACTTTCTCTGTTGCTCCTTGCTTACTGTTTGTTTCTTTGCTGGGCGTTGGCTTCAGTTTCTCCCTGTTGCTAATCCAGTGGAAACCGTAAAGTGTCTTTAATCTCCTTGCACCCAACTCATCTGAGTTGCCTTAGTCTTATCACAGGAATTTGTTTTGGTTCTTGAGAAATCTTCAGGCTTTTCTTTGAAGTGTCACCAATTTTTAAGTCATCATAGGATGTGGAATACAGAAGCATGGAGCTGCACTTGCTATAGCTTCTGCCATGCTTCCTTAAGCCTTCATTTATGTAACTTAGTAGCCAGCTTCAGTTTAAAATACCTGCCAGGTGCTCACCCTCACTTGCTGAATAACAAGCAAGCTTATATGGTTACCAGTGTGTTTATTTGATATATGAAGAACAGCAAAGCTAGCTGGTACTGTGTGCTTTGACTCCTCTCCCATGTATGTTCCTTTGTGTTACACTGGATAACTGAGCTTGTGCTTCATTATTTTCTTTGGTGAGGGAACAAGTGAGTAGCTCTCTTCTGGCTTTATCACAACAGCTGGAGAAATTTAAGGTCTTTGAATTCTTTGTCAAATGGGATTGAAACACATGAATGGGTTAGAAGCTTGCAAAACAGCTAAGGCCAACATATAAGTCTTAATTCCTTGAGGAATGGAGCAAAATACTTCTTTTTGTTAACCACAAGGCTTTACTCTTGTTGATACTAGGTGGTATTTGTAGTTTTAATGGTGTGTGCCTTGCCTTTTCTTCCTAATAGATCGCTGGACCGCAAATGGGTGGAAGATTTGTTGGTTTTGGCACAATGTTTGCTTTACACGCTCAAGTTTACAGCAAACAGAGGAACAAGGGAGTTGAACGATGCAAAGTCCTTAACATGAGGGAAAGGAGAAAAGTAGGAAAAGTTGTGTAAAATGACCTCTCCAAAACTGAAACATCTCTTCAGCTTATTTCCCCTGCTAGTTTGCATGGTACTTCCTTAGGCTGATGTTGCTCCATCAAATGCAACATGAGATTGAACACTTGTCAGTGCTGCTTTTGTTCCTGCTGCTTACGTTCATCGCTTGAAACTGAATGTGCTGTGGGTTGGGCATCCAGTATCCTTGTTTTGAGTGTTGAATAACTTCAGTGGTGATCCTTTTCTGGCACTGGGGAGTTCAAATCTGAATGGAAATAACCAAAACAGCAAGATGACCTGGCAAAAAAGTAGCAGAGGTTCTCACTTGCTCCCCGAGTACTGTTTCTTGACCTGAGAAATAAGCATCAGGTGGTGGGACAGTGCTGAGATGCAGATAAAGCGTTATCAGTAGCAGTGGCAAGTGTTGGCATGAATTAAATCCACTGCCGTGACCTTAGAGTAGCAGCAGCGCTGAATACATCTGGCTTTGGTAACAAAAATAAACTGGAACTGGATGTAGCCTTGGAGCTATTGTTTGTGGCTGAAAAATGGGGCTGTTTAGCAAGCTGCAGAATCGTCATCTGGTGTGGGGGACTGGGTCTGGGCTCTTGGAGCAGGGGACACTGTTGCTGCCCACCTTCAGGCTGCCTTTTTGTGGAGGCAGAGGGCTGTCTGTTTTTTCCTGATTTCCAGGGATTTTGTGGATTGCCCGATGTCCTTGTGGGCATTAACAGCCTCTCGCATCATGGGAATGTTCTCCATTACCTGGTGCAAAGGTGGGGTGATGTCTGGCTGCATGTACTTGTGAACCTGCATTCAGGATAAAAGTGTGAACAAGCAAGGGATGGTGATGTCTTGTACCCAGGCTGATCCTTTGCAATTTTAAATTTGTCCAAGTACTGTGTAGTTAAGGGGGGAAATTTGATGAATTTGATAGTGCATGAAGGCAGATGCTGTCAGCTGGATGGGTACAGTCAAAAGAAACCTCCAGAGCTTATCTCAGGACTGTCACTATGAGAAACCAGAGAATATTTGTTGCCATCTCATATGCTGCTCTTGCTACTTAGCTGTGTCCCAGTGTGCTGCGTGGTTTTACATGGGACGCCAGTGTGGAGAGGCTGCCTCT
>JAVJGJ010000060.1:576121-609356 GCA_035590215.1 Microhierax caerulescens
GAGAGGCTGCCTCTCCTGATGCTGCTCTGCCCGACGTAGTGCATGGAGCTCATCTCAGCTAGCAGTGAAGGTGATTTTTATGAAGAAGCTGCATCTTGTGTAACACGGGTACAAAAATGATAGGCATGGGACAGTGCTTGCTAATAAATCTGGAAGAAGCTAAAACACCTATCCAGCACGTGAAGACTTAAGGCACTGTCAACTTGCCTTCAGATTTGAGGAAGAACACCCCCCTCCCCCCAAACCAACCAACAACAGAAACCTTCAAGTATTACAGTTTCTTTTAAAGCAATGTATCGCTTTAACAGTAATTACTCTCTGGAACATTGAGGGCTTCTGCCTGGTTTTCCAATGCATAGTTGAGGAAGTAACTAGGTGTAAACATTTACCTTCTGTGAACAAACGCAACTGTCTAACTGTGTATCTTGGGATTATTATGCTTAATTGCTCTGCTGAGGAAGTGCAGGTTCTTCTGGAGTTTATGATGTTTGTGTGGGTGTAGCCGATCTTGCCACTTGCAGGCACAGAGCAAAACCAGTAACCAAGCCTGTACCTTGCACTGGGGAGGAGGCAGCTCGTAGCTGGAATCAAAAGGAGCGACCTTTGCTTTGTTTAAAAATAAATAAAAATAAAATAAATTAAATAAAGGCAAGAGACATTTCACAAAACCATCACAGAGCTCCTAAGCTGCTTTTGGCCCTCGTGCAAGGGGCAGTACCTCTCCTGCTTGGCCTGCGCGTAATCCTTGGCGTTTTTTCAGTTGCATAGGCTATCCGGATCAATCTCATCTGACAGCTGAACTGCTTCAGAAGGGTACACAGTTGGGAGATCTGAAAAAAGGGAATCTTAAATCTCAGAGAGAAGAGAAAAGGTTGTTCTTTATATGCCATAAGGATGCTACCCTGTAGGATAGGTGGTTTTTTCACAGCTAGTATTAAGGCTGTAGCACAGCTGTGGTGCTGACTTCATGGGGTTTTTATAATCCCATAATGGGAAGGGAAGACAAATTGCTGCAGCAGATTTCAAGCTTTGAGTGTAACAGTGCCTTAAATATTAAGCTCTGTCAGTTTTTAACGGAAGTGAGTTATACCAGTAAAAACCTTATCCTGCAAAAAATAGAAGGGTGGGATGGAATGAGGCGATGGCAGGGAATTGGGGTGCTGGCAGCTGCTGCCCCTTCCTGGTAGCAGCTTTGAGGTGTGTTTGCTTAGGCTGAAGTGACATATTTATTAAGCCCAAATGAGCACAATTTATTACTCGGGAGTTTTGGTTCTTACCTTTTCAGCTGCCTTGTGCTCTTTCACTTCTGCACATGGTTACAAGCTTTCTCAGCCATTTGACAGTGGTTTGCCTCCAAATAAACAGCATGGCAGAGGCTGTGGGAGACTTCTGTCTGTATATGGGTCTGAGGTACCTAGCTTCCTCTTCGAGAGACAACTTAGTTGCAAATGAAATATGTGGGTAATGTCAGTTGAATTCCTGCCAAACATTTAATTATGTGAAGTGACTGCTTGGTCTTATCCTCTATCCTGTGACTGCCAGAAAAGACAGTATCTTCAAGTAAGGAGAAGGTGAAATCGAGGCATTAAAATGAAAAGACATATATGATAAGTATGAAGTATCACATTTTGTGTTTTCTCTTAATACAGTACTTGTCTCTCCTTTTGGCATCACCATTACTTTTTTTTTTTTTTAAGAGATGCTGATATTCCAGCTCACCATCTCTTACATCAGTGTGTTTCCATTTCATTAACCACCTGTTACAAGGAGTTTCTGGTGATAAGCAACCTGGAGACAGGGACCAAGTCAAGTCTGTTGGGCAACGTTGATAGTCCGTGGGATGGAGTCATGTGGACTTGGCAGAGTTGTCTGCTTCCCTATTTTCTACGGGGCGTATGGGCTTTGCCTGCCAGTCTGGGCCTTTATGTTTAGGAACACAGGTTGCACAGACTATACTTGTGACTTTTACCCACCTAAACTGTTGTTCTTGGTCACGTTCCCTTCTTACAAGTTTCTCTTTTTGTCCTTTCTTCGTATGAGGCTGTGCAGTGGTGAAAAACAACTTCTGCAGTTTCTGTGATGCTGAATGTGTCCCCACAGTAGGATGTGAATGCAGATGGTCTCTTACAGCCAGATGTGCTTTGGCTGGTTTCTGGTATTCATCCCTGGAGGACACCCAGTTTAGGCACTCAGTGCCTAAACGCTTGCACTGAACGAGATACTTGCATAAAGCTGTTGTTTCCGAAGGCACCTATTTCTGGTGCACCTCCATAGCGTTATTCCTCTTGTGTGGAAGTGGTATTTTCTCTAAGGCTTTGCTGCTTTGTGTAGTGGACACTTGGACACTGATAGACCCTTACACCTGTATTTAACACTCAGTGCTGTGAGAGGCCAGACTACTCCTCTGCTTCTGAGCCATCAGGTACAAGTGTTCAGTGGCTTCAACATGATGTTTTACACTGACAAGATGCAGCACGTTCTCTTTCCTGTCTAGCAGTCTTTTGATCTTTGCAGCTATGCACTGGGCATCATTTTATCTATGTGTTGATTAACACCAAGCAGAGAGTGCACTGTTGCTTCAGGCTGCTGGTGAGCATCATTCCAGGTCTCTACTTACCCTCCTGCTTTCAGAGGCTGAGGTCCTGAATCTGGCCCATCGTGTCTGAAGCTCGTTTTAAGAGCTGCTGTGAGCCTTGGCAGAGATTTGGTGTCACTCTGATCTGATGCAACCAAGAAACTGTTCTGCTTGTTTGTCCTCAGCTTTTTGAGGTACCCTGGGTATTGGTAGGACAGAGGAGCCACAAGCCAAGTCCGGGGACCTGGAGGTCTTCTCAAATCGGGGCACAGAGATCCCACATCTGAATCCCGCTTCACTGCTGGTTTGTAATGACATTTTTTATTGCTACTGGGTGGCACTCGACACAAATGTGTTCTTCCACAGAGGAAACCACATACCTGATGAGTTCTTGTGTTCATCTTGATGCACGACTAAATGTTTCTTACACCTCTGAGTTCATCAGAGCTGTCTGTCACCTCAAGCTGGGTTTCACTAACACAGCTTGTACCTACCCCTTGCTATCAAGGGGTCTTTAGTTTTCTTTGACCCTGTCTCTTCAAGTTCATGAGGACTTTTCTTCTAGTAAGAGGCTTTTCCCACCCCACACGCACACACCAGGTTGTGTTGGCTCTGAACTTGATACTTGCATTCCTTTCTGAAAGAAAAAAAGCACTTCATGGTTGGATAGGGCAGAGGGGTTTTTTTTGAGTTTAACCGCCAAATTTACCAGTCTTTTCAAGCTCTCTGAGCCTGTCTGCAATTCATCCTTCAGGCTTCTTTTCCTTTCCAGGCAGTGTGCAGATGAAACAGTCATAGACTATTGAGGTGCATCTGTGTTAGATTATGTTATAAATCTGCAAAAATGTTGTTGCTGCTAGTAATACAAGCCTGTCCCAGAGCCCAAGCTGCGGTGGTGGTCTTGTCAAGGACTTTGCTCATTGTTGTTTCAATAATGGCAAACTACTTCCATCAACCGTCATGGATGCACCTGAATCTGCCTGATGTGGGCTGTTCCTTGAAGATGCACATGGCTGTCTAGAAGTCATCTCTTCTCTGCTGGGCTTTGCCCCTTTCTTCTTCAGATCCGTTGTCTAAAAGGAAGTGCATGGTGTAGGTAGATCTGCAGCTCTCTTTTTGCTTTTAAGAAACCTGGTATTTTAAGATGAAGAAGTCTGGGTATTTGTGATGCCTGGTTGTTGGAGAAGAGAACGTCTGCAGGGTTCTTATCCTGCCCTGGGTCTGGTGCAGACTCTGCAACTTCCAGGATTTTCTCATTTCCTCTTTAGAATCCTCTATTTCTATTTCTATTTCTATTTCTAAAATACCTATTTCTGCTGGAATCTGATCTTACATGACCTTACACAGCCTACTTTGCAAGCAGAGTTGGTACCCTAAATGTCAGACTTCATGCCAGTCTTCAAGAAGCCTTTCAAACATTGAATTTTAAAGCTGGGGTCAGTTACTGTAGTATCAGGGAGTAGATCTCAAAAACTTTGTGGATGTGGCGGTTCCCTCCCGGGGCAGCAGCGCAGCAGTGGCTGCGGGACTCCCAGGGACGCCGAGGATGCCGCGTTGGGGCTGGTGGTGTGCGGGCTGAACACCTGCGTCATTCAGAGGTGCTTGCTGCTGACAAACGGGGATTGGGCACTGTCAGGCTGCTATGCAGAGGGACGTGTGTCTGGCTTCTGCAGCAAGCCTCAGAAGGTAGAGGGGAGCTGATCTGGCAGTTGCTCTTCAGTCTTTTCCTAGGCTAAAAAAAACCCTTAAAATATGCAAAGCTCAGGTTTCATTAGGGGATTTTTTTCATTTTTTTCAAGTGTTTAACTGTTCTTTTAGCTGTACCAGCATAATTGAACTCTTCATAAAGAGCATTAACCCTCCTTTTCTGACAGATGATGGTCTGTGGTGCTTTGTTGCATACGTAGGAATATGCATCCATAGTTGTTGGCATGTTTGGCTTGAACTCAAGTTGAAAAGTGAGGGAAGAGAAGTCAACGAGTCTAGCTTGCATCACACAAACCACTTCCCTGAAAAGTGGTCTGTTCTTTGTTTTGACTCCCTCCTTGTGGAAGAACTAAATTACTTTTTCCCTCCCTAGCATTCTTGGCTTTCATGCTGTGCTTGCATAGGGGGTACTGAGAACAAAGTTCAGGAATGAACTTACAGAATGGGTGCTTGGATTGCTCTTGGTGAAACGATCAACCAGGACTCATTTGGAAAAGGAACTTGCCAACACATTCAGTTGAAGATTATACAATTAACCTGTTTTAGCATGTTCACAAGGTCTTTGAGGAAAAGACTTCATGGAAATTCACTTCCATAGGATGGAAAATGGTATGAGTTCATTTAGGTTCGTCCCTTTCTGTAAAAACTGTAATTGTAGGATGTCAGCTTGACAGTCCTGTGCATTCACAAGTAACGAATGAGTGTAGTGATCTGCAGTTGTCCATCCTTCTCCCTTCCCAGCAATTTAGACTTAAATATTGTTTGTATGCCTCATCTTGTAAGGCATTTTTTCCACCCATGAAGCACAGAACAAAACTTAACTGCACAAGCTGAAGATTAAGTTGTTGGGTCAAATGATTCAACAGAAGCAACTTGTAAAACATCTGTACCCTTTGAGGTTGGAAAGAATCTCCCAAGTGTGGGACATCTGATGTGACGTGCACCTGCTCGCTGTAGTCTGCAGCCAGCTTTGTCAATGCTGTTACCAACTTTAAACAGAAACAGAGAATTTTGACCTACTTTTCCAGGTTTTCTGTTGTTTTGCATGACATTGAGGATACTGAAACCAGGTCAGTCTAGTGCTGTTTTGGAAACCACAGATGAATGCTGATCTCCTCTGTGTGGAGGTGCTGTTGGGATACAGGCATGTAGTTGAAATATACCAGGTAACCAGAAAGATCTTGAGTGGGAAAGAAAAAGGAAGAAAAGAAAAGGAGAAAAAAAAAAAAAAAAGGTATTTTTCCTGGCTGAGTGGAGAAACCATTCAACCTCTGCCTCCTTCTGTCCTGCTAGCTTGGGTAGGTAGCTGCGCACCAGAGCAGGATCCTCTTCCATGTCAGACCAAGCTATAGGATATTTGGTTATCTGTTGATTTTTCTCCTTAGGAACAGGGTAGATTCCATAAAATCATTATTGTATTGTCGTCTTAGTGGAACAGAAGCTTTGTCAGAAGTGAGTGATGGGGGTGGCTTTGGAGAAAGAAATTTTTGTTGGGGCCAGTTGGAAAATGGCATTGGGCAGAAGCAGGGCAACAAGTGGAACATCATGGAAAGGAAGAGATGAAGTGGGCTGAGAAGGCATGAAGGAAGGAACCTGAAACCAATGGAGATGTGTGCCCATGTAGAAGAAAGCAAAGCTGTAAGTGAAAGGTTTACTAATTGCATTTTAATATAGGAAGAGCGTTGATGCCTAGGAAGCTGTTAATGCATGCAGTGAAGCAGAGGACACAAAGCCAGCTTGTTCCTCTCAACTTAGGGGTGTAAGCTAATAAAATGAGTTGACAGATGCTGAGAACGTGAGTGAACACATCATATGTGTCCTGGTTTCAAAATATTCCTCATTGCCTGCATCCTGGCTGCTGTACCTTTCCCAGAGGGTGAACAGTCTGTCCCAATCTGTGGCAAAGCGAGCAAAGTTTTCTGCCGCTGAAGGCTGTAATTTTTACAGAGAATGAGGGTGGAAGCTGGTGATCTCATATCCGTATGTTTATAACATGTCAGTTGAGAGCCCTGGAGGATTTTATAGTCTCTGAAGTCATGTAGGAAGTAGCAGATCTTGTCTGGAAAGCACTCTCCACGTCAAGAGACTTACCAAAAGCAATAGACAGGCTCACAGGGCGGATGTTGGAAAATCCAGTGAGAAGGCATGTGCCTTGTCCTAAAGCAATGATCTTGGAGTTGCTTTGAGAAATTGAGTTCCTGTTTCTGTAGAGAGTAAGATGAGATTACTCATCCCAACAGAAAATATTTTAATTTTTTATTTTTTTTTAAAAAGAGGGCTTTTTTAAGGCCTCTGTTGAAAGAAGAAAGAGCTGTAGGGCTGAACTACGGCTTGTTAGGGTGTTGATCCATCTGCCAAGCATTTGCAGTTTGATTTCTAGCATGTATGGACTCCTTCATGGATCAAAACCTCACACAGACCTGGATTAGGTCTGTTTGATTTGGTTTGAAGAAAGGGAGATTCATTTTCAATTTCAGTTTGAACAGGTTTTTGGAAATTGTGCCACAAACCGAGACTTTGACAGCTCTTGTTCTTATCTTGGGAGAGTATCTAGAGTATCTCAAGTAGGTCAAAGAAATTTTCAGTACAAGGGAAGCAAGGTTATCCTTTGAAGGGCAGGAATAAGGATCGCTTTGGCTTCTCTGCACTAGTCTCTTGTTTGCATTGTCTTTTACTACTGCTGCTTTCAAACTTAAGGACTTCATTGACAAAACTGGATGTTTGTGAGCAATGTTTGTGCCCTAACGAGAGCCTGGTAGGCAACTAAACCTTTCTTCATGCTAGACTGTGCTACGGATTACAACATGAACAGCAGCTGCCTTCAGCACCACCTGGAAGTGGGTTTGTAGCTCTAGCACTGCAGTTTTATTGGTGGAGGTGCAGTCGTGATTTAGAACTTGGGTCCTAGGTGTCTTCAAGTGTGTAGGATACACAGTTGGTTTGTTTTTTTTTAGTTACCTAACTGTGCTTTAACTGATTTTCTTCCCAGCCTGTATCTTTCATTATATAACTGTTCCTATGTCTTCAACTGTATTGTAGTGAAATGAATACTGGAATTGGACTGAGTCACTGTTAGGGAAATATCTTCATGCAGCTTTGTTTAAATGCAAGTAACTTTCAGGAGCAATCTTGCTGAGCGAGTGGAAAGGTAGGAAGGAAAATCGTTACGAAAAAGTTTGAATTGTGGCAGGAAATAGTCCTCATGTTCTGAGTAGTCTTTAAATATTAATGTGACTGACTTCAAATTACAGTTCAGTCTTCATTCTTCTGCCACTCCTTCCAAAGCCAAGTGCTTTATTAGTCCTCCAAAGCCATATTTGATGCTGTATTTCACTGTAGTTGTTTTTAGTATGTGGTAACAATAGCAAAAGATCTTTGTGTGATTTGGTGTTCCGACAGCTGGAATTTGCTTGTAGGGTTGGCTGTAATAAAGAGGTTATGAAATGTTTGGTGCACTCATTCATTACTGATCTGAATTCCTGTTTGCAGGAGGCTTTCAGCTGAGGGAGAGAATGTTTAGTGTATGCAAACTGTCAGGCGTGACCTTTCCATCCTTCTCCCTGGGGAGACCTTATGCTGATGGGGGACAGGGGAAGGATGGAAGCGTTAGTAACTTGTAACCACTACCATCTCATTTCACTGGCCAGAAAAAGCATGGTTGGAGCTCTGTACTTAATCTACCTGAGGAGAATGGAGTTGCTTGCCCCATCTGAGATGCACTGAGCGAGATGGCATATGTGGCAGTGTATTTCTGATGCCAGCTCTGAAATTTGACACATGGAGCTTGAGCCAAGTTCAGACTTAGTCCAGAGGGGGGGAAGCTGTATTGAGGCTCAGGAGGGCTCATGCTCACCAGAGGCTTGAGCAGCCCTTAGATGAACGATATACTTGTGTCATCAAGCACTGACTGAGCACTGCCTGCCCTGCAGTCACTTAAAACCAAGACCAGCTCTTATCAGTTACTTGAAACATGTTAAATTGTGTGCATTTGCCTTTTGGTGGCTTTCAGCCTCACTGAATCATAGCTGGTAAAAGGCTTCTCTGTAACAACGCTGTGTTCTGCCAGCAGGTAGCTGAACAAATTTGTGCAGATCTGCACCTAGGTATCAGGTTCTGCTGCAAAACAGCCTCACTATATGGATCCATTTACTCAGCAGGTTGAAACCTGGTAGTGCTTCATGGCAGAAGAAAGGTTGAATGGCTTCTAGTATCATGCAGGAAAGAAAATATTGTTGTGTGTTCTTAGAAGAAGCCTGCCTCTTCCCAGCCCACCTCACGTTCATCAGGGTTATTTAGAAACCTTTTCCAGTGGTTTTAGCTTATATTGGCTGTTCTTGCCTTCTCTACTGGCCATGTAACTGTTAGCTGAATGAGCAAGAGGAAGAAAATCTGTTTGTAACTTTTTATAAAGTGTACCGTCCCTCCTTCCTGTGCTGGAATCTGTCCTTGGCATGCAGATTTTGCCTCTTTCTTTCAGAGCTTTTAGCCCCTCTTCCATGTAGTCCTTCACAGGAATATCTCTCAGTCTAGAGAGCTGTGCTGCCCTGCGTGTCTCGCGCAATGCTGCACGTTGCTTTCTCCAAACATAAAGCGAGCAGGGTCTGTGCTCTTAGTAGAGACTTCTTCCCGTCACCCTTTTGTGAGGTTGTAGTTGTTGCCCATGGATATCCAACCTTGATGAAAATGACCATTCTCCAGGGGAAATAAATCCTCTTCTCTGGCTTTGGTGGGATTAAGTGTGTTTTCCAAAGTGCTACTTTTTTTATTCATAGAATTGTTTTGCTTGTCTTTTTTAGCGATCCAGTCCTAGAAGCCCGCCGTCACTGTCCTCGTGTTTGATTTCTGTTCAGCAATGAACTTCCTTAGTTTCAATGACTGTCCTTTATGTCATTTGTTTTGAAGTAAGTCTCGCCTCCCAGGTCAGGGTGGGGTCCAGTCAAAGTGCTTTTCTGGTATCTGATAGAGCATCATCATTGCTTCTGCAAGCGGGTTTCACAAACCAAATGCAACTGTGCTTGTGTCTACACAAGCAGCTTCGAGAAGCAATGCTAACTCACCCCCTCATAATGAATGCTGCAGCTGAAAGCATGTTGGGATGTCTGTGATGAAAAACCAGCTCATCCTGTTTGCCTGTAATGGATACTTCCTGCTTATCCATACTTGGGTTTAAATATTAAATCTTGAATTCATTTGAGGTACAAGTAAAGCTTGGTAATACCAAATTTTGAATTTCTTGCATGTGAGCATCTCAAACTGCTCTGTCTCTAGCTAGGCCAGCGGTGCTTCGTCATGAATGTCATTTCACACGTTACTTAGTACCATGCTGGGAGCGTGACGCTGCAGCTGCTGGGACGGTATGGCCGCACTGGTAGTGTGGATGCAGTACAGTGGCTCTCAGATGACTGATGATTTTCAGGCCTCCTGGATTTGCTGCAGACATGGTGCAGAGCAACAATGAGAATTTATCTGCTTTTCACTCTGGAAAAGAGAGCTGCTGAGTCACAGGCTGGGTGAAACATCCTGTGGGTTGTAACCTGTGCAGCCTGAGCAAGGTTCTACACATTAATATAAACTGTTAACAAGGGGTGGTTTTGTGGGATTGTTATGTTGCGTGAAGCATCCATTCATGTGTCTGGATGTTTGTTTATGCTATTATTAGTTGCTAAAGGTCTCCCTAATACAATGTGGAGGGACACAGCATTCTTCCTATGAAGATGGAGCCTCATTTAGAGTCTTGCAAATTCCCTTCTGATATAGAACCCTGCAATAATACATGAACAAAAGCAGTGGAAGTCATTTGCAAAGTGATATTAAAGTTGTGCGTTCTCTGTTTAATTTTTGCTTTTTTTGGTGGAAGCATCATAAAAACAAATCTGGGGAGGAAGCTCAGGACAACTGTGCCATCTGTGGTGCAAACACAGCGATGGAAATGGGTAGAAAAGGTCAGAGTTGTGCTAAAGACTAGTTCAATATTCAGAAACTCAAATTTCCAGCTGTTAGATACCTGTATTTTCTGGATCTGGTGTGGATGACTTCTGCCTTGTATACAGATGCCTTAGATCAAAACAAAAGTTGCCAGAAACAAAAGTGTACCACAGTTGAAGGCCGGGGAAAGCGTGCTCGTATTTCTAAAAGGCTAATGCTTTTGTTCCATGCCACTGGTTTGTGGATGGGTGATAATTCCTGCCTCTTATTTTTGGATAACTAGAAGTAGGCAGGTTAGCTTCATCATCTCATGATACGAACAGAAGAAACCCTTGCTAAATCCTCTAGAAATGTATTGCTGCAGGAGGACTGAGCCAACTGCCTTAGTAGCTTTTGAACCCCTGTAAATACCGTTGTGTTTCTGGGCATATCTGATAGTGTTTGATTGCTGATGTCCTTCCACATTGACTCTTGCTTCAGTGCTTTCATTTAGCGCTTCTCTGCTGACTTTGGAGGCGTTTGCTAACTTCCAGTAAACGTTGAAACTTCTACGTGGATGCCTACACTTGAAGTAGGACACAACCCTTGTCTCTGAAATTATTCAGTACTCTTCCATTCACATCTGGAAAATCACGAACGCAGCGGTGACCCCTAAAGGAGCACAGCCCAGTGTGTATAGGTGCTGGGATGTGGGGCTCAGCTGCAGGTGTGTTTGTTCTAGTATTTGCCTTAGGAACTGCACCACAAGCATCTTCCGTGTGGGTCCGTGCGCACAGAGGAGCCACTTGGCCTCCACGAGTTGAGAAGCATCTATTTCGGGTCCTCTTTTGATAAGAGTTAGCAAACTGACGCTCGTGAGATGCACCAGTGTGCTGGCTGGAGTAGTCCAGAGTTGCCTGCCCTTGGGGTTATGCTGGTGACAAGTTTGGACACGTGGGAACAAGGTGTACTTCAGTTTCTCTGGGAGAACTGTCAGGCTTTCATTTGCCTGAATGAATGCAGGCAGCTGGAGAAGATCTTGGCCCTTGAGTCCCTCACCCAATTCCATTACAATATCTGTTTTTCTAAAACCTCAATTTTTGGGGAACTAAATCACATTAGTAATGTGAATTGTATGTTGATACAGCTTTCAGAAAAAATATAGCATTTTTAAATCAGAAATCTTGTTTTGGCTACTAATTTTGGTCATCTCTAAGACAACAGTTTCAATTAGCAAATGCATCTGAGGTCAACTTTAAAAGATGTAAAATGAAGGAGAATTTGACTTCTGAAGTGTTTTAATGTTTTCTTGGCAGCTTTCATTCACCACTTTTTTTTTTTTTTTTTTTTGGTCTGGCTTTTGTGTAATACTTTATAAATGTATGAAGTGAGAAGAAAACAAGCTTTACACTTCACAGTTGCTTTAAAGATGGGATGTGATCTCTTTGCAGTTTCTACCTGATAGGCTGGTGTAATTGAAATTGCTTTTGCTGGTATGTGCGGCATGAGCCCTGATAACTCCAGTAGCAAGCAGTGGATGAGCAGCACTTGCATCTCTTTGTGATGTCAAGGCTTTTTATCAGAAAACTGTTAAGAAAATTGTAAAATTCCTGTATTGCTGCTAATTTCCTCGAGGCCGGGAGGAACATCCTGTTGTACATTTTTTGCTTGGTTTTTTAAAATAACAATTTTTATTTCATGTATCCTTTTTCTTTTCCCCAGGTAAGAAACCAAAAGCAACCTGCCTTTATTGAGTTCTCAAGAACATAATCAACCCCTTGGTACATTATCAAGATGCATTAGGAAACTGGATACGGTGCCAAAAGAACTCCATGTGTTTCCATGACTTTCTCGAACCCTGACTCGGATACTTTTGGATATATATTTCTATCCTAAGGAGAAGAGTGCGTACTCTGATTCATTTCTGCCAGCTTGCTGGCAGAGATATTTCACTAAGATCATGGACCATCCTAATAGGGAAAAGGATGAAAGGCAGCGGACGACGAAAGGAATGCCAGGAAGGAGCGGGCACGGTTCTCGACCAGGCTCATCAGCATCTTCTGGCGTTCTTATGGTGGGACCCAACTTCCGAGTGGGCAAGAAGATTGGGTGCGGGAACTTTGGAGAACTCAGACTAGGTAAGAAGTAACCACTTTAGTAACCTGCATTATGCAGATTAGCATTTCACCACTGGAATATAAATAAGTAAAAACCTACCCCCACTTGAGGAATGTGTGTGCTTGTCTTGTTTTCCCAGTGTCGAGCTGCCTTACCTGGGGGTTAGTGTTATTTTTATTGGCATAAAGTCAAAGTGAATATACCGGAGTGGCCAAAGATGCAAATTTTGAATAATCCAAACAACGAAGACTGTTCTCAGCGCTGAATGTCTTGCTGAAGGTGAAAAAAGCTTCTGAACTGCCTGGACTGCTACATCTTGCTTCAATTTCTTATTCATAAGCTAGGATACCCCGTTAAAGTGATGGGTGAGACTCTTTCCCAGAACTCAGCCATGTCTCCTCTCTTCCACATCCTTCTCTAACCTCGGTGCCCTAGTTTCAGCCCCATCACCCACTCACTGATCTGTCCCATGTGTTTGACTCACTGGCTGGCAAAGAGTAGGTTGTGCCGACTGGCCATCTGGCTACTGCCTCTCAGCTGCCGAACTGGCCCAGCAGCCTGTGATTTGTCGTGGTCCGTTGGTTGTCAAACCGCATGTCTTGCAGCTGGTCAGCCAAACAGATGGCTACGCTAATGCGTCGTTTGTTTAGGTTGACTTAAGAGCCCAATGTGCTGTGCACAGTGCATGGGGCTCTTAAGTCATCCTCAACAGCTGATGGTTGTTTTTTAAATGAGGTGGGGGAAGCAGCTGGTGTTTTTAATTACATGTCTCTGACCTCCCAATATGTGGTTTTGGGGTGGTAGTTGTAGATCAGAAGCAGCACCTTGTGATGGTCTTGATCCCGACTCACTTAAAACAGTGAGTGCATTTCTCCTCTTCTGCTGGATGAATTGGGTTGCTGTGGTAGTGAACTTGAGGGTGCTGAAGACAGATTGGCTGACATAAATGCCATTTGCCCAAATTTGGTACATATTTAGAATTGAAAATGAAATAATTTGTGTATCAGGCACTAGGGATAGTAAGTAAATCAGTCAGGAAATTGCTTTGGATAAAGAAAAGGTTATGACACACAACTACTGAGAGTATCTTTGTAGATTTCTGCTCAGAATCTATGTAATCTTAGATTAATGTATGTAATCTTTAATTTTAAGGTTTGGCTATTGCATCTTTAGCATGTGCCACCTTGCCACAGTGTGAAGATTAACCAGCTTGCTTATGATCTGTCTCAGTAAACGGGTACTTTGGTTCCATCATTACATCTGACAGGTTTTATTGATTTGCAGGAACAGAGATAATGCTGCAAAGGTGGAGAGAAGCCAAGAGCAGGGACAAAAACTCCCACCAAAAACATGAGCATAATTAGCAGCTGGAGATAAGTTTGGATCCTTACAGTAACATAATGTGAATAGCTGTATTGCATTTTCAGAGGCCTCCCCAGCAGCAAATGTCACGATAGCAGGATCCCCATGGAGATGGTGAATTGCTTTGTAACCTAAGCTCTGCTTTGAAGGTTCAGCAGCTGTAGTAGATCCCTCCAGGTATACAGCTCTGGCGTTTATTCGGCTGGTGCCCAGATCCTGCTTCCATGGTTCTGCTTTTTCACATTTCTCAAAATTTTAGAGGTTTCTGACTAATGTATACTTTCAAACCACAGACTTTACAGAAGAGATTTCACTTCTGAAAAAGTCAGTTTACAGAGAAATTCAGTTTTAACTGTGGAAAAAGCAACACCTGTTAATTGAGTGACTTTTTTTTTTCATTACACTAGTGTAAATGTTTTGTTAATACTGGTTAACTAAGTAGCATGCTGTATTTGGGCAACAAGCCATACGCACTGATAACAGCAATTAGGTGTAAGGTTCTTACAGAAGCTGTATTACATATCTTCTTTTTTAAAACTTCTATTGCCTTTTGCCAGTTATTATAGATTTAAGAACTCCTCTTTACTCAAATATCAGTTATTTCTGTTGCACAGATGTGATGCTCATTATCACTGGGGGGAAGGAGAAGGAGCATGCCTGAAATATGAGCAAACCAGTCTCTAAAAGTTTTGTCCTGCAGAGATGAATGGTGTGTCCTCTGCTTTTTGCCTTTTTTTTTTTACGTGGCTTTGGAGAAGTTAAACGCTACTGAATGTTCTTCCTCTGTTACTAAAAGCAAAGTCACACACTGATAAACAAGGAGAAAAGATATTTTTCCAATTCTCTGAAGAATTTATCTTCTTGTAGGTGTTGTGTTTTCACTCTAAGCTGCTCTTGTATCACATGCCAGGACTGGTTGTTCAGGAAGGAGATGGCATGTATGTATGGAAGCTGTTTTCTGCAAGTATCAAGCTCACTGCTTAGGGTTGGTCTTTCTCGCTGCAAATACAGATAGCCGTGAGGATGTTACTTCTCTGAAGTATGTGGAGGAGCAGCACAGTTGGATCCCAGCCTGAAGAGGAGCTGAAATGGGAAGATGAATGCGAAATTGAGCATATGGCCTAGAGTAATAAGATGAAATGGGCTTAACTGATTGCCATTTCTTCGGACAGGCTGCAGATTAGGTGGTCTGTAAGAGCTTTGGTTTCCGAAGCAGCTCAACCTCCTAGCAGGGGTATGGTGACAGCAAAGAGCAGGGGATCTTGCTTGCCATTCCTGGGCCAGACTCTGCATGCTTTCCTTGCATTTTGTGCAATGCCAAGCCCTGTTTTGCAGCTCCTGGTTATCTGCCAAGTCAATTCTTGTGCTGCCTTTGGAGTTGGAACACACCTGAAGTGTTATAGCCTTCTGCCATTATGGGGTCCTGCATCTCCACCCCGAGCTGATAGGAGAGCCAGCATTACGTAAAACAGCCTGAGGAACGAGCTCACTGAGCTGTAAAATTGTGTGATGTCAGTAGGTGCTCACTGCTCAGGAAAAATGGGATTTAACCTGTTAAACCTAGTGCTGTGATAAGCCACAGCTATGAATTTCCCCTTGGAAAAGATATCGTCAGCTGAGCCTGTCAGCTGCCTCCTTATATTGACTGACAGGCTTACCCAGTGGGTATTTCTTGTGTGTACCCAAAATCCTGAACCACGAGCCATGTTGGGGATAAATAAGCCTCTTGAAATGTCTCATTTTTCCCAGTGTTTTGCACCCTTATTTAGTAAAGCGATTAAACAGGCACTAATGTAAAATTATTCTGGTTTCAGTAGGTTGGAGGGTTTTCTAAAATAAGCATTAAGTTCTGGATTGACTAGGGGCTTATTTTAATGCAGCTGTAGACTGGAGCCCAAATCTTTTTGCTCTAATGCAAACATTATCAGGCGTTTTCAAAACAGCATGTTCAAGTATCACTTAATGACGATTAATACAGCTTTTCTCCCTGCTTGGAGGGGAAAAAGTGTTAGGAGGGCTAGGTCCTGCATGTTGCATGTATCGTCCCTTGATAGGCTGCTGCACCAAAGGGATTGTTGGAGGCATCTGTGTTTTCATGTGGTGCTCAAAGAAGTTTCATCATGTCCAGAAGTCCAGAAATGAGCATGAGTTGCGCAGAGGTCTCACAAAGATTCAACAATCTCAGGAGCAAGCCCCAAACTAGAAGAAAGTCTGCTTATTTGTACATTGCCAAGCCAGAGCAGGCTGATCAGATCTAGGAAGGTGTCCCCCAAAAGCAAAAACCACCCAGCAGACTCCCAGGCTGCAGTTGGAAGTGAGGAGCTCTGCTTTAAAACAAGTAAAAGAATTTTTTAAAAAACAACAACAACAAAACCAGTTACAAAAAATTGTAATAGCATCTGTTCTTTGGGCTGGTTTTGTCTCTGCTTCTAGAATAATGCTAAGTATGGAGGGCATGGTAAGAGTAGATCCTGGGTAGGATCTGCACTAGGAGCTGTTACTTAGAGACACGTGCTTTAGGAGGGACAGCAAATCTGCCACTGCAAAATCAATGTGAGCTCACCTCTTGGTGCCTGTGGGATCTGGTCTCTGCAGATGCTGCGCTCTCTAGGGTGAGCTCTGCTTGGTCTTTGGGATGACTAATTGGATGTTTGCTCCATTACCCAGCCCTGACCCATCATCAGAAGGTATTGTTCATACAGCAACAAGCTAGAAGGAAGGGTCAAAGCATTTTTGATTCACGTCATTCATGAGAGCCACATACTTGTGGCTCTTAACGTTGACCTGTGAGAGTAGTGCACATGACAAGTTGATCAGTTTGGGCTCCTCTTCTGGTCTGCAATCTGTCCATGTATTCAACAGATCTTACTGCCAGGGCTTGAGAAATCCTCTCCGTTAGGTTTCCCACATGAATGCTGGTGACTTAATGTATCACTTCTCATTTAGGGTATGTAGTTCATAATTGTCAGTGGAGCTACCCAAAACTGAGGCATGAACTTAATCACTGCTCCATCAAAAGCTTTGCCTGAACTTGAAAGCCTTTTGTTAGCAAGTTATATCATTTCAGCTGTATTACAGATCTTTTGTCTTACTAAGATAAGATGTAGCTTTTATTCATGGCTTATTGTACTGTGCAGATTCACTGCCTCCTGTAAGCAGCACTGCCTTCACTCTTCCGTTTGAATACCAGTGCTGCCTTGGAGGAGGAGGAAGAAGAAACAATTACACCTTGGGCAGTGTGATAACAAAACAGAGGGGTAGATCTCAGTCTGGTGCGAGCCAACGGAGAGATTTTGGGGGATTTGCTTTGCTATCATATCTGTCAAAGCAAGAATCTTGGGCTGTAGCTTTAGAAAGGGTTTTGAGTTCAGAAGCTGGACCTATTTGCACCCTTTTAGTTCAGAGTCTCTGAGCATGTAATTTGAGGGGGATGAGCTGGAGAATTTTTTAGTTTACCTTTGGCTGGTAGCCTGACATCTCAGGCTAGTGTTTTGCTAATCCCAGTATTTTAACTGAGGAATTTAATTACCAAAATTATCTTCTGTCTTGTCCTCAGCCTTACAAACCAGACCGTAATAGGCTGGATTATGGCTCCATGTACACGGAGGGCATTAGCAGTGTCCTTCTCTGCCTTGGAAGAGCGCTGTCTCCCCAGTATTATCCTATATCCAAGTTTGCTAGATGGTCTGTGGATCATCACTCCCTGGATGGACTTGCACCCCCGCATGCTGAGTGCCAACACTACCTTGAAATGGTGCATCTCCATGATTGTGACGGCGGTCATGGGATCTGTGGGGGATGAGGATCCCATGTGTTCCTCCTTGGTGTTTTTGCTGTCTAAAGCATCCAACTTTCCCATGTATTTGGGCTAGAGCTGCCCTTGGTCTGGCTCAGTGTCTTCAAATGGAGCATCCTGATAGGAGCTCAGTCCCTATCAAGAGGAGGGGGAGAGGAAGAGTCAGGGAGCGAGCTGCGGCTGGAGCTGCTGATGTGACTCATTTGCTGGTAGATTATCTGCTCTGTATTAACTAAGTGTATTTAGGCTGCCTTCCCTTAATGTCTTTGCAGGTTCTCCCCCCACCAGCTGTCAGACAGCATGAGGCTGGAGCCCTTATTGGTCTCGGAGCGAAGCAGTTTATCCTGCCACCTGCTTTGCTGCTGATTTGGCCTTTCAGCTCTTTCAGTGCTTTGAAGACACTTCTGAATGCCTGAGCATTCCTGATGCAACTGCAAAACCTCCTTTCTAGCCTCTGTTTCCAGCCTGGACATAATAGCTTTTATTAAAAGACCTAAAGAAAGAGATTCAAACAGCCCTGCATTGCAAGGGTTAACACTGGGGCTCAGCTTACACATCTGTTTGCATAAAACACCTCCTCTAAGGATGTGTAACCTCACATTTAAATGTCTGCCCTGTGTTAAACAGCATTGCTAGTTACTATAACAGGTTGAAGCTTTCCATAAAACTGTTGATTTCCTGGTGGATGTTAAAGCAATCGGCTCAGTGCCGGACCTGGACTGGGAGTGCCTGATCCAAAATTTGGAGGCCAAAACTACACTGAGCAATGTAGCACAGAAGGTGTCAGAAGACTCTAAATGCAGAAAATATGAAGCTGTTTTAAAGTAAAATTTCCCTCTGGTGTTTTAGGATTTATAGATGACTGTTTGTCTTCTCCCATGTTCGTAACGTCTTTGAGTCTGCCAGTGCTGTTGCATTCTATCTGTATGCAAAGGAGGACGTGGCATGTTTTTTAATGGTGTCACGTAGGTATGCTAGAGCTGCTGGAACTCCTTCTACCTGCTCTGAAGTACATCCCTGTCCTGGGCTTTCTCAATAGTTGGTCTGTTCTAAGCATCAATACCTATTACAGGAACTGGAAAATAAATGTGTAACGGAGCCAGGCCAAGCTAATCCTCCAAATAAGCACTGATAACTTCCCCTGTACGTTGCTATTAAGTTTGGAGCTCAATGAGAGCATGGCTTGTGCTGTAGCAGTGCTAGCCACAATGGGCAAAGAAGCTCAGCACTTCCCTGTGTAAAACCATGGGCAGATTTTTGTGGTGGAGGCTGCCCTCCTTGAAGGATATGGTGGAACTAGGGGAGGTCAGAAAAGCAGCAGAGATGTCAGGAGGATGGGACAGATCAGGTACAAGGACTGTCTGAGCATCCTTCCCCAGTGATGTCTCCTCCAGGAGAGTTTGCTGTCAGTCAAAGAAAGTGAAGAGGTGAAGGTGGAGTGATTGCTCAGATTTCCTAGCAGAGGAATTGGAGGACATTGAATGATACAACTACTGGCAACTTCAGAACACGCAGTGATGCTCCTTGACACATGCAGCTCTGCATCTCTGCTGCAGATCGCTAAGGAGGCCAGGGGCTTGGTTCAAACACCAGACAGGTTCCTGGAGGGAAAATTCCCCTCCAGCTGTAGCACACATGGGTCCCATCTCTGTCTCAGTGGTGGAGCCACAGTATACCCACAGCTGTCTGTGTGCTTGCCTTGTTACACTCGTCCTAGGCTGTTGTCCTTTGGGCTTGCTAGAGCTAGTATCAGACTAGACACTGCTTTGTGCTTTGGGGTCCTGAGAATGGAGTTTGTTCTTGTAGTGTATTTTTTAACATCGCTGGTACCGTATTGCAACTGAGAGTTATTTGCCTTATTAGAATACAAGGATTGCCTTTGTGCTGCTGGCATGCAGAAGGCATTTTATACACATTGCCTGCCTGTTTGTAGAGGAAGAAATAAAAGCTGTGTGTTGGTACAAAAGTTTTATTTTCACATGCTTCTTTGCAGTATTTGCTTTGATATGTAGCATGATTAAACTAGTGAAACTCCCTATAAATCATAGGAAAAAATTGCTCGGTGTCTAGCAGATTCAAGGCATTTCTGAATGAAATGATGCTCTGACTCTTCATATGTTCCCCAGGCATTTTTGGCATGACAGGGATAATAAAACCTAACGTGTCTGGGATACCTCCTCAAATGCTTGCATCGAACATAAGTGCTACCATAAAACATGATTACCTTATGCTGAGTGGAAGATGGTGTTTGCCTGCCCTGGTGAACTGCTGCAACTTACTATTTTGAGGCTTACACTTTATTAAAGGCATTGACAAACCTCAGTGGGGAATTGAGAAAAGACAGCTCCTTGCCATCAGTGACATGCTTCTGTGTCAAGTCTAGCTGCAGGTCTTGAATGTGAAACTTAAAGATTATTTTTTTCTTTTTCCTTCACAGGTAAAAATCTCTACACCAATGAATATGTAGCGATCAAACTGGTAAGTAGAAGCTTCAGGTGTTCTTAAATGACTTGTACTTAACGTTAAAAATTCAGACAAAAAGCAACTTGCTCACTTCAGGCTTAATGCTGCTTTCATCTTCAGCTAGAATAACTTAAACTAAGATAAATTCCCAAGAACGCTAAGAATGAGGAAGGAACTCTGCCTGCTGAACGTTTTTGGTACCTAGATGGTGTGGAGCTGTCTTATATCAGTGAAAGCATTGTTCCTCTTTCCAAGCTGGCTGCCAGGTCCCAGGGAGCAGCATGAATTGCAGGTCTGCCACCTCTTCCCACTCCCTGGGTTTAGCCTTTCTTCTTCAGGAAGACGGGCTCTAGATGGGCTGTTGACGGTGTCTGGTTAGGAGTGTGGCACTATGCAGCCAGTTGCTCCATGTTTTTGCAGTCAAGAGCCAGGAATGGGGTGTGTTTCAATGGTTAAAATTCCACTGGGAATAGCACAACTCAATCTGATGCGATGCTGAGAGACTGCAGATGCAACAGGCAAAATTCAGTTCAGTGAAGGTCGGTCTTTTCTCTGGCTGGCTTGGGTGGCCAAGGATACGGCACCTTCAGAGTGATTTTCTCCTTTTACATCATAAGATGGTAAAAATGAATTAAATTGGCTCACCAAAGCATCATAGGAATTGCATTAAAAAAATGCAAGCCCCAACAGTACCAAACTTCAGAACTTGTGCAAGCTGTTTTACTCACAGCTCTCTTCTCATCCAGCATTACAAGCCTCATGGCCAGTTCTCAGGCTATTTTCTGCCCTGCAGTTGATGTGGCCATCCCCAGGTGTATGCAATGACACCTTCTGTGTTTCTTATACCTGGATCAGAGAATGGTCCAGGTAAAAAGCCTTCTGAAGACTGCTACAGGGCATGAGAGCACTGTGGTCAGTGGTGGTTCAAAGCAGGAGTCTAGGGGATGGAGAAACGCTCTTAACTTGTAGCTCTTCCTGATGTATAAAATGATAGCCCAGTAGTTTGTCTTTATGCCTTAACTTTTCCTATCTGTAATTTGATGTCTTTAGCTGATGTGCTCTTTTCTTATCTGTATGCTCCTTAATCACAGATCCAAACCCTAGAATCTGAAGTTAAAGTTGTAATGATAATTTGATATTGGCAGCAGACACACCTGTTTGCCCAACTGATGTTGTCTGGCAAAATGACAGGAGTCATTCAGATTACAGAAGACCAAGATGGACTTGGTGCTTTAACTCTGATCGTGTTCAAGTGCCACAGATTTTATATCTCTAGCATTCTCCTTATATGGTGCACAGTGGATGAAAAATAATTAGGGCTCTGCAAGAGGGACTTGTTTTCAAGCCTGTTGGCATATGTCAGAAAATATTCCCTAAAATAAATAAATGCCTGCAGTGGAGCTTAGGATGTCCCTGATTTGGATTCACATCAGGAAGGAGGACTAGTGCTTGTTGAGTAGCTTGCTTTTTATGCAGATCTGATAATTGAAAATTCACTGTGTACACAGACAAGGTGTTTTATTGAATCAATAACACTTCTAATTTGCTTTCAAAGATAATCCCACAAAGTTATACACTGGGAAGTGTAAGGAAGCAATAATACAGGAAAACACAGCTGTATTAGTCCAAAGGATGCTTGTTTCTCACAAAACAATGCCTGCAGTGCCACCTCCAAGTATCCTGAAGCCTTTTGATAGCCATATGGCAGAGCTGAATGGCATTACCATATTGCAACATTAATCTTACCTATTTTTTCTGGTAGCATTCTGGTTTCTTTCTTTCTTCTGTTTGTTTTCTTTATTCCCCCTCTTCCCCCCAGTAACTGACTATTGAAGCAGTTACTCTGCAACACACTCCAGGTTTATTTGCCCTGTTGTGATGCTTAAAAATCTCTGGCCTTCACATTGGAAGGACTGGAATAGCCATCTGCCAGTGGCCATCCAGGTATTCACATACCTGCTCGGTTTTAGAGAGGATTAATGAGGGAATAGTAGAAGAGCTGGCAGGTTTTTTGCCTCCTAATCTTAGAGCATATTCCCCAGGAGTAAGAATTATCCAGCCTCCTCAGCAGCAAATATGCTTCTCTTACATGTGTACTTAACATAATTTTCTTTATCCTTTGAAAAATTTGCAGACTGGTCGTAGAGTAGTTGCTTTCAACATACTTGAAGGCAACATTTTCTTTTATGTGCATTGTTGGACCAAGTCAGAACTCTGCTTCAAGTCCTTCTAGCTGTGTGAGATAATCTTCTGCAACTGCACTCCTGCTGTCTCAGCTATTCGTGCCTCCCATCACGATGTTAAAGCTGGAAAATTAGAGAATTGTGTGATGGATGCCAAATTGCTGATCAGAAGGTGCTGCAGACTTCAGTGCTAATGTCTTATGGTTTCCCTTTGGAGGTGAGGACTGTGCTGCGTCTTGGAAAACTGCTGGCGGTGGAGAATGGTGCCCGTGTTCCAACTTGTGTGGTGTCACCATATAGCTCTTCATCCTGCTCTTCAGCTGAATATTGTTTGGTTAAGGGCATCTAGTTCATAAAGGAGTTTGTCTTCTGAAGTGCCTTAGCCATATTTGCTGATTTAATTGCCTGAGGGTTTTTAGTGCTGAATTGCAGGTAGTAGGAATTTCTCCCCTGCGTGAAGCCAGCCTGTTAACGTACAGGTGCAGTCTGAGTGCAGGTACCACCAGGCTGTACCCTCTCGGAGTGATCATGATGCTGTTGATTCAAGCTGTGGATTTTGTATGTTAGGTGGTAGCAATTCAGTTATTTTTGCTACAAACACAACATCTGTCAGCATCCTTAAGCCCTTGGCCTACAGGACAACCATCTGTTCTGGTATGATCTTCTTGCAAGCTGCCATGACTCTGGCAAGCATCCAGAACTTGGGCTGCAGCAGCTCCTGATGCAGAAGTGGATTGGGCTTACTTTTCCCTGATTTTGTCACAAGCAGCATCACAGCCCAATACATTAATCCTTCTACCTTTATCCAAATAGTTTAGTTGGATAAATAAACTATTCACTGAACAGGATGAATTCCCATTGCCCTAAATCCCTTTGCTGTGCAGGTGTCTGTAAACGTTCCCTCAAGCCACCATCAACAATTACATTAATTTATATGTGACTTATATAACAAACTTGGGTTTGCATTGCTTTATATTTGCCTTCAGTACAGGTTCAGTTTTGCCTTTGGAATATTTTTCACCTTTTTTTTTTTTTCTAAGTAGTTGGTTATGTTTGGCTTCTAAGTTTTTAAACATCAGAAAGTTGAGAAGCGACCAGCAGCACTTTTTCCCCTTGCTGGCAAATGGAGGTGATGACTTGAGCTGGTGATGAACATCTTGGCTGGAAGTTGAATTGCCTGAAATCCTGTACAAAAATAATTCTTCTGACTTAAAAAGAAGTCTTGAATGTGGAGTTCATGCCAAATGCAGACATTAGTCTTACAGTACAGACCAGAGGTGAAACAAGACAAAGTGGATCAACTAAAGCATTTGTGTCCTCCTGTGCAGACAGAAGAGTTACTCCACCACATCGAAGGTGTTGGCTCAAACTCTTGTCTATGTCCAAGGTGTTCTTGCTCGTGGGAGCTGTTGTGACACACGAAAGGACTTTTTTGTGTTGGTCTTGGGGACAAGCTTGTAGATTATGAGATCATCAAATAGAGGGCTATTTAGCAGGTATTTGAAATTCAGAATAATTTTGGTACTCTGCTACAAATTTTACATAGTTTTGAGCATGGAGCATTTGTTTTTTCTCAAAAGCAAGCAAATAAACGATGTCCAAACAAAAATTGAGGCCAGTATTCTTTTTCAGAGGTGTCTGGGCAGTAAGTGAACTCACATTACTGCCTGTCCCAAGTGCATGGTTTTATTGAAAATGTAATTACTCAAGTCTCTTAATCCTCTCCACGTTAACTTTCTATTTTTAGAAGCTTTGTAATCTTGCATGTTAATGCCTTTATGGATCATAGGCATTAAGTTTTGTACGTAAAGTGCAGATGAGTAACAGTTGAGAAATGTAATATTTTGGGAGCATTGCAGACTTACCCATTTTTTTTATTCTGTGTATAAAAATAGAATATTCTTGAGTGCTTTGAGATGTTTGACTGACACTTGCTACTGAAGGGGGAGACTTCTTCCTGTGTTTTTACCAGGTATCTGGCTGCACTATAGTGCTTGCTGCAAGCAAGGTTGTACGTTTATGGAACTGTGTTCTGACTTAAAACACAGATATATGACTCAGTGTTTTTTCAAAAATACAGGCTAGTGACCAACAGAAATACTGTGGGCAACCACAGTCCGCAGAATGAACTTGAGTCTTGATCTTTTGCAACCTTGACTTTCCTCCTACCAATGTTCAGGGTCAGTCTTCAAGGACCAGAAGCTTTGTTGAATGTTTTTTGAATTTCACTGCAATGAATGAGCTTTGTATTTAAATGAGGAAGTTTCTCCTCCAAAGTGCAAGTCTTACTGCTTTTTGTTCTCTTCTTATTTAAACGACATCTAATATTGAAGTCTGTCGTTAGCCTTTCCATCTAGGGTGTTTTATCTTGAAACTTGAAGCATTATGTACAGTCACAGATCTTTAACTATAGGATAGAACTTCTTTCAGTCAAACTGATTATAACCAATTTTTTTTTTCCTGTTTTAGGAACCAATAAAATCGCGTGCACCACAGCTTCATTTAGAATATAGGTTTTATAAACAACTTGGAAGTGTAGGTAAGTTAACCTGCCTTAAGCTTATAGAAAGTTTGTGATTTCTTTATTAAATCAAACATCACCATCATATTTGTTGTGTAACTCTCACTTGAACTTACTGATCTGGGCAAATTCTTTTAGCCTCATGCAAATTTTGTAAGACTTTTGGTCAGAATAACATTGTTGTGATGCTGGGTAATTATGTGGACCTAGAAACTCAAGTTAATGAGGATTGACTGATGCAGCAAATACCTACATAAATGTGTTTGTAAAACGTAGGAACTGTCAATGAATGGAAAGTTATTTGTGTATAGAATGACAGGCATTGAAAAGGTGACATGAAGTCTTACAATCCTGGAAATTGTGTAAGAAGCATAGCGCTTTTCCAATGAAAACAGTATTTCAGGTTTTTATTGTATTTACTAAATCATAAGTGTCCAAAAGCCTATGGGCTCAGTATCCTCTGTGCAACTGTAGTCTGCAGCAAATACGAGAAGAAAATAACAGGGTAAGACAAAGGTGGGGAGGGGGTTTAGGGTTGGTTTTTGGTTTTGGTTTTGTTTTTTCTGGCAAGCTCTCTTGATTTCCCTAATACAGGGCTTGAGCTTGTGTCTAATAGTGTTTGGATTTTTCTTCCCTGAATTTATGATTCGTTTTAAACCAAACCTATATAGACTTTCAGCATGTGCTGTTTGCCATGGCAAGGGTTTCCACAGCCTTGACTACCCACTGCTTAGGAAGTGTCTGAAGCAAAGACCTTCTCTACTCCTTCTGTGCCTTAATCATGTAGTAACCTTGGGCTTTGGCAAGTTTCCTACATTACTGTAATTTTTTTACACTTTATTCTGATTTTATTTTTCCAGTTTTCCCTGGATGGACCTAGCTTCTACTGGCAGATGTTGCATTTGTATTACCAAAACGCTAAATTGAACAGAATGAAAGATATATCTGCTCTGAGCTCATAATATGCGGGGCCTGAGCAGTTGGCTTGCATTTTTCCTTTCTGCTTGTTCCAATTAATTTTTCTAATCAGTTTCCTTCATCTTGTGTAGTAGCACATCCTCTGGAGATAGGGTACTATTGCACTTTACGCTTTGTGGCTTCTTTGCTCCTTACAGTATGCAGAATCTGGGATGTGGGAACCAAGTTGTCACTGTTGGAAACACTCAAATGTGCTGTTGTTTTTAAACAGGACTTGTCTACTGAAATAAGGTGCTCTTTTCTATGTATTTTGTATTTTGGTGGTAGTGTCTGGTACTGTGCACAAAGCTCCTGATAGGTAAATGCCATCATTTCATTCCAGTTACCTGTGCTTTTGAGACTCAGGGCATTTCTGCTGAAGCCTGTATACTAAATAAATCAAATGCCGGTTCACAGAATAAGTGATACACTTAATTGTGCTCTTTGCTTCCTACTTGAGTCTTGTTGATGCTTGTCATCTCTGTGATACCCTGTCTACATGTATCTCATAACACGTGAAAGGACCCCAGTCTGCTTTTCCTGCACCTGTTACCTTTCTACCACTTTTAAAGATGTTACTGAGGAATTTCAAAACTGATCAGATGTTGGGGACTTGGCTTTATTTTGGTTAGATTAAGAATTTTTATTGGGTTTTCTCCTGTTCCTAATGAATCTAAACTTTCCATCCTGTGATACGTCCACATAGAGCATTTCTGCCCTGTCTGATGCCGTGCACGCTTTTGCGTGCTGCCATCAGACATGGAGATCTTATATTCAGGATTTCTCTTCCCTTCATTCTGGGGGCAGGGGGGGTGGGCTGACTCAGGCCTTTTTGCCAGTATTTGTCAACAGACTATTGAGAAGCCTCATGAACAACGTGAGTTGCTTCTATCTCTGTGTGGTCCCACAGGCATCACAAACCCAGCTCTGATAATCTGTTGAATGCCATTAGAAGCTCTTGTGCTACAGTTTTGCTAAAGCAACTGGAAATAAGCCAGGAGCTTGGATGGAGGATGTGAGCCACATCTCTGGTCTCTCTATGAGACTTGGAAGCTGAACAAAATAAATTTTGGTAGAGTCAGACTGCCAGGACCAGGGAGCCTTAGCTTTGTGTCTGCACACCACACTGAGAATTAGGGGAAGACCGTCTGTCCGTAAAAGCAGACTGGTGCTAAATATGTGCCAGCCCTGGGGAAATAGATGGGTCTGTTCTCAGTGATGATATTAACGCCAAGCTCCCCTGGCTCCCTCAAAGACCAAAAGAATGGTCTTTGCTTAAAAACTTCAAGGACTCAAACAGCCAGCCTTGAACTTCCAGTAAGCACAACTGGTCGTTTGGCATTATCATAGACTTGCCAAATGAAGACTAAAAGTGTCCAAACCCATGGTGTGTATGACTCAGAGGAGAGCAACAGTAGCGTTACGTGTGACATACTGTTCAATAAATTAGCCAATTAATCTTGCCAAATAACGTGGCTGACTGCAAACCTCCCACAGTCAGCCTAAAAAGTAAGACTAGTAACAGCATTGCTATACCGCTACAGTAGCAGCATGGTCCTCGTGTCAGTGCAACAGCTGCCTTCAACTGCATTGTACAACCAGATGGTCTCGGTGGGCAGCATCTCTATGAGAAGTCAAAATTGTCGTCACCTGCAGCATGTGGAGAAAAAAATGGCATTTGTTCCTAATGAGAAGAATTTTTTTTAATAGTGATTTCCTTTTTTTCTGGGTGTTGAGAATAAACAATTTAAAAATATGTTACTCTTGGATACTAATCATAGGAAGACTTGGTTTGGAATGGACCACCCTACTTGGCCATAAATCAAGCAGGAACCTTCTTTGTGTGTGTTGAGAAAGATATTTCATCTCTACAGTGTGACTGGATGGATCCCCATGAAGTTGGGGCTAGCCCAGAGGCAAGTGTTTTGTGGCAGTCGGCCTTCCAAGAGAATGGTCTTGGATGTTGAGAACTGCAGGAAATTTCACCAACAACCTCTGTGCAAACTAGTTGTGTTACTCTGTCATCAGTCCGTCCTGTAAGATGCCAGTGCCATACTCAACTGTTCCGTGGTTGCCCTCTGTTGTAAAATCCATGTAAATAATTGTTTATTTAAATAATACAATCATGTTGTAATAATCCATGCACAAACGTGCTGGCATAGAAGATTCGTCCTGGCCTGGGCTGTCCTCAGGATCTCGCTTTGCTGGTGGTGGGACAGTCAGTCCTGAATTTTTTTCTTGCTGAGAAGTTCCTGCCTGTGTATGAGCATGAGTAGCACAGCTGTCCACAAGAAGTCCAAGTGTGATGGGTGTTCCCAAGATCCGGCTCTTGCTCTAGGACCGTCTTTGAGGACTGGCCGTTCCAGATGTTCCTCCTTCCCAAGGCTGGTTCCTCAGCTGCGGGGCTTCCCCTTGCTCTGAGGCTTTGTACAGCTGCTTAAATCTGCTGCTCCCGTACCTTGGGGACCAGAGGACTTCCCCCTCCAATTTGGCTGGATGCTTTTACATCTCCTAGGGCTGACAGAAGCAGTTCAAGTCTCCAGCATGTTTCTAGTGTCGGATCAGTCACTGAGCATGTCATTTGTCGCCTGTACCTGAAGTTTGTGGAGTAAAGGCTTGGCTTCTTACCATTCGTAAAAAATCTTGAATAATCAGGCCCTACAGCTTGCAGGATGATGAGTGGAGGAGCCCCATCCCCACTGCTGGCTGATGTCTGAGTGTCTGGTTTCCCTTAAGTGTTGGCGTGGGAAAGCTGGTGTTAGCAGAGCAAAACTGAATTACTTTGACCGTGGTCAAACTGAGCCAGCCTAGCTCCTGAGATGGTTGTGTTTCCTGGGCATTGTACCAAAAGGCAAAGCTTTTGTTGTGTTTGAACCTCCTGCTGCTCACCCAGCAGCATCCCAAGACCCTCCTACTTAGTTTGTAGTGAATAAAGCAGTTCCTGCAGCTTGCGGGAGCCCTGCCAGGCCTCTTGGGCCACCTTCGGCAGCGGGGTCCTGCTGGTGGCACACAGAGGCCCTGGCGATTGTGTTGGCTTTGTCTTTTGGGATTATTTGACCTACCTGGTTTGAGGACCTTCAAAGGAATGGTCTTTTTGTTTTAAGGCTGGTTCCAGATTCTCACCTTTCCTTCCAGTTAAACTCTCCAACGGACTTCTCAGGGGAAACGTCTCTTCCAAAGTTTTTAATGGAAGCTCATCTTTTATCAGCAAGCAGTGCCTGTGTTTCCAAGTCTCTGTTCCTGACTCTTCAGCAGCCTTTGGCTTGAGCTGCTCTTCCTCGTGCGCGGTACGGACACGGCCATGCTTCTGTCTCTGCCCATCCCATCATTTGGATTTTTGGCTGCAGTCTGCCACAGCTCCTACGCATCCTTTTGCATACCCCAGTATTTCCAACCAGCTTGTTCAAGTTGCACATGGAGATACCGGCCTCTCCTGTTGGTGACTGCTCTGATCAGGATCTGGGCTGGCAGTGGAGGTTGCATGCAGTGCTGCTCAAGCCTGTAGTGTGAAAGGTGGATGCTACTGCTCTCGGCTCTAGTAGAAAACGCTTTAAATGGGTTTTCAATTTGTGAAGCCTTTTAAACTTAAGACACTGCTGTGTTTCCTGTGGTAGGAACCTCAGTACCCTTACTTAGTGCCGTAAGCACATCCCTTGGCTGCTAAGTGTTTAACATCTCTTTGCCAAAGGGAAGCCGAAGATGCTGTTCATGAACACTTGTAGAAAGCTGTTGTGTTCCAGGCAAGAGAAGCGTGACGAAGCTGTCTGCGCGCCAAGGCGCTGGGCTGCCCTGTCTGCTGGACGTGGCAGCAGAGCCCACGGAGCCGCTGCGCATCACTTCATGAGGTGCAGGAGGGTGGCTGGACGCTGCAGGCGCCTGCCTGTGCAGCCGTAAAGCTAATGCCTCCCCTCGTCCAGTGGAGCTCACGTACCTGTGTCCGCAGAGCCTCCCAATGGAAATGGAAGCCAAATGCTGAGACTTTAAGACAAGCTTTGCCCAAAAGTGCCTTTTTTTTTTGCCTCCAGCTGTGCTGGTTGGAGAGAGAAAAAAACACTCACCTCTTTCTATAAGCCTTGCTTTGCTGAGAAGTTGAGGTGAACATCTGCTGTGTTGATGTGTGCTTGCAAAGCTTTAACTATTTTTCTTTTCCCCCAGAGTATGTTTGTCCCCTGAACTCTAAGCCTTTTCTCAAGGACAGGGAGCCCACTGCTGCATGACCGTCACTGTGAGCCCAGATCCTCTTCGGATGGTGACTATGGCTGAAAAACATTTTCATGCAAACAGCAAACTGGTCTTTACTCTTGTGCTATCATGCAAATAAATAATTTGCTGTGGTCCTGGGACTTTCCAGCAGTGACCAGTAGTTGTACAGGAATTATTTTGGTTTGTTTTGTTACTACATTTCAAAGAATCACTGGCATCTCTCCTCTGTGACTTTTAATGCCATACCTAATGCCTTCCCTGTAAGCTTTGCCTTTGGAAGGTAAAATAGAGTACTGCTTATTTTCAGGGTTTTTTTGCCTGCACCGAGGTGATGATTGAGTTTCCGCATAGTGACAGCTTCTGCCTGTGCACATAGTGTGAAGAAGTCATGCATTTTTGATTCAGTAGTAGTTTATTTTTATATCAGCTGGCAGATGAGTCACACCTTCCCCCACTCCTTTGCAATCCCACCTTGGCACATGTGATTCATAGCAGTCCGGTGTCAACATGCGTTGAGTTTCATCCACTAGCTGTGTAGCCATTGCTCATCCCCAGGACTGGTAGGTGACATTGGCAAGTAGATGTCAGACGAAATGAGCCTCTACAGTGTCGTGGTGGAAAGCAGGAGTCTGATATGTTGGAGAATCCCAGGAAACCAAGAAGATCTCTGCTCTCCCCAGCCCACGCAACAGATGAGTCACAGCATGCGAGCAGAATATACTGAGTCAAGGAGGGTACGTCGTTACATGGAGGATATCGGCGGATTCTGTGGTTTTGTTTTAATTTCTGCTCTGTAAACAAGTTCACCTCTAACGAAGTATGGAATCTGTGTGTTTACTTTTGGACCTCCTTCTGTTGCACAACTTGCTGGAGCAAAGCAGTCTGTTTACTTGTCAGGAAGTAGGACCAAGGAAAATGAAGGTGGTATAAATAACTGAGCCTTTACATAGTAGACTATTCAATATTTGCATATATATTTTTCAGCATAGCTGGGCTGTCTGCTGCTCCATACTTCATATTAAGTTAGCTTTCCAGAGTTGCCTACGTTGAGCGTGTTTTTCCCATTCAGTGTTGCTCTTGCTTTACTCACGACCTGCTGCATGCTTTGTACGTACCAGTGACCTTTATAAAGAAATTCTTTCCATGCTGGTTGCACAATGCTGTCCTTCACACAGCAATTAGGTAGGGCTCATTTCGGTAACGCTTGTTACACGGATGGATGTAAACAAGTCACCATGGTGGAGCGTGCTGCCAGTACCAGCTAATTCAGGGGGAACTCGCTGTGCGCAACGCTTTGCCCTAAGCAAGCAGGAGTAACTTGAGGCCGCGTAAATGAGTGTTAATGCAAGATGTCTTCACCCCTGTTTAATTAAGGAGTGCGAACATAGACATTAGCTGTTGCTGTGGTCGCTTTAATCTTCAAAAATCCCACTGGTATTTGCCACCTTGATGGAAAAGCTGCCGTGGCTGGGAGTTGAGCCAGCAGAAAACCCCGCAGCAAGGTGCTGGTTTGGGGCAGGAGAGAGCTGCTGGGTAGGGATTGCCCCTCAGCCCCCCAACGTGGGTTTGTGGGGGTGCGGAGCAACACGTGGCCATCGCCTGAAGTACTTTTGTGTCCTGCTTCGTTGTATGAAAAAGTTTGTTCGTAGCATCACGCTACAGCACTCTGGATGAGCATGGCAGCCTCCTTGTTAGAAAAATTTGGAAATATTTTAGAATGTAAGTGCTCAGTTACTACAAGTATTTAATAAGTGACTTATCTGTTCACGATGATACACAAGTGGTATAATTTGCACACAGAGTGGCTTGTGCCTTTGGGTCACATCTCGGGTTTAATCATTTCCCTACTTCAGATAGCTGTGATAGGCCCTAGCGCTTGTTTTAAGCTGTTGGGTTAATTTTCTAACAGTGAGGAAAAACTCCCTTCATTCTCAAATCTTGCAAAGAATTGTGCCACTGGCAATAGGTTTGAGATGTGTCAGCAAGGAGACATGGTTTCATTCATCTGAAACCGGCCTTTTCAAACAAAAAGTGCAACATGTGGAGGTCCCTCACACTTAGCAGCACCCTTAAAGAAGGGTGATCATCAGCTTCATTATAAAGCCAGGGCAGTCCGATGAACTTTTGAACCTGAGGGATCTCTGACTCCAGAGCTTTTGAATTGCAAAATAAAATGTAGTGGATTACTGTGACAGGCCCAGTTAAAGCCTGTCTGCGTTCAGGGCTGGCTTGCTGTTGATCTCTGAAGAATATTTTGCCATCTAAAAATACTTGTGTTTTGGGTTGTTTTTTTAATGTGGCAGTTCCCTTCTTAGGAAGGGCTTCCTGAATGTGCACATTTCAGATCTCTCTTAACATCAGAAGTTTTGACTTCCTTAGGCTAAATTTAGGCTTTGTCAATTGGAAGCTATCAGATGCTTTTAAAGCAAGGCCATTAATATCTGAATATGAGTTTAGTGCAGTTTCCTTTTTAATATTTCGAACAGTCCTTGTGCATCTCCTACTCTTCCGGTATTCATTACAGTAATCACAAATCAAACCCAGCGACACCGGGCAGTGTGCGGAGAGGAGCAGCAGAGTGCTGGGAAACTGAAAATGCCTTTCCTGCAGACACTTCTCCTTGTAGGCTGACATGCCCTGCAGTGGTGGTCGTAAATCTGTAGCTGTTGGACTCATCTGAGTCATCCCAGATGCCGCGTTCAGTTCTTCTGACAGCGTCTGCTGGGCATGGCTTGTGTGTGCTGCAAGGGTCCGGCTGGGGGGCGGCTTTTAATCATCAGGGTCCCTCTTCTGCTTCTGGTGCTTTCTAGCCAACCCTGAGCTGAAACCTCTCGTGCTTGCTAGCAGCCCAGGTTTTGCTTGGGACTTTGAGTGCCTCAGCCGCTTGAACGAGGAGAAGAAAATACATACTCGGTGTTTGAAGGGAAACTTTGGAATTTATATTTTCATTGAATGGTAAACCCAGTTAGCAATTAGAGCCCCGGTGATTAATAAGGATGTAGCAACCAGTTAGCCTCAGTTTTCTGCTTTCAGTGTTCACCCCTTTCCTAGCCCTTGTATGAAAACTTTTCAAGCTGTCGGGACACTGCACTTAGAAATTAACTGAGGTCTAGAGCTATAAAAGTTGATTCATTTTCTGGAGGGCTGGACATCAGTGTTGAGTACCACCTCGATTCAAACCAAGCTGATTCCCTTTTGGAAGACAAGTGTCTGTTCTAGTGGGATCCCTTTCATATGCTCATGCTTCCCAAGCACAGAAACATCCTGCGCATGCTGAAGGTTTTTAAGGCACCTTAAAAAAAGAAACATTTGAATATGAAGGGACACTATAAATATTTAATCACTTGCACACATTGCTTTTTAGGGTACCACAAATATTTGGAGAATATAATCTCTGTCCTACTCCAAATGTAAGACAGGTGGTGCTAATGAAACTGCAGTAGGTG
>JAVJGJ010000060.1:609456-627982 GCA_035590215.1 Microhierax caerulescens
AATGGGTTTGGAGTTTGCATTTCTGAGCTGTGCCCTGCCTGCTATTCAAAAACCTCCTTCCATTTCAGAAAGATAAGCCACAGACTCTGCTTCTGGATGTATAATGGATCCAGGTATGCCAGAGGAACTTCCCAACAAGCTCTGCCCTGGGTGGAGACCTGCAGTTTTGTAGTAGTTTTTCAGTCTGAAAGTGACAGTTTTTCCTTCAAAACTCTGTTCCTACCTGCTTGTACTCCGCTATCTTAGGGTGAAATGGAGATGATATCTGGAGGTAGTATCTTATTTAGCGCCAGTGAATGTCTTGCTTTGCAGGAAGTTCTCTTGCCATAAGAGGGAGTGGGAGATTTTCCAACAGGCTGGAAGGACTGTGTGGGTAACACTTTCCTACTAATCTGAAAAATCCCTTTTTCCCCTCAAACACTGCAATAGTTAGGGGACTGATGAATGCCAGTCTCTTGACTTGTGGACAGTTTACATGTTTGACACTCGGTGTCCGTCACTAGTTTGATGCTATTGCGGGAGCAAATGTCCATCTCATGGCTTTTTAATCAGTCCTCCTGTTGGGTCCTGTGCTGATGCTAAACCAGTTTTGATGGCAGCACAGAGTGTTCCTGCTATCAAGCAGCCCTTTCGGTAGGACCAGCATGAGTGCTGTGGGGCCAAGCTGCACCCACGGCTTTGCGAGCAGGTCTCAGCACAGCTGGGGGTGGCATGTAGGGTTGTGCTGCCAGAAGTGCCACCCAGGTTGTCCCACCATGGTCTGGCATGCAGAATCTGGCCAGTATCAGCTGCCTGAGCATGGTCGAGCATCATCTTACTCCTGAGCACCCAAAGCAGAGGCTGCATGTCTGATAATGTTGTCTGCTTCATGTGGCTAAATCGGACCAGTCTGATCTGTCATCCAAGACCCAAACACTGTTGGATCAGCAGTGAATACTGCCTGTACAGGCTAGTTCTGCTTTACGTTGCTGTGCTGTCCTGGCGAGAATGACTCCTGGTTGCTGCACGGAGACGTGGGTTGCAGCTGAGCTGTAATTCAAGCTGTCAAATTCCCTCTGCATTGTCATCGTGGCAGTTTCACCGTATTTTGCAGCTGGCCAGCGTGCATAAGCTTAAAGTATCACTTAACTCATGCTATAGATTTTTGGCATGTGGAAGGGAAGGAAGTAAGGAGCCGGTAAAAGCTCTGCCTCCAGCCAGCAGTCTCCAATGGAGGTGAGCTGATGAAGGGCAGGGGCCACCTGGGACTTGGTGTGATCAAATCAAAACATTTCTCTGGACAGCAGAGGAGCAATTCAGCAAAAGTCTTTTATTATTGGTGCTTTCTTAGCATGTTTCATCTGCCAAGAAGTAGCCTCTTCCTTGGCAGTGCTTCTGGAGTTAAGTTTGTGTGCTGCTGAGCACTCTTGTGCAGCCTAGAAGTTCTGTTGTTTATTTTTCTTAAAATTCCTATAGGTTATACCTGTAATGTAATTGGCATGTAGAACTTATTCTTAAAGTAAAAAAAAAACAACCCAAAACCCAAAAAAAACCAGTCACAGAGCATACCCTTAGTCATCTCAATTCCTTTGTTACCCAGATAAAATGAAGCAGCCAAAACCTGCTGCTTAATTCCCTTTCAGCAGGTAGAGCTGACCCAATGCAGGAACTGCACGGCCGGGAAGAACTGAATAGGAACCAGTTTCTCTCTGGTATGAACCAGCAGAACTGTGCTGGCTATCACAGGTGCGGTCTGGCGTTACACAGACCAGCAAAACTCGCCTGGCGCAGCAGCCTGCATCGCATGGGGCAGGAGGTCGCGTCTTTCTCGCGGGATCCATCCTGCAGGAGTCGTGCTCCCGGCTGCAGAGGATGCCGATAGCGCCTGCCGGGCTGAACCGCTTGGAGCTGATGCGCGGAGCGACGTACGCCTTCAAACCGTGAAGCCGAGCCTGGAGGCAGAAAAGCAGTCTGGGGAGCTGGTTCACGATGTGGCTATATTTTAATTACACAAGAGCATTTAGGGCAAAAAAAAACCCCTTCAGTCGGCTGCTGTGACCCCTTGCTTAACCCCGAAGAAGTAAAAAATACCTGCAGCACTGCAGCTTCTCACGCCTTCCAGCAAAAACATAGGCTCCACCGAGTGCACAAAGAAACCCAGGAAGCATATCAGGAATAGTTAGGTGAAACTAAACCTTTTGATACTTTCTTCCACCCTTGTCCTTGTATCACAGGTGTGTAGTAAAAGGTAGATGATTACACTAGAACTTAAGCTAGAACTTTTTTGGGTGGTTTAAAATAACTCTTCTAAAATTACATGCTGTTTTGATCCTTCTCTTAAGATGTTGACTTATATGTCAGCTGCATCATCACTGAAACAAGAGATTGTCTCAAAGGGTGTATCGATAGGAAATTTGATGATAATGTGGATATTTGAGTGCAGTCATTTCCCTTGAGCCCTAGAAATGTGAATTCAGGTTCCCAAAAACTTGCCCAAAAAGCAATTTATTGTGTTGTGCTTTGTTCTTTTGTCATGGTCAAGAATTGTAACAATTTCGTTGACTGTAGTTTGCTCACTACAGCTAAAAAAGTGCCTGTGAATGGGTGTTTCTGGGTAAATTTCCCAGATTTTGAAAGTCTTCCTGCAGCTTAGCCTTTGCAGCCTGGGCTGATTCTCTTCCCGATCTTTTTTTATTTTTATGAATACAAACATGAATGTCCTGTTGGTACCCTCTCTGGAACTGCTTTTCTCCTCGTGTACCTGAAGAGTTGTTTAATAGTCAAGCCATGAAATCAGGAAATCAGCTTGTGCAACTCAAGGAAAATGAAATGCCACCTCGTTTTAATAACACAACGATCGTGAAAATTTTTTTCTGCAACTGAAGTAAAATCAAATCATTTGGATTTTTACCAGCAGCAAGAACAAATATGTTCTTCCTTCTGTCCTTCCGGTGTCTGTTTTTCTTCTGTTCCTTTTTCCATAACTTTTTTTTTTTGTAGATTCAGATACTAACAAGCTACTCAAAACACAGCAGGGATTATATACATCTTTCATATCCAGAGATGGTGTACAAAATATGCTGGGTTTCTGAAGTAAAGCTGGAGTCTTGGTGTATGCACAGAAGCATGCAAACTCGTCGGAGGTGACAGTAACTCTGTCCACTCATGGCTTGCTCTCAGCTGTCGTGCCGTTGTGTGCTGCGCGTCATCTCTTCCCATTAAAAGCTTGGCTTGCTCTGCGGTCATCAGGAAGGAAGGTATTGATCCAGCCTGTGACATTCTCCCTTGTTTTATTTCTAAGTACCTCTTGGGTTCAGAGAGTGTTTGAGCTGTGCCCCGTCCACATCCAAGGGCAGGGGAAGCACCTTGCTCTGCTTCTCCTACCTCTTGCCAGCGACTCTGCGCCCTTCTTGCCTGCTGATGAGCTTAAGCAGAAAGTCCTGCCACAGGTACTCCTGCTGGGTGGTGACGCTGGAGCATTTAGCATTTGCTAGAAGGGAGATGATTCATTGCCCAACTGAAGCAGGAAAAAGATGTGAAAAGCTGGCAGCGGAGAGCCAAGTGCCTGGCAGCAGTTGGAGCAAGTGGAGCAGGAGGGTGTTGGTGGGGGAGCATGAATAAGAGGAGCTCATAGTGACGCTGGGAAAGGGCTGCTGAGATACCATCTGCAGTGGGGCGCGCAGTACCGAGGAGATACCTAGAATAACTGGGCCTGAGAGCAGGGAAGGCCAGCACAACGGGCAGGCGCCGTTTGAGGAGGTGGTTTAGGTAGTGGCTACTGCCACAGCCCTCTCTGCTGCTTCCCTGGCTGGGCTTTGGGCAAGGGAGAGCAGCAGCTGGGACCGGTTCTCGCTGAGCAGTGCTCCCAGCGGAGCCAAAGCCAGCGGTGATCCGGCTGCCTCTCGGGCGGCATCACAGGGAAGTGGGCAGCAGGCAGGTCCAGCTACTCTCCACTCTGTTCAGATGAGTGAGGGAGAACTAAAGGTAAATCGGCTCTCCAACCACAGTATCAAAGCTCAGGAGAGCAAGAAAATTGCTCAGAAGCTTTACAGGCATAAACCAGGCTGAAAACACTCGTAACTCCCAAGCAGAGTGGTCATCTCTGTGGTGTCCTGTCGGAGCGGTGGGAAGGGAGCTGCTGCAGTGCCTACCGGCCTCTGCCTGCGGTCACCGTGAGTCACAGTGCCGCTCAGCCCCCACTTGTGTGTGTTGATGCTTTTGTGCGTGTTTTGGATCAGCTTACTGGTTTTAGATTGTCTCTCTAATCAAATGCCAGTTCAAGGTTTTTAAAATCTTGGCAGTGGTTGGCGAGATTGTGGCAGACCCTGTGCCATCACTTATTCCACCTGTAGCGCAGCTGCAGGTGCGTTGGTGCTTGAGTCAGAAGTTGTATTTTCTGCTCATTTTCCTTTGCACCTCAGCTGCTGGGTGTTTTCTTAAACAAGAGAAAATATTCTCAATTGCTTAAAAAAAAAATCTCTGTCCTTCCCCAGACTCCTGCAGTTAACATTGAAGGTGAAGTGCCGTATTGAAAAGCTTTTGCAGTCCTACTTTGAAATAAGACATCTCTGAAATGTATGTAATCAAATATTTGAAAGACCCTTAGGATAACTTTATTCCAAGTAACAAGCCTATCTTAATTTTTCTGTCCTCTTTCTATATGTGAGCTGGTTATTCAGAAACCTGAAGGTCAGAACAAGCCTTTTTAACTGCAGCTCATAGACGTAACCTGTTAACCAGCGTACTCAGGTAGATTTAAACTCGCTATCACAGGGTGTGCTCTATGAGGTTAGAAAGTGAGATCTTGGCCCGGTTGATGCTGATAGCAAAGCTTCTGTTTCAGCCAGGATTTTATTCTGATTTGAAAATTAAGAGAGGGGTAGATCCTCATTAGTGTAATCAGCCTAAATGGGTTGACTACTCTAAAGCAATTTGTTCAATTTGTTTGGAACGTGTTTAATTTTAGCTATAGATGTTCAGCTCTCACACAGTTGCTATTTATGCTGTTTATCGTGTAATTTTTTGTTTTGTGATTTATAAAAATCAACTTTCTGCTTTCAGTGAGAATTTTGTGACAATCTACATCCCATTCATCAGTGCTGCTTAAAGCACACAGAACTTTTGTGCACTAATGCTGCTGTCCTGTCTCTGCATCCATTTCTACAAAGAATAGTTCCTGCTGCTCACGTAGAGTGTGGTTTTGCACAGAGCATCAGCTGTTTGACGCTGGACTGCTCCCCGCTCCCTCTGCCTTTGAACATCTAACGTGGTGTTCCTCAGGAGTGTCTCCCCTTTGCAGTAGGGCTCAGCTTTGAAGGCTCCATGAAGAGAGATTATGAAATTCTTCTGTTATTCTTCTTCTCGAAATTGAAGACACCAGCTTCTCTTTATTTGGCCACACCACATCTAAGGGCAGTGGAAACCAGTTTCCCATGAGAGCAAAAAAACCTGGTGATTCAGAAGCCACCAGTATTGTTCAGTGTTCGCAAGCTGCGGTTGTCTCGTGGTGATTTGATGTACAGGGACTTGGCTTTTGCGCCTCCACTGATGCAGGTGCCACGTGTAGCTTCCTGCACTTGCTGCCTCATCTCTTCTTGGGTGTATTTTGGGCTGCTCACTGTTGCACAGGGTTTATTCATAGCCTGTCATGATGCTCATATACAAAGCATCAGTACGTATTCTCTGCCACAGCAGATGGTTTCCTCTTTCTGCACCTTCCATGTGGCGCAGATGCTGCAAAATCAGATTTCCCTTGGGCATAACCTTTGATCGACGTCTCTGCCAGTCACCATCTCATAACCAATCCTGGAAATGGCTTTGGACTGCCTTGGATGCTTGTACATCTGATGCCTGCACTAACGTGGCTTGTTGGAGTATGCTGGATGTCTGATGAGTTACTGGGGCTGTTAGTCATGCTGTAAAGTGTGTGGCAACAAGACAGCTCTACCTGAATAAGCCAGGATGCTTGGTCTTGCCATGGAAATTTGCTGAAAGGCGTAGTTCCCTGGTGTGAATCCAGCTCAAATGAAGCACTCTGCAAGAGCAGTGGTCCTGCTGTTTATTCCTGTTCCTGTTCTTGCATTCCAGCTCAAGCAAATAACAAGTTTTTTTGGGGTTGATCTGACTTACTGCTCAGCCATGTGAGCATGTGAAGGTGGTGGGACGGGTGAGGGTGAAGTGGTGATGGGACAGTCCCTTTCGGTGGCAGCCTGCAGGAGCAGTGAGAGTTTTAGCATTTTGGGAAACCCGAGGCCAGAGTCGTGTGGCTGCTTGGGAGTGTGGGGGAAGCAAAGTCTTGGGTTTTCGGCTTTGATGTCTGCGTTTGCTCTCGTTCCAGACACGATGCTTTAATCTCCTAAGTGCTATGCTAGGTTTTCGCTGTGCTCAGCTTGAATTTTTTCCAAGACATCACACTGCTGAAATAGCAGAATTTGCCTGTGTATTCCAGTGCAGTGATCAGTCTGTTTATTGGGGTGATAAACTTTCCACGAGAGCAGGGGTGGAGCAGGGCCTTTTACATGTACTCAAGCCAAATCACTCAGCAGCAAGACCAAAGCTGTTAAGCAGATTCAGATGATTTCTGTTTGCAGCAGCCTCCACTGTAATAGGCTGCTTTTTCTCCAAAGGAGAACCTGCACGTGTCGTGCCTCTATTTTCTTCCCTTAGTGTGGTGTTCTTGTTTAATGCCATGGAACAATTTCTTGTTTAGATGCGGTTTTGTACATTAATTGTGTTAAACTCATGAGGATTTGTGTTTTAAGTGTTGAGTTGTACCTCTGAATCCTCAAGATGAGACCTCTGCTCTGCCTGTGGCTTTTCATCCTGCGCTTTTCAATTGAGAACTGCGCATCTAGGACAGACTGCTTCACAGCACCGTGGCTTTGTTTGACCTTTTCAGTCCTCTGCCGACACAGTTGCTCACCATTAAAAACCTCAAGTTTGATAGCCCAGACAAAAGATCCTTTTTCCTCAGTCAGTCTTTTTTGTTGGCAATGTCCTTCTTAAGTATTTACAGATCTACTGATATTTGTGGAGTTCCTGTGGTTCACCATGGCAGTGGGCTTGGTGACACCAGGACACGTTGCTTGTTGCTGGAATATAGCCAAGCTACATCGTGAATTATGCAGATGGGCTGTGAGTAAATAACATTTTATACAGATTTTCTTAGGCTGACCCTTTTTACTGTTCTTAAGAAGAATGGGTCCAGAGATGCCTGTATCTCATGTTTGGAGAGAACCACTTCAAAATCATCTAGCCTCACCTGCCTCCTTGGATCCTGCAGGCAACAGGGACCCTTTAATATTTACGTCATATTTACATCAAGTTTACAACTTCTCTTTCAACCTTGCCTCTTCCTGAAAAGATGCTAAATACTGACTTGTGACGTTGAGTGAGTTGAGGGTGCGTTACCCTATGTCCCTCATAACTTTATTTCACTAACTACTGTGGAGCTGACGAGCCCTGCCTTGGGCTGGGAGGCTCCATAGGGCTTGTCAGCAATGCTCTTTCAGGTCCAGGGTAAGTCCTGGGTCTGAAAATCAGATACGTGTTAACAGTGGTTTTATAAGTTCTTAACTGCAGAGCTGACAGCATTGCTGCTGAAAAACCTCACAGAAAAATCAAACCCTAAAAATGTGCCTGAAACTAATGATGTTCTTCTGTAGGCTGGCACTTAGGATGCTGTTTTTAATGTTCTTCACTACAACTTCATCTTGCAGGAGCTCCCACCAAGAGCATAGCCTTCCTGAATTCTGAAGCTGATGCACTCCAGTGGCACTCTTGGCTCATGAGGCTTTGCATGGGCAAAGCTAACTAGAGGGGTTGGGACGCCCGAGAGCACTAAACAGATGTGTTCCTTCCTCCCCTGCATGAAATGCCCATCTTGCGAGTCTTGCTGCAATTTACCTTCCTGGTTCTTATACTCAGTAGGAATTTAATTTTAATTGCAGTGTTGTCTCTTTATCCAAGTAAGGCTGTAAATGTACGCCTTTCCCCTTGCTCTGGGAACAGGATTCTTCACTTTCCTTAAGAGCCTTCCTGCAATCTTAATTCTCCTGTATACCTTAATTAGCACACTCCTAATCCAAGTGGTTTCCTTCCTGATTTGCACTTTTCAAGACGTTGTGGTACAAGTACTCACTGTGTATATATCTTGAATTCATAATGGTCTCAATTTTAAACTTCTCTAATTCTGTTATTCTCTTCTATTATTCCCTGTTATTCTTCTTTTATTCTCTAAAAAGTAGAGATGATGATCTTGGTATTAGAGGGAATTATGTAGGTAAGTCCTCATCAGGTTTTACTGAAAACTCAGCAGCTCACTATGAGTTACTTCAAGAGCTATTGCCTTTACTCAAGCCTTCAGCACTAAGCTGATGGCATTACATTATCTTTTATGTTGATTTGGGGATATTTGAAAATGTTTTGGAGCTGCCTGAACCACATCCCATCATTGTTTGGCTTTCTGAATTGCTTTTGCATCAGACCATCCTGTTTTCTTAGAGTACTTAATGGCTGTTAATGCTTCCTAAAACATGAAGCTGTGTTAGGAACAGCAGCCTCCCAGGACCAGGCTGGGTAAATGTTTTACATAGGATATAAAACTCCAGTTAGGCTGGGAATTCCTGCAGTACTCTGTAACATCTCGTTAATGCATCCTGATGACAGATACCCAATATGATTCCCCAAGCATGTGAGTTAACGAGATTAAAACCACCCTACAGTAATCTTTGTCAAGCTGCATTTTGTTCTTCTTGAGTAATACATGGGAGCATAAGTTCTGTAGTATTTAAGCTTTAGTAATCTCAGTGCCGCATTTATTGTATTGTTGGCAAGTTGGTGAGTGCTGTTGGGCAGATTAGGGAGACTTTCCTAAATCCGTAGTAGGACATAAAGTCTTGCTGCCGACACACTCCAGCCGTAGCGTTTCCGTGTTCCGCTGCCTTGGCCTGCGCTGGGCTAGGCTGCTTGAGCACGCTGTGGAGCAGATAGAAAACTGCAGTTACACAAACAATTTGGTTCTGGTGTCTGGCAATTCGTGAAGCTTTTTGCTATTTTTAGTATTGATCTGTTATGTAAATATAGGGGGGTGTGTGCATATTTACTTGAAATACTGTAAAATGTATAATCGGTGTGATTTCAGGTCCCACGGTATATAATTTACAGAGCTCTGTGTATCTGACATATATATATGTCTGAATATAGGCTGTGCACACAGTAGTGTTCCCGTGCTGAGACTTTACACGGGATAGCAGCACGCTGTATCTTTGTGTATTCAAGCAAAGGTGGTGTTTTGACATAGGACGAAACCCCGTATTTCAAAACAAAACCCCTTCCATTGTGTTTTGCAACTGCTCGTGAGATGTAGACTGGAAATACGTTTTTTAACAGAAGTGTTATGCAGCTGATACTGATGCAAGGATGCCGAGCACCTGTGCTAGACGCTGATGAGAAAAATTTGCAGTTGGTCCTGCACTGAATTCCTCCCTGTGTGGGCTGGTCTGATTTTTCTTTTTGACTAAAAGGTAATTCAGGGAGTGCTGTGCAGCTCAGTGAGTGTTCAGACAGTGAGGCTGGTTTTTTCCTTTTCTTCTGGTGCCTTTCAGAAAGCTAATCCATGCAAAAAGCCACTGTCAGCTGAGTATAAATATTGCGTACTCTTGCTGAGAAATCTGTTGCTGAGCTGTTAGGTGGGAAGGGTAGGCTCTGGCTCCTGCCAGTTGGGTGTTGAGAGTTTTGTGTGTGACTTACAGCAAAATGGTTCGCACATATGCTTAATGACTATGATTGCTTATTTTTACATGGAGATGGGTCAAAATTTCAATCTTTTCCCTTTTTTGAAGGGATTATATTTTTTTTTCCTTTCTCGTGGGTATAATAAGAATAAACTTTGTGTTGTGCTGAAAAATGATGGCTATGTATTATCTTGGTTGAAAAAGCAGCCCTTTTTTGGACATGCCTCATTTTCTGCAAGGGCTGTCATCTTCCTAACTGCTCAGGCAAGTGCCAGCCCACATTTGGGGTTGTACTCTGCCTGGTGTTTAGTGCAACGTAGGGAACTCCATGTCTTGTTCCATAAGTCCAAGTGTTTAAGCTGCCAAAGCTGGATGCTTTCATGTGGTAGTGTCACTGCTTTGAAATCCGTTTGTCTGTTCAAGGGTGCAGCTCTGCACTGGTTTGGCCTTCAGTTCATTCACAGTGTGTGCTGAAACTTGCATGCTGGGCAAGATCAAACAGAAAGGACACTCAAGAGGTAAAAATAAAGGCTCTGCCCAGTGGAAGATTTACAGGCAGGAGGAAGGGTATTAACGTTGTCCTGTTGACTGACGTCAGTTGTTTTCATATTCTTCCAGCTGAAGGGCTTCCCCAGGTGTATTACTTCGGACCGTGTGGAAAGTACAACGCCATGGTCCTAGAGCTCCTTGGTCCTAGCCTGGAAGATCTATTTGACCTCTGTGATAGGACGTTCACTCTGAAGACGGTATTAATGATAGCCATCCAGCTGGTGAGTAGCGGTGGGCAGGGCTCTGCCCGGCAGCCCCCATGGTGCCAACTCGTGTTTATGTCAGTCCTGGGTTAGCTGAAGGCTGGCGTCGGTACAGTGCGAGGTTTGGGGATGTCTGTTGGCTGGAGAGAGAAACTCCTTCCACTGTAGAATCACGGAATGGTTCGGGTTGGAAGGGACCTTCAAGGACCTAGTCCAACCCCGCTGCCATGGGCCGGGACAGCTTTCCCTAGCTCAGCTTGCTCAAAGCCCTGTCCAGCCTGGCCTTGAACACTCGGAGTCATGGGGCACCCACAGCTTCTCTGGGAGACATCCCCCAGTGTCTCACCGTTCTCATAGTGAAGAATTTCTTCCTTATGTCCAACGTAAACCTGCCCTCTTTCAGTTTAAAAACGTTGCCCCTTGTCCTGTCCCTACAGGCCTTGATAAAACAATCTCTCTCCATCTTTCTTATAAAAGAAAGCTTCTCAGGTTTGAGAAAAACTCTTCCTCATGAAGGGAAGGTCAGATTATGCTTATGAGCAAACTCGCTCCATGTGTAGCAGAACCAGTGAAGCTGGATTCCTATGGACTTGCGTCCTGTGTCCCCTACACACCCCTGCCCCAGTATCTACCCCAGCTGAGCTCCCTCCCTCTGTTTGGACATCACCCAGAACATCTTATTACTTATCCGCTCCCCGGGACACAGGGCGCACAGCACCCTCCCAGCCTCTTACCAGTTTTACTGGTTTGGTGCTGCCAGGCTGCTTATGGACTGAAACCTCTCAAAGCAATGGGAGCTGAGCTCTCCTTAGACAAAATGCCAGCATTCAAGGTCTCTGCCTTTGTCAAATTTGGTCAAAATTGGCCAGTGGGTTTAAATGACTAACAGGTAGAAAATAATAGATCAATAGGCAGCGTCACAGAGCCCCGCATTTGCCTGAAAAGGAAACCAAGCTGAAATTGGTAGCTTGGATTTGTGTTTGCATTAGAAGTGGACAACGTGAAAACTGAATGTACTAAACGTGGCAAACTTCAGTTTTGGAGTGAAGTAAAGGAGTGAACTTGCAAAGTCAGTAGGGCAAATCAGTTATCGTTTCAGTTTGGCTTTCTAGTTTTCAGCCTGCGATCTGCAGATACCTGAGTGGCACGGCAGAGCTGGGACTGTATATTCACATTAACTTATCAGTGGATAGAAGTGCTGAAGGAAAGTGAAGATAATAAGGGAGTGATGAACACAATCTTTTCTAAATAAACTGAAGTTTGCCACAGCAGAATCTCAAATGGAAAACTGAGGTCACCGACGCCAAAGTTTGAATAGTGCCTGCTTGGTATTGGGTTCATGAAGTTGTCCTCCTATGGCTGAGCAGTCTAGTTTTGTTGGCTTTAAGCGTTCATCAGTGGAAAACCAATTTATAGTATTGGTTTTTATTATATCAAGTGGCAACAGATGGCAAAACCTTGGATATAGTTTGTGTGACCTTTTGGTTGTAGAGATGTAAATTTATTCCCATGTGACTGCTGGGGAAATCAAGATGGTCACAGCAGTGTCCATCTGCCTTTTGCCAAGCCCTAGGAGCATTTAAGGAGACAGATTTAGCACCTTCAGGTGTGCCCTGCCTCCTTCCCTGGGAGGTTTCCTGGGAGGAGGGCTCACCTGGCCCTCGGACGCATGTTTTCTGAAGGGGCTGGCACTTACTGCTTGACTCCAATGAAAACCCTTCGCTCCAGCCGCAAAGCTTTGGGGAGAATTGTCTTGGATTTATCTTAGTTCCTATGCTAAATTGTTGCCGTCACTGTGTCACAGTCCAGTGTGAGAGAGACATCAGAGAAGGGAAGTTGGACTGTGAAATTCAGTAGGTTTGCCTCCATAAATCGTGTTTTGCTCTTGCTTTTGACCAGCCAAGCCTGCTTAAGCTACTGTAATTCTAACCACAGGCGTGAGGAGACGTAAGACTTCACTGCCAGAATTCAGTGCATTGCATGAGCAACGTTTCTCTTCTTTGATGCTTGACACGCCTGTTAATGAAGCTAATGTCCAGGGAGACTTCCAAAACCATGAGTGGCCTGTTACCACCCAGACAGCAGAGAGGAGCACCCTGCCCTGATGTAGAGAGTGAGGAGCAACTTAGCACGTTGCAGAAAACTGCTACTCTGGTTTGGTTCTCCCCAAAATGTCATCAAAGTATATCTTTTTTTAAGGCCAGGAAGACCACCCAAAGGTAAAGCCTTTGGGAGGCCCCTCTGCCGAGTGGAACTCAGGGAGTTCTCAGGAGATAACCCCAGTCCTGGGAGTCACCTTTGCATTGCCTCTCCCACCTTAGGTTTGATCCTCTCCAGAGGGATCTGCCGTGGATGTCTTTGCACTTGTTGGAGCAGCAACACTGGCAGCCGGGGTGCCCTGAGCTAGTGAGGTGTTAAGTGTCCACCCCTTTGTCCCTTAGATCTTTCTCCCCTCACTTGCATGTGATGATCCCGATGTCTTATGGAGCATCCAGTTCCTTCATGGCCATTTGCATGGTTCCTTGTCATTGCCTGCTGCAGGCTCAGCCCGACAGCTGCTTTCAAGGTCCTCTTTAGCTGCCTCCCTGCTCTCCCTCCTTATGCCTGACCGCTGCTGCAGCACATCTCTGGTACATCGACACGTGTCCTGCATGCTAAAACTAGGCATAAACTTCAGATGCAGTGTGGTGGCACTTGATGTCCTTTTTTTGTGTCTGACGGTCAATTTTTAACCAGAGGCATCCCTGAAAAGTGTCTTATAATAAGCATATGTGCTTGGCTGGTCTTACTTAGCTTGACAGGTAGCAGCGTCTCAGGACTGGGGCGGATCCTTTTACTCTACGGATGTTAGAAAAAAGAGAAGCCCTCTCGGAGAAACAAATAGGTCGTCATTGATTTAAGGAGTGTCGCTCACGATTGTGGGAGAATTTAAACATGGTTTTACATCAAGAAGACTCTCCTGGCTGAGGGAGATAGAGACCGGACAAGGATGAGTCTTCAAGAAGGAGACCCTGTTCTGGAATCTTTTCAGATGAGATGACACAGTAGGAGGGTCATGCCTCGGCAGGGGGATGAGCCACACAGCCCTCAGGTTTGTCACAAGGCTTGCATATTTTTCTGGTAAGCGTGCCTTGTGTTCAGAGCTGTGGCAGCAGCTTACCAAACATAGCTCGAGTCCCATCAGAAGTGCTCTTGGTCTAATACGCCTTTTCGTACCTCTCAGTGAAAACCCGCGTTGAAGGAGTCCTCTGCTTTCCTTCCCTGGTGGAAGTTCTCCAGCTCTCTTACTGCTGTAACTTGTGCGTCTCCAGTGTTTCATGTTGCTCTGCTACGAGCATCACACTGGAACTGCTTCCTCCATCCTCTCTGTGCAACTGAATAGATCGAGCAGTTGATGTTCCTGAATGAAGCAAAGCTTGGCAATTAAAAATGTGTTCACACTAACGCCATTCCTTAAAGCCCATAAATTAGAAGGCATCTTAGGGCTTTGCAGAGCTGACTTGGTGTTTGGGCTGGGGGAGAATGTTTTTTTATTCTGGCTTTAACTTTTCCACTCTTGGCCAGGTCCAACACCTGTGATACTCATTGACAACTCAGTTTTGTCAGGAGTAAATGTTATTTTCACCTTTGCTTAAGTGCTTGCTGTCAGAAGCAAGGTGCATTGTGCTAGGCACTGTGCAAACACTTCTGGCTGAGGTCTGGACCAAGTCATGGTGAAAAGGTTTTTTGACTGGTGACCCATCAAAATTGTCTTTCTTAAAAGACACCAAACCAGCCTTAAAACAGAAGGCATTTTTTTATCTCTGCTGATCTGATCTATATTCAAGCAGGTGGTGTGTGGAAGAAAGGGTCAAATTTATCAAGAGGGTCTAGACATGGGATTGCCATCGAGATCAGATCCTTAAGAGTTACCTTGCTGGGGGAAGAGGGTTTATTACACTTGCTTCCTTAGCAGAAGAAAGGAAAATAAAAGCATGGGTTTCTTTGGCATCTGGTTAAATGTCACAGATATCCTCTCATTCCTCAGCTGCACTGCAGGAGTCCTGCTGTGTGCCAGGGGATGCTCTCCGCTCCTAGGGGTTTCTCTGACAACTGAAATGGAGATTTGTGGCTCTGAAGATGGACTTGGCTGGCTGTGGCCATGGAAATCCTGTTTAATTTACAAGCAGAGTCTCCCATCCACCCCTAGTGTTTCTGTGCCCTACAATAAAATGCCATAGTCTTTTTTTATTACTGTTAAAAAAACAGAGCAGATGTTAACGCTGCTTCACGGTGACTGTTTTTCCAGTGTAAAAGCAATTCTGACAGTTAGTTGCAGCTCCTTGCAGTGGTTTCTCTGACTAGAATTAATGCACAGACATTTGAGCCTGTGGTTCTAACACAAAGGAGCGGGCACTGTGTCTCTGCATCCAGCACATTTCTGGAGTGGGAACTCCTCTTCTTCAGCTGTGCGATGGGTTTGAGTCAGGCCGAAGTTGTGCTGCACCAGCGCTGCTAGTTTCTTCTCAGGCAGCAAGCCTGGAAGGGTGATGCAGCACAGATAGTCACCAGCTCCCCATCACTAGCAGCCATAAGCAGGGTGAGTGTCTTGTCAGGGTAAATAAAGCATGGGGGCTCATCTGGCAAACATCATTTTGACTTGGGGTGTCTTTCAGCCATCACTGGCTGTGCGCAGCTCTCCAACAGCACATCACGAAGCATCCAGGCAGGTGGAAGTAAAGAAAAAGGAATATGAAAGATCCAAGAGCATCTGCGTGTGTGTGTGGTGAAGCAAAAGAGGCAGGTAAATAAGTATCTCTTAAGTGCTGCTGGAGTGTATGGGTTCATCTGACGTGTCTGCTGTCCAAGTTGTTGTCCTGGCCAATGCAGCTTGATGTGAGTTTTTAAGGAACAAAAAAATAGGCTTTTTTTCAGGTTGTGTAATTGCTATTGACCATTTCAACAACTGAGCTTCTCTGGTAGCAGGGACAAATGAGCCAGCCAGGCTCTGTGTGAAAGTTTGTTATGTATTGAGAGGCAAGGAAACACTTTGTTCCTGTTTTAAGGGTTGCATCTTGATTTGAATTGCCTCCCAACATTCCTTTTTGTCTTCCAACCTGCTGCTGTGTCCTGTAGGTGATTCAAAGTGTGAAGAATGGCTGAAGTGCAGAGCATCTGCTCTGTTCTGCATCATCCTGTAATTGATTAGAAATAATGGCTGTTAGCTGTGAAACCCATTTTCTCAGCACATTGAAATAAATCACTACTTAGAGGTGAGGGAAATGGCAACACGTGCTGTTACCGTCTTCAAAAAAGCCTTTGAGCCAGTCCTGTTTTTTAAGATTGATTCACCTGCAGTCAATTTTTTCCTGTCTACTGCCCTCTCTGTACAGCATTTTTTATTTCATAAAGAGTGCTGCCCCCTCCTGCCTGTTACTTCTTTTGTAGTGGTGGAAATGCAGTAGGTTTTCCTTAAAAATAAGGTATGTGATAAACCTCTGGGAGCAGGATGGAGTGATGACACACGCATGTGGAGCTTCCAGCCGGGTGTGGATCCAGGGGCTGTAAAGAGAAAAAGAGGTCTGGATTTGCCAGCTGAGAATGCCTCTGGATTCGGAGCGGGAAGCCAAAGAGCAGTCGGGGTCTGCCGGCCCAGTGGTGCTCCGGGTGAAGGCAAGGTGGCTGGAAGGACTGACGTGGGTTACTGCTGCCTGGGCAGCTGCTCAGCTGGGGGAAGAGCTGGCTTGGCGATCCAGAGCTCCAGGACCCTGCCCCGTGCGGGAGCTGCGGAGCTGTCCTGCCAGTATCCACCTAGTGCAGAACTGCTCAGGAACCAACGACCCCCTGCAGGGAGCTCCACTGGGGGGGACCAGTGGCTCTCAGCTTAGGTGCTCCCCAAATCCGATAGCATCACACTGTGAGGTCCACCCCAATGGTGTGGCACTTAGCTCTGTAGACTGTTATTAAATTGTTCTTATCTCGACCCTCAGGTTTTGCATTCCTTTCGGATCCTCCTCCCCACCCTTCCGGGTCGGGGGGAGCAAGTGGCTGCGTGGTGCTTGGTTGCCGGCTGGGGTTAAACCATGACAGTCCTTTTTTGGCGCCCAACATAGGGCATGAAGGGTTGATAAGAACAATTTAATAATTTAAACAGAATAAAAAGGAAAGAAGAAGAAGAGTAACAATAATAATAGTTGTAATGGAAAGGTAGGGAAAAGGGTAAAATCCAAAGGAAAGTGAGAAAGGAAAACAAGTGATGCTTGTGAGTACAAGTGCTCACCACCCACTGACCGATGCCCAGCCAGTCCCTGAGCAACCAGCCCCCCCAGCCAACCCTCCAAGTTTCCATAGCAAGCATGACGTCCCACGGTATGGAATACCTCTGGCTGCTTCAGGGCAGCTGCCCTGGCTGTGTCCCCTCCCAGTGTCCTGTGCCCCCCCCCCCCAGCCCTCTGGCTGGCAGGGCCCAAGGAACCAAAAAGTCTTTGACTTGGTATAAACATCACTCAGCAACAACTAAAAACATCAGGGCAGTTATCAGCATCGTTCTCACATCACAGCCAAAACACAGCACTTGACTAGCTCCTAAGAAAGTAACTCCATCCCAGCCAAAACCAGGACAGATGCTTGTTAGTGCAAAATTTGGAGTTTGCAGGAGCTTTACAACGGTTTTGTTGTGTTGCAAGCCTGCATGCAGACCGGTAGCTTCAGATGGCCTTTCCATTGAACCACCTTGCTTAAAAAAGCCACCATGCCCTACAGCATGCAGGGCAGCTGCAGACCAGGACAGCTGTAAGTGGGAATTCACAGGTTTTTGTTTAAAACCTCAGAAGGAAATTAAAAGGGAATAAATTAAATTAAATTGCAAGTAATTTCCACTTAGAATCATCTATTAAGTTAGGAATTCAAAGGAGAACTGCTTGGTGACCTGTTCAGACTTCACCTGCAATATATTTCATTTCAAAAGCAATATTAACAATAAGCATCTGAATAAGGTACATTGTTAGAGGGGAAACGGCCCTCCATCGCCTCGGAATTGGGGTTCCTGCCCTTTTACCTCCTCAGTAATACTGCCAGAACCAAGTTAGTCAAAAGCTGAAAAATATTCCAGCTATTCCTAGTTGAGAACCAATGAGGTTTATTATTTTTATAGGCAGTATTGAGGATTTTAAGGCTTCTGCCTGCCCAAAAATCTCCCTCCATGAAGAATTTGGCATGTCTAAGACAACATATGGGTTGAGGGAGGAAGGTGGTAAGACACAGAGCAACAAGGGAAGGCTGTGGGCAAGGGAAGAGCTCTTGGTAACAGGTTTATATGTTTAAAATCAATACAAAAAGGCTGCTGCAACTCCCTGTGGCATCCTTCCAAGAGCTGTGTCCTGGTGGTAACGTTACAGAAACAGCCTTTGCAGTTTCTGTAGGAATTGTTAGGTAGCCAGAGAAAGGAGGGGATGACAAATTCCTCTGCCGAGACTTCATCAGAGGACGCGACCCAGCTCCGATCAGAACTGCAGCTTTGGTTCACTCACTCCATCTGTTGTTGCGTTTCTCGTAGAGCAGCTGAAATGTGAGGCAGCGCTGAGCTGAGGCTCAGCGGTGGGCTAACGAAACCTTGCTGCCTTGTTAGCTGCGAGAGTGAGGTAGCTGCTGTGCTCACAAATAACTTGCCTTGTTGTTTTGCAGATATCTCGAATGGAGTATGTGCATTCAAAGAACCTCATCTACCGAGACGTCAAGCCAGAAAACTTCCTTATTGGCCGGCAAGGCAATAAGAAAGAGCACGTCATTCACATCATAGACTTTGGATTGGCGAAGGAGTACATTGACCCGGAAACCAAAAAACACATACCTTACAGGGAACACAAAAGCTTAACTGGAACGGCAAGATACATGTCCATCAACACTCATCTTGGCAAAGGTCTGTGTGCTTGGTAGGAGCTTGCCATGCCAAGTTGTGTAGACCTCCGACAGTAGTTTGGCTTATGGCTCTCTCATGCCCTTTGAGCTACCTGTAAACCTCTCAGTGCCATGATGCTGTTTACAGTTGTGCGCCTTGGGGGGGGGGGGGGGGGGGGGGGGGGG
>JAVJGJ010000060.1:627992-653589 GCA_035590215.1 Microhierax caerulescens
AGACAGCTGAAATGTTGGAAGCCTCATAATTATATTTTTTATTGGGAACTAAATACTGGTAGCAACCCTACGCTGATAAAAGACAAGTAGGTGGGTAGTAATTGCTGTATTAAATGATGACCAAATAGATTATTATAGCACAGCTCTGTACCCATACCCTCCAGTTTCAGGTGTTAGGAGCTGGATGTTCCCTGACCTAATAATTGGTTGGAGAAAATTAATGATTTAACTAATGTTAAACCTGGCCTTTACCTCCTCTCCTCTCCTCTCCTCTTCTCTCCTCTCCTCTTCTTTCCTTACTGCCTTCTTTCATACCAGAAGATTACCTTTCTGTGGCTGAAAGGCAAAAAACCTTGTTAAATGTTTATATTCACTTAAACTCACAAGAGCAGTAAGATAATTGAACCTTCTTTGAGTAGCCTTCCAGCTATAAGATCAAGGCATCACTGGCTTTCCTGTCTCTTGGAGAGCTCTTTCTTTGGGGAGTAAGGAGGGATGAGCCCAACGTCTCATTTTGGAAAACCTGGTGAAGGGTCAGGGAAGGATGGAGGAACGAGAAGCTGCAGTGGGAGCAGGCTCGGAAGCTGGTGGTGCTGGGGGTGTGCTCTGCAGGTGGACATGGAAGGAAGATGTGCTTGCGTTTGAAGCACACCGCGTGCCTTCTTTAGGAGCCATTGCTGTGCAGGTTTTGCAGCTCATGCTGTGGCTCATGTCGGGGAAGAGTCTGTTCTGGGTGGGTGTATTTGAGGAGGGGAGGATTGGCTGCTGGCTGTGGTGGGGGCTGTCTCTGCCCAGACGGGTTTTGTGGGGCTGATGCTTTGCTGGTGAGGCCAGCCCAGGTGGAGTCAGGCCCTTCACATTTAAAAATAAAGGAGTCTGCAGTTTTTCTGAAAGACGAGTGCAGTCAGCCATCTTCCCAAGAAGTTCATCTGCATCATTGCACTAAATTACCCAGGACATCCTCTTTCCCCCCCCCCCCCCCCTTTTTACAGCTATGTGAGTGTAACCTGCAGGAACTGTCATCTCAGTTCCCTTCTGCTGAATGTTCTCACCCCCAGCACCTTTTGAGGGTTAAATTTGCTGCTACTTTTGAAGGAGAGTCGTGCTGTGCAAAGCGCTGCCTTTTTCTGCTCTCGCAGATGATGCAGCGTCAGGGACAGCTCACGCAGTTTGTCGTAGTGTGTGGGCTGCGTGACTAGATCTGCTCTGGATTGTGGCTATGGAGCACGTTACTTGCTTACAGGTGGAGATTCAGAGCAGGGGAGGTTACATCAAATCAGTCTGCGAGTTCAGTGAGCGGTCTGCGCAGTGCAGCCCAGCCCAGCGGCAGGCCCGTGCGGTTGTGCTCCAGATTTGTTGTTCTGTCTGGTATGGTCCCTTGGGTTTTTTGATAAATTTTGGTACATTATTTTAAGGACGTGCTTTCCTTTGGCTTGAGGTCCCTTTTTTCCCCCCTCATTCATAATCAGAACATCTGCGTGGCAACAGCAGCAAGTGTTTCACAAGGAGAAGCAGTGCCAGAAGGAGCTGGGGCTGTTCTGCTCTGATGCGATGCGCTGCAGAAGCAAGTGGGGAAGGGTTGGCACTGTGCAACGTGGTAGCTCCCTGCGGCTGCCTGCGAGTGTGCCTGCCTGTTCTGTAGTTCAGAGGAGGCAACACAGTCCAGCAGCACATCACTGGTGCACCACTGGGCACTGGCAGTCCAGAGGACTGTGGAACTGCTTTATTCCTCTGTGATTAATATTTCCACCTCTTATCCATTCTGCCTGAGGCTGGGCAGTATGTCTTACAGCTCCTGTGTTATCTCATGCTTTCTAGCTGATCTTTCCTTTGTATGTTTTTTGCTTTTTTGAAACAGGTTCTAAGTGGTTTTGCACAGCTATGGACAGCAAGTGAGCTTCCCTGCGCTAACTTTATCTCGGAAATAGGTGTGGCTACTGATCAGATCTCAGATGCGTTTCTGCAGCTGCAGCAATAATTTGTTATCTCTTCTGTTTTAGAGCAAAGTCGTCGAGACGACTTGGAAGCTCTTGGCCATATGTTTATGTATTTCCTCCGAGGCAGTCTGCCCTGGCAAGGATTGAAGGTAGGTTTGAGCTGTAATTTTTGCCCTTTGAAACTTTGTCGGTCTATGTCCAAATGAGAATCTGGTAGGGAAACATTTGCAAAATCCAACCAGAAACACTGTCCTCTCCTTTGTGTCCTTGAAGCCTTAACAGCAAGGCAGTAGCTTTACCTACAGGAAGGATTTTAAGGTAGAAGTATGTTACCTGTCACTTCAAGTTGCCGTTAGCTGAATTGGTACAAGTCTGGAGGGAGGATTCAGCAGCTGGGACGGGGACAGCAGTGAGAGCTGTTGAGCTGTTGGAGCAGCTTTGCTGAAACATGAAGCTGCCCCAAGCTGGAGTGCGACTGGGACACAGTGGTTGTTTATGAAATTCCAGTTATGGTGCACAATCCCCCAGCTGCATCTGTGAAGTGTTTGTAACAGGAGCAGTTTGATGGTTTTAGATGTGCAGATGGACTTCAGCTTGAAAAACTGGTTTTCTGGCAGAAGTATTGAGTTTGGCTTCCCTCCAGAGACACTGGACACTCAGTGCTTAGAAGTTTATGAAATGTCATGTACAATGTGAAGAGCTGCAAGCAATTGAATTATGGCAACTGCAGCTAACATCCGTCAGCTGAATTAACTAATAGCAAGTCATTTGCTGGCTCTGGAGCTGTTCGTAGCTGCATCTCCTCCATCACTTTCCTGATGATTAAGCTACTGTGTTCAACTCTGGAATTGCAGTGAGCATAGGGAACACATTTGAACAGGTTAGAAGGTTTATTGGTGAAGACGGTAACTCCTGCTAGACCTGTTAGTACTGTTGGAAAAGGAGACGAGGTTTTGGGGTCAGAAGCTGCTCAGCAGAGTGCTGCTGCGGCCAGTGACAGTGCCTTGCATGACAGACCTTGTTAAGCTGTTTTGTCACCATCTATCCAGAGTTAGTCTCAGCTTAGCTTTATCAGATGTGTGCCAGAAATGTTGACAACAACTCATAAAAGCAAAGAAAGGGGTTTTCAGGCATAAGAGTGATTGTGAAAAAAATCAGAATATCTGACTTTAAGTTCACACCTCTGTAGGTGTGTGTTACTCTGTTACATGTTTTGTTTCTAGCTTAGTTTAACTCATCTGCTTTAAATTAGTCCTGTAAATTGTTATAAAATGATTCCAGGTTTAGACAAGGTTCTACAAAATTTTTTCACTTCAGTGCTGAACTGGATAAAAATTAGTTGATGACTCCTTGAAGTTCTGCATTTCTTTAGCTCCAGAACAAGCACACTCTTCAGCTTGATCTAGAATATGGCATCTTCACACTTCTAAGTTTCCTCAGCTTACACTTCTGGTCTATACTGCCAGTGCTAACATCTTGAGAGAGCATCTTACAAGGCTAATTATGCTGCAGCTAGGTTTAATTGGCATATTTTGAAATGGAGGCAATAAAACCTGTTCTTAGGGTGCCAACTGGAGCAGAGTTCTCTGCTTCAGGGGGGATTTAGGTGGGAAATCTAAAATGAACATTGTTTCATTTTCTTGATGACCAGGTATTCAATTAGTGCTGTCTAAGTGATAGACCGTTTGGAGGTGAAAGGAGAGGCAGTATGGGGGTAGTGTGGAATCTGGGAGAACCGTGAATGATGTAACCGTATAGTTTCTATGTGATGCCATTCTGTTATACACAGTAAAACCCAAATCGCCATTGCAATTTCCCTGCTTCTGCAGTTGTTTATGAAGGCATCTTGTTGCTGATGGCTCTTAGCCTAGGACAGGATACTGATGTGCCATCATAACATATGCAGTTTTGTCTTATTGTCCCATAAAAACTCCCCTGTACAGCCCTCAGGACTGGGCCGGTAAGAAATTAGCCTTGTAAGGCACTAAAAAGTGTCCTTCCTTTCAAGTACTGAAGAGGTTTTGAATGTGTCCTTGGACGTTCTTTGCTGATAGCACATAAAATGCATAGTGAGAATTACAACAGGGTAAGATACTGTTCCTACTAGTGTAGCCTAGGATGCAGTTCAGTTACAAGTAATATCTGATACCACCCAGAATCGGTATTAAATACCTTGTTTTTCTTCCCATACAGCATGTCGTTTATCACATGGTTGAACTCTTTCTCCACAACTGTTTTGTCTTTGTGCGCTACAGGCTGACACCTTAAAAGAGAGGTATCAGAAGATTGGGGACACAAAGAGAAACACTCCAGTTGAAGTTCTCTGTGAGAACTTTCCAGGTAAAGCCCCGGTGGGACTGTTTGAGTGCAGCTGGAGGTGGACATGCCTTGATAAACATGATAGTTCTGAGCCCCGCTGGCAGAAAGGATGTGGATGATGTGTATCCATTGTGGTGTTCCTCAAGCTGGCAAACAACTGGAGCTGCTGCTGTAAATTAGCAGGGCCTGAGGGCTCGTGGCTGAGCACAGCTCTTCTCACCCAGGAGGCTGGACAGTGCGCAAGTGGCTTATGTTCCTGCTTTGCTTCTCGGCTTCCTTCCAAAGAAGGGCCTTGTTATTTTCCCTCTCCCAAGTGACCATGTTGGATCTACTGAGTAATTCTTTTCCAAACTGAAGGTTTTACAGGTGTTAAAATTGTAGGTAGCCAGCTTAGAAGATGGGATGATGTGTCTGTCCTTGAACTCTACCTTGTGACAGCAGTTTTAAGGAGAGTTACTAAAGATGTGCTACTGGCCAAGCCCAGTGTCTTTTCTCCAGTTAAACAAAAGTCTACCTTGGAACTGGGAGAGCAGAGTACAGAGTTAAAGCCCTCCCCGGTACCCCATGGCCTTCACGGAGTGGGGGAGCTTTGGTGTTTTTTGAAATCCTGACACCAGGGAGAGCACCCAGGTCCGCACAATTAGCCCCATTCCTGTAGGAGCTGTTGTGTCACATGGCTCTTTCCCAGCGTGAGGAGTAGCAAGCCTGGAAGGTGATCATTGTTCACTCAAGTTGTGCTAATTCCCCAGGTGTATTCACATCCAAAATCCACCTAGTTCCAAGCAGAACAGCTTCAGGTTGGCCATTCTCATGTTTTGCCCCAATACTCCCTCGTCAGAGCTCTGTCACACCTGCAAGTCTGGGCTGAAGGGAGATGAGAGAACTTACTTCTATTCCTTGCTCGCCTTGCTCAACTGTTGGTCCTCTGCCTTTCAGAGATATTAGCAGGAAGAGGGGATTACCTTTCTTCTCCTTTTTTCCTCTTTTACCTCTATGTGACATGCAAGCTGCAAGCCACAGACAGAGCTAAGTATCATTAAGCAATGCTATTATTTTTGTTAGCTGAAGGCAAAACCCATGCTGTTGTATCAGTCGTACTGCAGTGCGTGGACTCACGCCTCATACTGAGCTCTGCTCAAACATCCTGCCTTGGCTTAGGCGTGAGCCAAGGGAGAGCTGGGAAGAACATCAGTTACCAGAACTCAGTTCTTTGTGCATGCAAAGTACAACCCAGATGCAGGAAAGAATTAATTAGCTTAACGCCAAACACTGTTCTGTGTGCGCCAGGTAAATGAACATTGGAGCTTCCCCTTCAAAGTCTTGTTTTGAATATTCAAGGCTATGACTGATGTAATGATGTTGGGCAGCCAGTGCTCTGGGCAGCCAGACCCTAGCCGGTGCTGGAACTCAAGGGTCCCACGGGGTGCCCACTCACATCTCCTGCTCTTCTTCCCCAGATGAAAGTGCTGTGGCTACTTTAAATGTCTGTCTGAGAAAACGCATACATGAGCAACTTGCTGGCTGGTTCAGTGAGTTAGCGTTTATTGCAGAGTGTGTTTTAGTGTTCGTTTTTATACAAATACGTAGAATAAAACTAGCTGCAGAACTCAGATTTGAGGTGGAACAGCAGCTTTCTGTGGAGCAGAGGTGGCACTTCCATCTTTGCTTGAGAAGTGTTTGATTTGTGTTGTGGACTATTACTAAAAACCACTACTTCTACAGGAAAAGCCAGAGGTAGCACTGGCAGCCCAGACAATTCTTTCACAGCATGACCCTCAATGCTAAAACACAGACCTTGGTTTATAACAACTCGTTCAGAAGATTCAGAATAAAAGCAGACTATTAATAGACTTTGAGCAGGGCAGAAGGGCTCTGAAAAGCTGAGTGAGATTCATCTAGCAATAAAAGACTGTTGAGTAGGTCACTGAGGGTGAAGACTTGTTGGATATCCTCAGCTTCTGTCAACCTGTATGGCTCAGCTGAACTTAGTGGAGCCTGGACCACGAGCATCACCTGGTGATCTGGGCCCCCAGCCCAACTTTAAGCACCAGCCTTGAGCCTAGTGCCATGGGAAAGTGTCATCGGAGTTAATTGAAAAGCATATTTCCAGTGTGAGTGTCAGCTCTTCGAGGCTTGTAAGTGATGGCGTTCCTGTGCGAGCAGAACTGACGCGGTGACTTTTTTCCCCTTTTCCAACAGAGGAGATGGCCACGTACCTCCGTTATGTTCGGCGATTAGACTTCTTTGAGAGACCAGACTACGATTATTTAAGAACCATCTTCACAGAGCTGTTTGAAAAGAAAGGCTACACCTTTGACTACGCCTATGACTGGGTCGGCAGGCCAATTGTAAGTTGTTGCTGCAAAGTGCAGCACCTTGCCTTGCAGGCTGCCCTGCCACCTGGCTCTTTGTTCTTGATAAACCCAATTAATGCCAGTGAGCTTAGGATGAAATCTTTCGCTTCTGTTCTCTAGCTGACACGGGCTTAACATAGTGGTACGTCCTGATGTTGTGTTTTGAGTGTTTTTGCAGTGCTTGAAGTTTCCCTAAGGGGAAGAAGGAGGCCCCTTCCCACCTCTTTGGACTTGCCCTGGTGGGGCATTCAAATGTGATTTTTCCACTTCTGGCAAGGAACATGACTAGACTTAATTTCTTCTATCTTAGCACAGGATTTGAGACCAATATCTAAAGACATCCATCTTAAAGCGGGAGAGCATACTACCTCAGCACTGAATGGTGGAAGACGTCTTATAATGGTTAGGTTCTCATCGAGACATAAGGGAGATCTTGCCAGGGGGCTCTGAAGGATGCAGAGCTCAAAAGATCTCAGGGCTTACCCTACTCCAGAGGCTGAACCAGCTTTTTACAGCACATGGCAAGGAAATGTAGGAGTAGCCAAGTCTTATTCAGCAGTTCAGTGACATCAGATGGACCAGATTAGTGATCCCATTGCATCACTTCTATTATCAAAGCCAGTTATACTCAAGAAGACCTTGGCCAAAAGACATGTCATGGAGAAATCTGATAGAAGAGCCTAAAGCTCTTCCACTGGGTGCTTGTCACTTGTGTTTTGTGTCATTTTGCTGATAGCCTTCTTGCTTATGGCCAGTCACCACACACTGGCAATGGCAAAGGCATCCAATCTGTCAATTCATTGTCACCAGTGCTAGATCAAATGCTTTCAGTGCTGAACTTGGTACCGTTGCCAGTGATTTACCGTGCCAAATACATTTACCATTATCAATGTTTACTTTGCCCAAAACAGTTCATAAGAAATCATTCCTTTTGCGAATCATGATTTTTCTCCTCATTTTTGTTTAATTACAAAGGCAACTGATAAAAAGCACCTTGTAAGATAAGCGTGCTTCTGCTGACAACTGCAGTGGTTGCTATGGAGATTTTCATGTTGTGAGCAGGGATTATGACTTTGGTGAGAATAGAGCAGATGAAGCTTTAATTTTAACACATCCTGTTTCTGTGCAAGTGTGATTTTTAAAAGTGGCAAGACAATGAGATGAGGAAAACAAGTCTGTGTATTTTCAGTGGTAATAATCCCATGTGAGACACATCAGGTGTGATCTGACACAGATACAGATACCTAACTATATCTTTTTAATTCATTTTTATACAAGATGTTTGATGCTGGTGTCCAGCATCAAATCACATGTCCATCAAATCACGGGGATTTTACAGCCCTGGCTGTAATTTCCCTTAGTGATTGTCAGTACCTTTGGGCAACGTTTTGATGTTTTCCTGCTTCCCCCTGATAGGAGCCAGCCTGACAAGTTAGGTTTGTGCTTGCATTTGTTGAGAGCGAGCAGCATCTTCAGCATTGGCTTCATCCTAACGATCGCCTTGTTTTCCAGCCTACTCCAGTGGGATCTGTTCATGTAGATTCTGGGACATCTGCAGTAACAAGAGACAGCCACGTCCATAGAGATCGACCATCGCAGCAGGCCCTTCGCAATCAGGTGCGTTGCTCACAACCACTTCAGCAGTGCCACATCGTTTGGCACATCTCTCAATTCCTCTTGGACCAGAGAAGCAGAAGCCATATGCCATTAGAGGGGACTGGCACTGATTCTGGCCTTGGTCATGGCAAGCACAATTCCTGCTTCATTTAGAGATTGTGATTTGAGCAGAATTTTGTCAAAGCAACAGTTTGCTGAAATACTGTATTGGCCAGTGGAATTCCTCGAGATTGTGAACCAAGTGGAGTACAATTTGGAATGACTTTTTTTTTCTGTAGTTTGTGGGTAAGCTGTTTAAGTCAACTATCCAGCCTGGTCAGACTGCCTGACCTACCCGGCCAATAATGGTTTTTTGGGTGCTTTTACTCATAGCACACAGACCATGGAGTAGACCCACAGTTGTGGTGATGGCAGTGTGCCCCCAGGTGCCCTCTTCCCATGGACTGTGTGGCCATGATAAGGATGTACATGTCCCATGTAGGTGCAATATATCCTTCTCAGGGTGTCCAGTTCATGATGTGAGTGTTGCAGAGCATAAAGGACTTCCAGGGTTGAATCCTTTGGGGAGGCTGGGCATCATCATCTGAATTAACTGCTAGTTTTTTAGTTTGAATTTCCCCATTTTTCCCATTCTAGTTGTAATATTTTGTTGGTGTTGAGAGTTTGGATTTTCTGTATTAACAGAACTGATCAGAAGTTCAGTAGATCTCCAACTGCTGGCTCCTAGCTAGAGCTGTTGGTGCTCTTCCCAGTGAGTGGTTCTGGGCTCGCCCTGCTCCTCTAACGGCTGTGTGCCATTCTAGCTTCTTGCCTGCCATCTCTGTTCCCACTCGGCTCACACAAGCTGAGGTTTGTGGGTGCAGAAGCGTGTGAGATGTAATAACCTGGCTGGGCTCAGCTTTCCTTGTTCCATGCAGCTGGGCTCTGAGTGGTAGAGTAGCTAACGTAGACTAAAATACATCTCAAGCCACCAGCTACAACCAGGATCAATACCCCTCAGTAGAAGCGTTGCTTGTAGGAAGCTGGATTGTTTGAAGCATGTGTGCAGTACTGTATGCATGCTGATTAGTGTGGACTGTTTTGTGAGTACTAGTAAAATAATCTGCTTTCATATATTGCCTGACTAATGCATTAACCCCCCTTATTTGGATGGCAGTCTCTAGTTGTCCGCTTTGACAACAGACCTTCACACTGTGCGTATGAGGCATCTCGTTTTCTTTAACGGACGATGACACCTGGCTTCATTTTCAAGCATGTGCACAAATTATAGTACATAGCCCAAAGAAATCGACCTAGTCCCAAAATAATTATGCAGGCAGCCTTCAATCCTTGTTCTTCTGAGCCTCACAAATAGCCTTGATGCTGTATTATATAGCCACTTTTATTACTTTTTTCACCTAAACTTTACTTTAGATGCTGAATTATTTAATATCCCAATACACTGGGAAAATCAGTTTCTTCTCGCTGAAACATGAACAACTCTCTTCCAAGAGGTGTTCCTTTTAAGTATTAAGCAAATGTTTTCTCTAAAAGAAAAAGTAGAAAAAATGAACGTCTAGAGCAGTGAATCAAAGGCGTGGATTTGGGTCAAGTGACTGCCTTGATCTCCAGATTTAATTGCCTTATTTTTGTTCCCAGGTATAACAACTGCAGATTCTTTTTTATAATATTTAGTTTCCAGTAATGACACTGATGAGAGAATGGTCTCTTGTTTGTAGCCTTTTCCTCTAGGAAAGGAATAGTTAACTTGCAAAGGTGAGTGAGCCCTTCCCTTTGCCTTTAGGTGCCAGTCTTGTAACTTGGTAGCTGGTGGGAAGGTGATGAGTGTTAATGGGAACATGATGCTCCCAGGTGTCACAGGCATCACTTCCTCAGTGCCACTGCCTAAGTTGTCTTTTGGGCAGCTCAGCTCAAGCCTACTTCAAAACCAGTTTATCACATACCTGGCTGTAGAAATAAAGAGAAAAATCTGGCTCTTGTGGCTACAAGAGCCTTTTCTAGAAACTGCTTCCAGCCTCCTAGGCAGAAGCTTGCTTCTTCTAACACTGACGTAGCATGATACTACTTCATCACCTGGGCTAGCCAAGCGAACTGATGGCACAGTGCTTTGAAAGAAGCAGCACTCAATATCTGTCTTCTACTAGCTTTTAAAATGTGCATTTAAATTCTCCAGTTGTTCATAACCTTGTGACCTGCAGCCATTAAAAAAAAATTCCAAGGGAAAGCCTTCTCCTTTGAATGCCACCAAGTACAAAAAGTGTAAGCAGCCTCTCAGGCTGACAGGAAGAACATGCAATAAGAAGATTTAATAGGACAAGCCTGGACAAAACCACCTCTAACTAAGGGAATAGTAGCTGTGAACTGGATATGGTGACTGCTTGGAAGGAGGAGTGGCACCATGGGTCACTCCGGGAAGGAGTTAGAGTTCATGCGCAAAGGGAATGGTAGTGACTGTTCTATGAAATGCCAGGAGACTTCTTTTTTATTCTCCCACTTCTTACATATTCTCCTACTCTAGTTGAGTGACAATTTACTAGTTAGTGTTGAAGTTTATTCAGAGGTTTCTGGAGTCTTTCTCTGCTTGGAGTCTTTCTTTTTTTCTTTTTCACAGTGGCACTAAGCCCTGTGGCTTCTCTTCCCCTGACCAGGCTTATCATCCATCGCTAAAGGGAGTAACACAAAGAGGTGCTGGGGAAGGGCAGGGCCTGTGCACCTCTCCTTGGTTAGCTACTTTGGCTTCACTGCTGATAACCTGGTGCTTATTTGCTTGAGCCTATTGTTTCTTGGCCAGGACCACGGCGTCCCTGTTCACTGTCCCTGTTCAGCATCCCTCCTGCAAGGCGCGTGTGTGTACTGCGGGGACTCAGCTGCTCTTGCCCTCTCTTCTTTCAAATTTGTGCTTCAGCTTTGAAACATTTGCTTAAATTTTTATACAGTGTCCAGGGAGACACCTTTTAAATGTGTTCCATTAGTCACTTCAGGCTTGACTATGTCCTCTGCTGTTGTCCTGAGGCCAGCACAGATCTGCCTGCTTGTGCTATACTTCCCAGTCTTGGGAGGTGTTCGTTCCTCCAGCTGGTGGGTTGGGTTTAGGTGAACTGAGATCCTCTGGGGTCTTAGGTGAATGCTGCATGTGTAGTCATCAAAGCTGGGTGACCTGCAAGGAGCTTCATGTGCAAGCACAAAATGGTTCTTTTAATAAAACAAGTAAAATTCTAATAATTTAATTGCCTAAAGTTTGCATCTGTTGGGGATAAATAAGAAACTGTTCGCAAAAGTTTCTTATCTACTCTTCTGCAGAAAACCAAAATGCCACCAACCCTCCCTCCAGTCACACAGGTGTGGTGGATGTTTCCTTCTGCACTGTACAGGTGAATGAGTGTGTGAAACTGGCTTTTGATGAAATAAAATGTGGCTTTGTTTTATGTTGAAAATTAGAGGATTAAAATATGTTTTTTAGGGAGGTCGAGCTTGTGTATTCAATCTTGGTCCTATGCCAAGTGCTCTGGTGTGTGTGACCTGACAGATGTAGTTAAACATACTGTCAGTGTGGTTTTATATCTATGCTGAAACTCATGGAAATGAAGCCGTGTAAAGAATTAACTTCCTGAGCTTTCTGTTCATTTAGCAGCTAAAGAAATCCACTCCTGCAGTGGATTACTGCAGAGACACTGAAGTAAAGTATGAGGTGCACTTGGTAAAGAGAAATGTTAGCCCACCTAAAAGTTTAAATGCCTTGCTTTTTGCAAAGAAACTAACTCACTAACACACACCCTTTTATTTCTTCCCCTCGTTCACCTTTTTCCCTCTCTTCTGCTTCTCTTGCGCTTCTGAACTTGTGAGCAGGCATCATCAGATCGCCGAGGGGAGTGGGAGATCCAGCCAAGCCGGCAGACGAATACCTCGTACCTGACATCTCATTTGGCTGCAGATCGGCATGGAGGATCAGTACAGGTACCTCTTCCTCCTGATGTGTACAGCCTTGATGAAAGAATTTGTGTTAAATCCCCTGAATTCTCCTCAAATTGCAGTAACATCATGGTCAGGACAGCAATTTCACAAACTGTCCAAAAAAACCCCAAGCCATGGTTTTGTGGGACCAAAGCCATGAGGGCCAGCATCATTGATGTTACTCTTTCAATGAAGCTTTTCCCCTGAGAATTATTTTGAACTCAGGTTTGTCAAATTGAACACAGAAAGGAGTGTATATTAGCAGGTCTGGTCTATAAAGCACCCCACTATCCCCATCCTGGGGGTGCTCCTAGTAAGAAACAGCTGAAATAGGGTTTGTTGCATATAAACCTCGTTAATGTTAGGAGAACAGTTGATCTGTTCCAGTTCAGGCTTGATAGGTGAGGTTCTGGTTTAATTCCTCCTGCTTAATGGAAACGTAGGGGTGCCAGCCTGGAGAAATGCCCAGGGGGTGGCTGGCGCAAGCCGGCTGGCTGAACAGCCACTTCTCCTGCCGGGGGAGGGGAGACAGGCTGAACTGTCGCTGCGGTTGCAGGGCCTGGTGACCCTGTTCTCCTGCTCCCCAGTGCATTTGTATTTTCGTTTTGGATCCAGTGGCAGACCACCAGCAGTGTAAGGGCATGGTGGCTGCAGGTTGGATCTCTGGATGATTGCCCCGTGGAAGGTGGGTGAGCAAAGGATGTGTGACAGTGCCAGACAGCATTAAAGGTGGCACTACAGCGGAGTTTTTAAATACCTGAAAAGACGACTTCTGTTTATGAAACCGAACCTGCCTTTGGTTGTCAGTCAGGCTCACTAAGGGAGTTTCTTGCACTACTGCCAGAGCAAGATGGCTGGATGTGCTGGAGAGAAGATGCAAGAGTCATTCAAGCAAGCAAACAAGAACTGTTTAATATTGCTGGCGAGGTGAGCCCTTTGGCAGAGGTTTGCCTGTGAGAGCTGGCACTAGTGCCAGAGACAACACGTTGAAAATTGGCTCTGAGGAAATGGGAATTAGTGCCTGAAGTGGGACACAGCTGAGCTGAGGAGATGGGTAGTGCAGGATGCCCCGAAGTGAAATGCAGGTTAAGTTGAAATTTTTACTTATTCCTGATATTTGGTTGGATTCAATGATTTTTCTGGCTTGATTAGCCGTTCCTTTTTTCATGTAAAGTTATTTTATTGAGTAGCAGAGAAACTGAAAGATAAGGAGGAACTAATGTATGTCTAGCTCTGGTGTCAGCCATGAGCAGACAGTAAACTGGAAAACTGTTCAAGGTCCAGTTGGACGGGGCTCTGAGCAACCTGATCTAGCGGAAGGTGTCCCTGCCCACGGCAGAGGGGTTGGACTAGATGATCTGTGAAGGTCCTTTCCAACCCAAACCATTCTGTGATTTTATGAATTCAGCACTCAGTAAGCGCAGAGGGGAATAGTTTCCTTGTGAAAAGCCAGCGTGAGCTGAGTCTCCCCACAAATAGTGCTCTGCCAGGGTAGCTATAGCAATAATGCAGTCCTAGTCTGAATTTGACTGAGAGGGTTCCTACCTGAGCAGTTTGCAAGCCTGTATGTGCCACTGTAAGCATTAGAGTTCTGCTTCTCTGCAGCCAAGAACAGAAAATCTTCTGCTGTGCAAGGCTGCGGGGCTGCAGATGCTTAAATTGTTTCTCAACAGATGACCCAGCTCATGCTGAACCCTTGGGAGGTCAGTAGCTTCAAGTGTCCGCATTTCCTTTAAGGCAACAGTTGAATTTGCCACATCAAAACTAAGTGGTGGCACATAAAAAGAGAGGAGGAAAATCAAAGCCTTTTGTAAAATGAAATTTAACAAGTAGCTAAAGAAAGTGTGGGAAGACCACTGGCAATAGCACAATTAAGTGCTGGAGAACCCAGGTGGGCCCACAGTGTGATGAATCTGGGAAGGGGGGTGAGAAGAGAAAAGCGGTCTGTCACTTGAGGAGAGCTCTGAAAACCACATGAGCTGAGTCCTGACATGTCTTGGAAGACACTGCCCATGGGACCTGATCTGCAGAAACAGCAGATGCTGGTAGAATTTAAATATTTGAAACGAACATGGAGAAGTGCACTTAATAGTGAAGAGGCATCTGCTTCAGTGGAGTGGCTTCCTTCCCTTCATCTCTGGTGGTTAAGTCATCCAGAGCCACCGGGAATACTGGGTAGCACCTTGACGCACACCCCGAAAGGGAGGTACCTCCTTTTACCTTGCAGAAGGGCAGAGAGGTGGAGCAGGAGGGGAACCACGCATCGTTACAGCTCGGGACCCAGACGCAGCTCCAGGTGTTCACAGCAGCGCAAAGGAGCCTGTTCTAACTTCCAGACGGAGTGCAGAAGGGCTGGCTGAACTTCAGTCCCATACAGGCTTCTTTGGTGGCTGTTGTGGCAACAGGGCAATGATGAATTATCCAGAAACTTGTGTGCTTTCCTGGCAAATGCAAAGCTGCTGGCACCTGGGGATCTACATGGTCATCCCTGTAATGGAAATGCTGAAGTAAGCCATATCGTCTGCTGTGAAACAAAGAGATAGGAGACCATATCAACAGCTTTTGGGTGAAGATATAATTCCAGAAACTGGCTGTGTATGGAGTGAGACTCTGGAAACTCTGGAGTCACTTCTTCCCATGGTATTGGCAGGCAAGAGGACTGAGTCACTCACCTGTAAAATGTCAGGAGAAAACAATCAACATAATACAGTTTGTATGTGTATATAGGGCTTTCAGTTAGCCTTCACCCTAGTGGCTGTGCCTCCCAAAGTGGCATAGCCTTCCAAAGACAAGAAGACCTGTGCTGGGCACAGGAGCGTGAATTAGTGGGCACAGACGCAGTCCCCTGCCTGCTTTTCTGCTTGGGGTGAACCAGGCTGGTCTCCCCAAACCAGGCAAGTGACTCAAAGGCATCCAAGGCACCCGACAGCCTGCTAAGAGGGTGCAAAAGACAGGAGTAAATGGTAGTTATTCTGCAGATTTCCCATTCCCACAGCATCCCTGATCCAGGAGGATGGAGACACATCATGTCCAGGGGGGCCTCATTAACAGGATGTTCTGTTCCTTTGCGTTTCAGGTGGTTAGCTCGACCAACGGGGAGCTCAATGTGGATGATCCAACGGGAGCACACTCCAACGCGCCAATAACAGCGCAGGCAGAGGTGGAGGTGGTGGAGGAAGCTAAGTACGTTTGCTTTACAAACAGGCTTTCCACTGGTGTGGTCATTAATCCTCCTCCTGGGAAATGAGTGGGGATGTTTACCTGTGGTGAAGTACTCAGTGCTTGTGTCCCATGCCCTTTTCCTTGCATATTGCTGCTTTTGTGCATGGTGCCTTCAGTGCTGCTGCTGCTTCTTCTTTACACTTGTCGTGGCTGGAGAGCGTAACTCTTACTCAGAGCATGTATTGCAAGATAGACAGTAGCACAAATACCAAATAATGTGAATTGATTTCAGGAATCCCGGTGAACATCCCCTGCTCCAAAAGGAGAACGCACTGTACTCTTGTGCTGAGAGTGTAGGAGTAGTTTGAGCACAGCTCAGTGAAGAGATTGTTGGTCTAAAAGTTAATGCTTTATTTCTGGCTGCAAGAAGTGGACGCCAGATATCCAGAATGGTCCTAAAGTTACTCTCGCAGGGATGGGTAGTTCTCTCTTGGTCCAGCCCAACGGAAACTGAGTGAGAGAAACCAGAAGCAGCCCTCCTGCTTGTGGGGAAGAGTGTGCTCCCTCTGAGCTGACCTCTCCTCTGTAGCTTGTGGTCAAGAGTGAGAACTGATGTACAAAGTTGCTGCTTTGACTATTTTGGCCTCCTTTGCACATATGCTGCATCTGGCACCATCATGTCACTTTTTGCATGATCCTTGACATGGGACCTTCTCGCTGCTTCTGAACGAGACCAGAACCCTAGCAGGTCACAGTGTAATCCTGACACTCCCCATGCAAGGGGTAAATAGCCCTGGGGCCACCTTTGAACTGGTCAGTGCTGTGACGTTGCCCAGCTGCCTGGTTATAATTTGACTGGATGACACTGGTGTTGCTTGTCCCACGTTGTTTGTCTCAGCTTTTGTGGGAACTTCTCTTAGGAATGGCTTGTGGGAGGGTAAAGAGGGAAACCAGTAGGCGTGAGAAAGGGAGTGCTGATGGAAAAGGTCCCTAGATATGCATCAGTCTGAAGCCAGTGCTGGTTGTCCTGAAGGTCTTCTGCTGTCCATTCCTCTGTCCCTCGGGAAGCACTTGTGTGTAATCTTGCTCACTGGTAGCTGGCCTGGGCATGGTCCTGGCAGCAACATGCCCAAGCAACAGATCCACTTTCTCCACCCAGCCAAAGGAGCGAGCCTTGGGTTTGGTACGGGCTCCTCACAAAGTACAGCAGAATGGGGGAAATCTTGAGGTGCAGCCTGTGGACTGGGCGACATTCCTCTTAGCTATGGGTAGCGTGGCCTGCAGCAGCCACCAGTTTGGCGTCACAGGCTCTGTCTTGGTCAAACTGAAGTGGGTCCCCCCCAGGCATGCATCTTGGGGTTGCTCCTAGAGGGGGGTGAATTGCCACTCTTAACAGTTCTTGATACAACAACCCAATGCAAAGAAGAGCCAGCTTTTAAGATAGGACCGCCTTCAGCTTGTCTTTCTGCAGTGCTTTGCTCAGTGAGGCCAGGGCCCATACCCCACACCTGTGCACAGGGCAGATACCACAACAGGTGAAAAGGAGCATGCAGGAGCTGTGCTGCCCAAGCTGTGTCTTGCAGCACGTGGAACTGTTCTGTCTCTCTCCAGCCCGTGTTTTTGTGGTCCCAAATTGGTTTTTCAGGTGCTGGGAAGCAGAGCGTAAGCTGCTTTGCACTGACACGTTTGGAGTCTCTTGTAATTCACAAGTGTAGTCTGCTTCATTCCTCTTGCCACAGGGAGGGCTGGCTTCATTCTTTCCTGGCATCTGTGATCATAAATCCCCTCAGTTACATGAGGAGGGCAAAGGACTCTCCGATTCTGCTTTTGCAGTGAAGTGGGTCAGAAAGAGCTAGAAGGAACTGGAGCTGGAGCTCTGTGTTTTGAGATGAGGTGCAGTAGCGGAAAGGTCTTTCCCCGGCACTCCTGGCAGGCAGAGGAGCTGTGCAAACGCTTCTGCTGGAAATAAGCTCCCGATCCCGGCCACGGGTTTCACTGAAGGGCAGGTCCCAGGTGTAGATCCATGATCTGGCCCTTCTGCTGCTGGAGCTACAGGGAACATGAGCAGATCCCTCTCCCGGTGGCCCAGAGTCCCTTTCTGATCCCAGCCCCAAATAAGAACTTGGTGTGGCTGGTGCCTTTGTGGGAAACAGGCGGTGTTTGTCAGAGGCCTCAAGACCCTGGAAAAACATGACAGTTCTCAGCAGCACCGTGGCAAGGGCAGAGGTGGTATGAGGGCTGGGGCGGGTGGTGGGCAGGCATGGTGTGTGTCTGCCAGTCTGCACTGCATGTTTGCATGGCTGCAGTGACATGCTTTCATCCCACCTCTGTGAACTAATTGCTCTTTCTTCCTTTCTGTGTTTTTTCTCTACACTCTCTGTAGCTGCCTGAAAATGCTCAACTTGTGGTGAGTCCCTCTCTCCAGTCCACATGCAAGGGGGAGCGGACCAGACTAGACTGGGGTTGGCAAAATCAAACCAACCAAACCCTAAAAAGGCATAAAGTCAAAGCCAACCCAGAGCTGTTTTGATTCTAGGACAATGCTGAGGACCACATGCAGTAATGGGGAGGGTATGGGCTATGTCTGAGCGGCTGCATTAGGCCAAGCAATTCGGCTGATCTCGGAACTGATGGATGCAAAAGACAGATTTTAATCCTTTTCTGTTTGCCTTAACATCTCCCCCAAAATGTTACGTCCATGAGCAGATGATGTCTAATGGAGTTGGGCAGAGTCGGGACCAGGCTTGCCGAGCATCTTGCAGGAGTTCCTCACGCAGACGATTACAAAGGGAAAAGCCTGTGCTGGGTATCGAGGGGAGGGGGCCAGTGCTTCCTTAAAGAGTTTCCTCTGACGAGGCACAGGCCAGGGCCTGTATTGTTAGGGAGGATGGAAAGACATGGCCACTGAGTCCTCGTTAAGTGACACAGCCCCAGCTAGAGCCCCTGCTTGCAGAGGGCGGGTGGCAGATGGCTCCTTTCCAAAAGCCCTGCAGCTGCCAGCTGAGGGTGCAGATGAATGGGCTTCTCCAGGAAAGAAGGGGCAGAGAGGCTGAGATTAGCATTAGTCCAGGTCCAGCTCAGGTGTTTGTACGGTTTTATCAGGGTTTGGAAGCTGCAGCTGTAGTGTCCGTCTCAAGGTATCCCCTGGAAGTGTTCCTCTCCCTCCGTACCCCTTGGGGAAGCCATGGACCCAGTAAGGGGAGAACCAAATGGAGACTCGGGTGAGGAGCTTGTAGGTCCCAAGGAGAGCTGATGGGTGAGAATGGCTACAGAGCGAGGTGACAAAGCCCGTGTGCGGTGAGGAATGTCCTTGTTGGATGGGAGGCTGACCGCCTCTGCCCTGCTCTCCATAGGCATTGCCTCCAATACCTCTGGCATCTCTGGCTTCTCTGTATGTCATAGTCTGGGGCTGTTCTCTTGGGCATTGTCTGCATGCAGAGAGATCATGTTCTGTAATTGTCAGCCTGCCTTATTCTTTTATTTTGGTGTTTTGCCTCTGCCTGTCTGAACTGCCAGGACTTCCTTTCCTGAACCCTTCCCTGGACCTCTGAGTAACAGCCTAAAAAGACAGTCACAAGGAAAAACAGCCAGAAGTCAGTCAGCTCCCTTCGTTGGGTGCCCAAGGAAATGAGTGCTGCTCAGCCCTCTTCTTCCCTTACCCGCTGCATGCAAAATCATAAGTCATGCGTTTTCCATCCTCTCGCCCCATAACATCCTCCCCTTTACTCACCATTGCCAAAGTCATGAAGGAAGGTGGCTGCTGTGGGAGAAAAAGACTGAGAGATTGAAGCAGGAGAGGGTGGTAGATGGGCTGGGACAATAAAATACGAGACCAGTCCGCGCAGGAGCCTGGGTTGGGTGGTGCTTCAGACTGCACGCTGCACGTCAGGTGAGGTGGGTAGCGATGGACTTGTCACAGGTCGCTCTAAGCCCGTGTTCCTGCAGGGACAAGTGCTTTGCATTTTTCCTCATCTTGCCTCCAGATGGAGCCTGTTTGGGAACAAACTGCGAATGTTAAACTCCCCCTGGCCCTTAGTCCATGCAGGCCAGAGGAGTGTGTAGGGGGAGGTGGCCCTCCTCTTGCTGTGGCTGTTTGAGCTCTCCATGTTGTAGGGGGTTTTGGTCTCCCCAGCAGAAGATCTGTGCTGGCAGACTTGGCTCATGGACGGGTGGTGGACACCCATCACTTTTGCATCCCATAGTAAGGCTCGTGCATCCAGGGGCAAGCACCTTCTGGGGTGCAAGTAAGAACGAATCGGTTCCTGCAGCTCTGAGAGGACAGAAGTGTAATGCCAACATTTCAGAGCAATGAAGGACCCAACGGAAAATAATTTGGAGAAGTTGTTACAGTGGTTTTGCATGGTTTTAGTCTGGCTGTCGGTAAAAGATGCTCATAGGAAAAAATGGTCTTTGCATATTCACATCTGCTCTTGCTGCTTAGCCAGGCATCCCTTGCAGCAGCCTGAAAAAGCAGTTTTTCAGCATCACCCAGGCTTCTCTGGAGATGGCTGTAACGGCAGAAAGACAGGTAGCTCAGGAGCAGAACTGGCACAGAACAAACACCTTTCTTCTGTGCAGAGGATTCCCGACAGCGGAAGGTAGATACGCCTTCGGTGCCAGCTAATTCTGTAGGAAGCCAGCAAGACTAGAAAACCCGCCTTTCAGTGTATCCCACAAGTGAAACCACCACTCTTCACAGTTCAGCTGTGATGGGTGTTTTTTCTCCCCACCTCAGCCTCCACTCTCCATCCTTCTTGCTTCCTCTAATCCCTGGGCGCTGTGCACCTCCCTTGCATTGGATGGGGGAAGAAGCAGGGGTTCCGCATATCGGAACTGAATGATTTATCCAAGGTGGAAGCTCTGATTATCGTGAAAGGTTCAGTAAAGAAACCTGGTTCCTGAGCCAAGAACTCTTTGGAACTTTTCTTTTTAGTGAACGGTGGTGAAAACCATGTGTCTCATAGCTGGGAAGAGCGGCCAGGGCTTGCTGTCCCAGTCCACTTCCTCTGGGGGTTTGGACAGAGGGAGCAGAGCATCTGGATCCTTGTTTTGCTGCTTTCCCAGATAGCTCCTTGTGTTCCTGCCCAAGCGGAGCTTCGGGAGTGAGACAGCCCAGCGCTCGGGGCTGCGTCCCACTACCACCTGCCGCCTTTGGGCAGTGGGACCCCACTGCGTGCGGCTGACTTGCCTTTGCTGGTCTGCCAGCCCGGGCTGGGGGCGTCAACCATCCACCAGCATCTGCCGACCTTGCTGACCACCCCCCGGGACAGCGGGTCTGTCTGGGCCTCGGGCCGGGCGTGCGGAGGTGCTGTTGCATGCAGCTGAGTGGAGGGAAGCCCAGGTGGTGGGGGACCTTCCCAGGGTGCCGGGCGCAGGCTGACTTATCTTGTCCTTTGTGCCCCAGGTGCTGCTGCTTCTTTAAGAGGAAACGAAAGAAGACAGCTCAGCGTCACAAGTGACCGGTGCCTCCTGGGCCTTGCAGGAACCATCGCACCTGCAGCTCCTGCCCTGTCTCAATGGAAGGGGCTTCTCTTTAGGGGGGAGGAGGAGGCATAGGAGGAAGAGAGAAAAAAAAAAGTGACATTTTAAACCAAAAAGAGAAGAAAACGTTCCAAAACAAACCACTCTGGAGTGGATGTGCTGAATGGTCTCCCTCGTTCACTCCGAGCCTGAAGCTCCTTTTGGGACCAGGACTGTGGCTGGCTCAGGTCTTGGTCGCCCTGGGAGGGGGGCTGGCTGGCTGACCCTCCTTCCCATTGTTTACGGCGAAGGCATTGTTCACGCAAACCTGAGGACTGTGCTTAGTTCCTGCTCACTTTCCTCCCCTCCTTCTCCTGCACTCTCTGCTCTTCCATCCTCCTCCCTCCTTAATTAAGCGAAGAAGTACCGTAGGCTTGATCGGCTGTCCAGAGGGCAGGAGGATGTGGTGCGGGCAGGAGAGTTGCATGGGAGAAGGGCCTGACTGCTGCAGCAGTAAGAGACAGGTTCCCTTTTCGGCTCCTTGGGAACAGTTACACTGTAATGCGCAAGCTGTGAGAAATTTGCAATCTACTGTTCCAGTTAGGGTTTTTTTCTGGCTCCCTTGACACCTCCCTCCTCTGACAGTAACAGAGCAATGTGGATTGTTTTAAAGAAGCTGACGTCGTTGCACTTTTTATTATTTTTAGCATTTACAGATGCACATTGTATCTGTGGATCTCTGCGCGGCCACACGGTGCCAGTGCAGACAGACATTCAGCTGGGAAGATGGTGGGGTGCACAGAATGCCCTCGAGTGGGGATGTCAACGACATCCGCATGACCCTCGTGCCAGTCTGGGGTTCCTGACGCCCGCCTTGGGCCATGCGCTGAGGAAAGCATACTTGAATTTTCATTCACCCTTTCTAACTGCCAGTGAATGTCCCTACCATGGTTTCCTACACCGTGCCTGACCCAACGGACCGGGAGATGTAAGGCCGTAGCCTGGCGCTGGCAGGAGGGAGCAGCATCAGCTTTGCTGGGCTGGAGGACTTTGTGCTGGCTTAAGAGGTAGAACTGGATTAAGCTAACTGGCAGGCAGCCATTTCCCCAAAGCGTAGGTGTTTCTCGGTGTGGGCAACTGGGCAGCCTTCTGAAGTCCCTCCGGTAGGGTGGTTGTGAGCGGGTACCTTCTGCAAGAAAACGTTAGCAGGAGCAAAGGTTCCCCAGAGCAGCAGAGGAGAGGATACTTCACTGCCTTAACACTGATTTCATCTCCAGATTGTCAGATAGGTTTGACTGGAATAGCCTTCACGTCCTCTCTGCGAGTGTGTCTGGGGCACGTGGGACACCATCCTGCCCCACAGGAGAAGCCGCAGTTCTCATGCACCGCTTTTGAGCCAAACCAATAGCTAGCAAAGGGCTTGGGGTGCCTAGCACACATGTAAAAAAAAAATCTTGCATCTTGCTGCAGCGTTTCCAAACTGAGGAGGCTGAAGCTGCCCAGGTGTTACCGGAGACGTGGTGGGGCTGTGGGACAGCTTGAGCAGCTTTGGGGGAGGTTGTGAAGGTTCCTTGTACTTTGTCTTTCCATGTCTGACCAGGCTGGGACTGTTCATTTGAGGGACTTTGCTTGTCACAAACATGGGCCTGGCTCACCCCAAAAATCCCATAGAGCGTGAAGGGAGGAAAGGGAGAGACTAGATCTCGTTACCTTTGAAGGTTTTTTTGATGATCTGTGTAGCTTGGAGTTTGTGGAGCGGCAGTCCTGGGGGGTTTGGTTGCCCTGGCTGTACGGAAGCAGGCTCAGAGGGCAGGAGATCATCCTGGGCAGGGAGCTTCTGGGCTTGCTCTTTGTGCATCCCAAAAGCAGGCAGACACTGGTGCGGTGCCAGCGCGGAAAAGCCCCGCTTCCTTGCCGGGATCCCCATAGGGTGTCTCCACCACCCTCCACTGCGTTCTCTCCATGCCTTATCCTGACAAGCACCACCAGGAGACGTGTGCACGCACCCCCTTCTCGTGCGGCCAGCTGCTTTCCTCGAGCCATCCCTGGGCTGGGGCAGGAAGGGGGTGGCTCACTTCCCACAGCATGCCGGGGCGCTTGGCCCGCTCATCCCCACAGGGACTGTGGCCGCATTCCGCCCTTCTTTTTCTGAACTCCGCTGCTGCCAGAAGGCCGGTGTCTCTGGCCAGGCATTGCCCTCTCTGCTGTAGGAAACCATGGTTTGGCGTCTTGGGAGGGAGGGAAGGGGGCACAGGTGCTCCCTGGGGAGCAGTCCTGCCTGCTGCAGATGGAGTCACGCCCTGAGACACTTCTGTTGCTGCCCTCCCAAGCCCCACTAAGTGCCTGTCACCAGAACTCGATTCCTTCTGCATCTCCTGCCATGTTTGGTCATTCCTCGCTGCCTCCAGCCAAGGAGCAGCTTGTAGTTGCAGCATATGTAAGTGTTTGCAGGGTGAGGGAGGGCGGGGGTGGGAAAGGGGCCATCTCAACAGTTTTCATTCTTAAATGTTTTTTGTTTGTTTGTTTTTTTTTTGTTGGGTTTTTTTTGTTGTTTTTTAAAGTGAATGTATTTGATTGTTTAGAAACTTTCCTGACCTTGTTTTTAAGTGGGTTGGTTTGAAAGCTATTTCATGGTGACCCACTACCGCTTCTCTCTGGAGATATGATGTTCTTTTAATCCTGCGATGATGTGTTTGTAGGGGAGGACTGTCCCCCCACGGCATGCTGGTAATGCTCACTTGTACCAAGCCCTCTTGCACTATAATCGTATGTTGGACTCTTCAAAAGGGCAAAGATGTGGGGTGGCATTTTTTTTTTTTTAAAAAAAAAGGAAAATAAAGCAGGTTAACAGCAAGTCCTGTGCTTGAGGAAGCTGCTGTCCCCAGGGAGCTTAGAGGTGACTAGGAGACGCAAGGCAGACTGAGCCAACCATGCTGTGGTAGGAAGCAGGGCATTAAGCCTACCTGGGCAAACTCTCCTCTCCTCACCAGAAGTTGTTAGCAGCTGGGAGACCCCAGGGGTGCCAGGGGAGGGCTCTCAGGCCTGCACGTCAGGGGGCACCCAGTGCTGTGCTGGCCTCCTCGATGTAGCTCTCCCACGGTGTGGCCCACCAACGTTGCGATGCAGTCTTCTGAGGTATCAAGTGAGATGATTATTATTTTTTTTCAATAAAACATTGCACTGCTGCATTGTTCTCCATTAATAGATGTATTTATTACCTCTTCCTGACAACATTGCTTCTGTTTTCTTTTCCTTCACTTCTGTTGGGCACTCTTGGTAGCCCTCCTCTTCAGTGAGAAGCCCTGAGCCTGCCTTTGAGGGGACAGTACGCAGTGTGGGAACTTGTGGGACCTTCTCCATACTTCGTGCTGGCAGTTTGGCCCCACAGAGCTTGGCCAAGGCGTGGTGACACGGATTTCTCTGCTCCTTGTTGCCTGCATGTTCCCGCTTCAAGCATCCTGGGCAGGCAAATGGCTAAACCATTGATCACTTGGAACACAAAGATGTGAACTGCCCCAAAACATGCTGTCATGTGGTCCCTGTGTCTCTGGAACAGCACCGACAGCTGCTGTCGTAGGCATCACGTGTGCTTCCCCAGGTGGAAGGGCACCAGGTACACCTGTGTGCTGGCCAGGGCACAGAGGGGCTTGGCCCAAGTTGCCACCAGCCGAGGCCACCTGGCACATGCTGTGCCCGCAGGGGAGGGTGGCAACAACACAGGCCCAGCCACTGCTGCCCCCAGCGCCACCTCCCTCTGCGCCTCTGGTCACTTAGCCAGGATCTTGCACAGAAAAGCACCGTGCCCCCGCTGTGGAATCAGCCACCAGTGTGCAAACGGCTGCAGCTTATTTACTCTGTACAGAGGAAATCATTAGAGGAGATGCCACCTATCAGCCAAACATGGTGTCTTTTAAGTGGTTTGCACTGTATCTAGCTAGATGGAAACACCTGCAGCGTGACTCCTGCTCTTAGAAGCTGCTTCACACAGGGATCTTTGTTGGAATGCTTTTTCTCCTTCCATTTCCCAGCCTTACGGTAGTATTTTTAGTGTGAGCTTTTATTTCCTGTTCCTAAAAATCTGTCTTGGGAAACGTGCTCTCAGAAGACAAGCTTCAAGCTTTCTTTCCCTGGCCCTTGGAAACACATCTCCACCAGGGAGTTCCTTTAGAGGGTTGTATGCAAGGTGGTTAACGCTGAACAAGAGCTACCTGAGTAGGCATTAAAAAAAAAAAAAAAAAAAAAAAAAAAAAAGCCAATTCCCACGTATTCAACTCCAGTGATTTTGACCTGTGCTATGCTAAACATGGGCACCTGCCATAGTGCAAACACTCCTGTGCGCTTTCAGCCTGGCCGCATCTGGTATTTCAGAGACATTCGGGCCCCTGTGAAGGCCGCTCTCCTCTCGCTCCTTTCTTCAAGTCCATCACAAGCCTCGCCCCAGGGCAAGGGGCTCCCCCGGGCAGACCTCCGTCTCCGCAGCAGGGGGTGCGCCGAGGGCCAGGCCGCGTCCCGCCGCTGCCGAGCGCGGAGCGGCGAAGGCCGCTGGGGACGGCGTTTACTTCGGCCGCTCAACGCCAACGGCCCGGAACGGCCCCGAGCGCCGCCGCTTCCCGCCGCCGCCGCGCGCCCCCTCAGCGCCTGCCCGCCGCGCCCATTGGCCGGCACCACCCCCGCAGCCCCGCCCCTCGGCCTGCTCCTTCCGCCCCGCCTCCTCTTCCGCGCCGACCAATCAGCGCCCCGCTCCGCTCGTGAGCAAAAGACAACGTGGCAGCCGCCCGGCGGTTCCCTCCGGCACCG
>JAVJGJ010000060.1:664477-677195 GCA_035590215.1 Microhierax caerulescens
CTGTATCTGGGGTCTGCCCGTTCTGCTTGGCCAAGCTAACAGAGACCTGTAAGAACCTGCCATGCTACGTGAACCCCTGAACTGAGGGCTGCCCGAGCTGCCACTGGTCACACGGGCACGTACAAGTGTTTCGGAGCACTCCAAAAGCCAGCAGCAGTTTGCACTGCCGGGGGACACAGAGTAGGGTGGTGCTCTGGCACTGGGAAATACTCTGCACCAGCCACAATTCTCTTCCAGACAGAGCTGCGTGTGCAGCAACGTGGGATGTTTCCACGTCTGCTCCTACAGCAGAGCCCCCCAGCACAGCATGAGCACTGGAATCACTCAGGGCAGAGTTTCCCCAGGGCTCAGCTTCTTGAAGAATGACTTCTCCACATCAGGTGTGCAGCTGGACAAGGTCACTCCCCTCGGAGGAGCAGGGACCACATCAGGCACATGTTTCAGTACGGGGCCAGCTCTTCCTCGACATCTGAGCATCAGGGCAAGCCAGCGCGGGACTCCCGCTCAGCTCCGAACAGCGGGCTGCACTCCTGTCGTGGACTTCAGAAAACAGACTACGCGTGTTCTCAGCGTGTGCCCCCACGGTGATGTACGCATGCTAGGCCAGAGCTCTTTACAGGCATACAGTGCTTAGACAAGCGATGACACAGGAGAAAGTTCTGTTGTATTGAGACGCCACGGCAAGGTTTTGGTAGGGGCAGGGGGGCTACAGGGCGGACTTCTGAAAGAAGCAGCCAGAAGCTTCCCTTACCTCCAGCAGAGCCTACGCCAGCCGGCTCCGAGCCTGCCACTAGCTGAGGCTGAGCCCATGAGCTATGATGGTAACACCTCTGAGATAACATATTTAAGAAGGGGAAAAAGTTACTGTGCAACAGCAATTGCAGCCAGAGAGAGGAGTGAGAACATGCGAGAGAAACAACTCTGCAGACGCCAAGGTCAGTGAAGTGCACGGAGGACCATCTCCCATGGGAGGGACCCAATGCTGGAGCAGCGGAAGAGGTGAGGAGTCCTCCCAGTGAGGAGGAAGGAGCAACAAAGACAACAAATGATGAACTGACCGCAGCCCCCATTCCCCATCCCCCTGAACTGCTGGCAGGGAGGAGGCAGAAAATTCAGGAGTAAAGTTAAGCTTGGAATAAGCGAGGGATAGAGGGAAAGGTGTTTTAAAATTTGGTTTCTTTTTCTCACTACCCTACTCTGATTTGATTGGCAATAAATTAAATTAATTTTCCCCAAGTTGAGTCTGTTTTACCCAAGACAGTAATTGCCGAGTGATCTCCCTGCTCTTATCTTGACCCATGAGCCTTTCTTTTTATTTTCTCTCCCCTGTCCAGCTGAGTGGTTTTGGTGGGCACCTGACATCCAGCCAGGGTCAACCCACCACATCTGTTGTCACCATCACTTGTTAAGAGCTCTTACAGGGTTCTTGCTGGTTCTGGCTGAGCTTTGAAGCATCACGCCTCGTTAACTGCTTGTGTACCCTTTCCTTCTGCACTTGCAGGGTACTTGCAGCTACATTATTCCACACTACTGACCTCCTCCTTTTCCAAGAACTCCCTGACGTCTGGGTCTTGCAGCATTGTTGGATGGCTGACAACTCTCCGTAGGTACCTGTGGAGAACACACCAGGAGTTACTTTGGCTGCAGCAAACCTGGCTCCGAGCTGCACCACACTGGTTATTTACTCCGAAGTGGCAGTTGGGTAGCTGGAAGTCAGGCCCAACGAGCTGTTCTCATTCACCCACGCGGAGTCCTCCCTCTCCGTGGGCTTTAGCGAGACCAGCCTGCCAGACCAGACCCGCCAGCCTCTTGATTAACACTTGCTATAGCCAGAGTGACTTGATACGCCATGTGATCGAGATCCAGCCCTACATCCTTAACAACGACACTTCAACAGATCTTTCAGAGGCTGAAGCTGGAAGGGATCAGCATCGTGGTGCCAATTACAAAAGTCAACACAAGCAGCACAGCAAAGGCCACCTGTGGCTGTGGAGTTAGGGTGCAAGTTAGACAGAGATCAAGTTATTTCTCACCCGATCTGCACTGTTTGTACAATTACTTTAACATCCATATTTTTGGGCTCCTGAGACAGCTCACTTTTCTCCCTGCCTTCTCAGTGGAGTTTGGCCAGATTTGGACCAAACACCAACAGAGGCTTTTGAAGCAGAAGATTGTTTTACAGAGTCAAAGCAACTCTCTGCAGTTGCAACTTTTTAGTGCCTCCAGGTTTGCTGCAAACCCAGAAGCAGACTGCTTTTCTCACGTAGGGAGGAGAGTGCAGCCAGTCTGACCTTTCAGAAGTCCCTTGCTTGGTTCAGACACGAGGGGATAGCTGTTGGGGTCTGTACCTCTCTAGAGCAGCCCGTCTTTTTTCTAGGAACTCTGCAGAGGAGGAGTCTTCTTTCCCAACTTTCACTTTAGTCATTCCTAGCACAGAAGGAAGATGCAATTAATGAGCTGCTTCAAACTCAACACGCAAGGTAGCATGGTTTGTTACAAAGTACGGACTATCAGGGTGACAGCAGAGAAGAGGCGTTTTACAACAGGAATTAGACCTTGCATCAGCAAGCGCTATTTTGGAATTTAAAATCTGTTTGCACCTAACATCTAGCAGAAGTCGACATCCAGAAAAGAGAAAAAGCAACACCAGGCAAGACTGGAAGAGTTACAGGCCTGGACTCAAGTGAACAGCAATTCAGTGACAGTGCAGAGGATAAGGTTTCATTCTACCATCAAGCAGGCGTAGAGGTATCAGCGAACTCAAACAAGGCTTTAAGCCCAGAGCCCCGAGTATGGAACCAGAGTTTTTGGCTGTGCCACAGAACCCGGATTATTTTCTACACCTGCTTCCCATGGCTGCTCTGCAGCTTCCCTCTCAGCTTTGAGACTGCAGGCAGGCCTCTCCTTCGGGCACAAAGCTCACCATCAGAGGGACCAGTTCTGGTGCTCTGCACCTCCACCACTTACCTATGAGGCTCTTCTCAGGCGGTGGAGGAACGATGAACCCATTTTGGGCATGCTTCTCCGACAGCTTCTCATAGAGACCCAGAAAGTCACTGAACCTCCTTTTCACTGAAAACTGCTTGCTCCTGAACATGGGCATGCTCGTCTGGGGGAGGAGATGAGACTCTGATCAGGCCCACACAGGGAAGCTTGCCCCAGCACGCACAGCCTCGCTAACTCTATCTGCTGTCACTTCTGGGGATGAAGTAGGACAGCTTGAGCTCTGCAAGATACAAGGAATGAACAGAGCAAGCTTTGGTCTAGGTTTTCAGCAACTTACCTCCCAACAGTTCTCCTTGGGACCGAGTAGCAGTACTAATAACACTAAATAACAGAGCAGCTGTTACTTCGGCCACAGGCTGCCTGATAAACCTGCCCATTGCCTAATCCCATCATCCCTACTCCACCCAGGAACAGGGACTGCTGTCAGGTCACACTTTATCACTTTGACCACAGGGCCCAGCAGTGGCTTTTGACTGTGTTGGCACAGCAGGAGTGGAGGCTAACAAGTCCCTAGTCCCCTTCACGTACCGTCAGCTTCAGACCACAGGATGCCTGTAGTCCAACAGCTGCTGTACAGACAGCTAGGAACAACTTTTTGCAGAGCTCAGAGCAGCGTCCCAAAACTCCAAGCAGGGCAGTAGCTGCAGAAGACTCAATTTCTTGTGACTAGCCCAGGAGAGCAGGTCCTGACACGAAACTAGTTACAGCAGCAGCTCTTCAGCTAGAGCTGAGTTCAGGTCAGCTTAATCTGATGCTACTGTCAGCACAGAACCTTTAGCAACAGCCCCCGTGTCTGGGGCTCTCCCTAACAAACGTCCTTCCTGCTGCTCACTCCAACACTGAGCATCGGTATCAGTCAGGACAGCAAAGATGTAACTGACTGGAAAAAAAAACCCAAAAAACAACAAACCAGACAGTCTCAAATGGATTCAAAACCTATTTCTCAGCTAGGCTCATCCTTTGATCTGTAGGGGTGGATTAGTCCTCCTGAATCCATGTAACAAGGCATTCAGACCTCCTGTCTATGTAGGTCATCGCTGGCTTGGCTAAGAACAGACAGTCCAGCTGCCTTCTAACATGGAACAATAATGGCACCGCGTCTCAGGAGCAATGAGTTAGACATACCTGCGTTGACACTTTGTAGGCTACGTACGCATTCATGCCATCACCTGTGGAAAACAGAAACAAGGCATTAGTATCACAAGATCAGCGCTTTCCACTATCACCCGAATGCAAAGCATAAGACTGCTGCAATCTCCTGGCTTTTGCCTGCCTCAGTGGTTCTGATCTTCAGCCTGACAGAGCCCTAGATCTCCACACAGAACCACAGGCAGCATCTCACTGCGGGACCCTGGACCCCTGCCCACTAGGCATTTCCCCAACCTGACTGCTTAGCCCTCCTTTTACTTCCTAAGGCAGCCAAGGCTGACAATCAGGCGCTTGTTACACTGACAGCATTTGGGCTGACTCCACGCATCTGCTCAGCACGCAACAATTCGGTGGCTGTACAGCACATGAAGCAGTCTATTCAGAGTATGCAAGTCAGAAGGCCCCTGGCTGCGTGTGGTTGGATTCTGAAACATGACACGCAGTTTTCTCCAACAAACACAGAAATCCCCTTGTTTACCTGGTAGTTCAACTGAAGGGCAGCCTCAGAGGTCCGATGCTACCCCTAACAGACCTCCAATTTACAAGTCAGTGCACCTCCCAGCTCCAGAGATCACAAGCCATGGAGTGAGAACAAGCTGCCACTCGTGAGCCATCCTGATGTTACCTCGGTTCTCTGCACCCCAGGGACTGCCACGTAGCCGGCCAAGTTCCGCTGACCCTCCCTTCCAAGAGAGAAACCCTCTTGCTTCTCACTTTGAAGTCAGAGCTGCTTCTCTGGCAAGCATAGCTCCAGGGAAGGTGCCAGAGCACGCAATAATACAGTTTTAGGTTAAGGCAGTTTTGCCTCCCCCTTGCCAGCTGCACACAGGACAGCATGGCCTGGAGGTCAAGCCAAGCTGGTCACACCACAGTTCCAAGCAACAAACTCTGCTACAGCAAGCATCACATTTCAGCCTCCCAAAAAACTTGCTCCTGGCTCACTGCCTTTGAGGTCCTTCACTTTCCAGAACCTGCTCCCGCATCACTTGTTTGCAAACTAGGATTTTGCTTCGTGTAGCTTCAATTCTTCTAGATGTTGAAAGATGTCTTGAAGAAGCTACTCCGGGATCAAGTCTGCACTTGCAGAGACAGCTTGAAAGCTGGGGCTGTGGCACGTGGAGGTCATAGCTGCATTCAGTCCTATTGTCAAGCCTAGCTTGTCTATCTGTGCTTCACTGTGCAGCAGGACAGGACCTTAACTCACCAACTTTCTCTGGATCACTCACTCCTACAGTCAGCTCAAATTTGTCTTCCTGTTCCTCTTCTTCCAGCTGCTTGGAGTAAGCACACAAGGACAGCAAGTTAAAACTAGAAAGCAAGGCTTCAAACCACCCCAAACCATGAAGTCCCATACATTACAGTGAGCTTTTCACACTGCCAGGGCATCTTTGGCACTTCAGTCTGGCCAAGGTCATTCTGTAAATCCCTCGAGGTTTTCACTTGTGTCCAGGCTACATGTGCCAAGGATCCCAAACTGGATTTGTCTTTACTACACCTGCACATCTGCACAGACTGATGTACAAACTTCTCAGCCCCAAGGTGAAACTCTGCAGAGGCCAGGCTCAGCTCTGCACAAGATAGCTCCCTTTGGGCTCTCTTATGTCACGATTTCAGTCCTCATCTGAACCAGCATAAGATACTGAGCCTATACAGAAGCTAAATTGTAGTGTATTTTTGTAGTGTAAATTGCAGGCACATGGGGATGGAGCACCAGGATAGCAAGAAGCAGACCCAGGCTGGACAGGTCTTTTCGTCATACCCTGCTTTGCGAAAGGCCAGTGTGCCAGCAGTACTGCCTCTGACAGACCACAGAGGCTTCGGGGTTGCTTAGCAAGCATTGCAGTGCCTCGTTAGTGGAATGATGTTAAAGGATTGGGTGAAGCACGGCTGAGAGCAGCCTCAAACGGCCTTTGGTCTGTGAACATGAAGGCAACAGCTTATCAGCTCACTGATCAGCCCAGCATCCTGCCCTAGTTCTGCATTGCTCCTTCGCTTAAGCCAGTCTGAAGCCAGCCTAAGACACTGCTCCTGATGGCACTGCAGAGTCCATCCTCATGAGCTCAGGAGTGTTTGGGGAGCACTTCCCTTGTCTCCAAAATAATTTCAGTCTCTCTAAAGGAGAAACCCCAGATTTAGGCCAAGTACAACCTGATTAACTGGGCTTGGCAGCCAGACTACAAGTTCCACTTCAGGACCCTGTGCTCTCATGTCACCCAGGAGGCTGTTTCTTTGAAAAACATGGACAAGAGCAGCTACACCACTTGCCTCATCTGCGGCAATACAGCATGCTAGAGCTCTGACCTTCAGGACCACATCAGCTGCTTGCTACCTCAGCTTCAGAGGCAGCCTACACCACCACACAAACAAGAATGCCATCAGGCTGACCTGAACCCCACTTCAGTGGTATCAGTCCCAGATATCAGTCCTGAGATACAAGCCAGGGCACCCAATATGGCAATTACATTAATTGTATCATTTAAGATGCATGTTTACAACTAAGTAAACAGACAGGTTCTTGCCAATTACAGTCTGAAACCAGCAGGGCAAGTGGGAAAGCTCAGAGCAATTCTCACCTCCTCATAGCTCTTTGGAGGGTTTGTAGAAGAAGAGCTTGCAGCTACTTCTAATGAGGGGGCAGGATTGGATGCTTTGGCCAGTTCCTTCTTCTGGTTGTTTTGCGTGCTGTCTAGAGACAATTCTACAGTGGCATCTGTCAAGAGAAGTTTGCAAGGGTCAGCCTCTCTACTTTGGGTTCCTGGAAAGGTAATTTCAGTATTCTCAGGGAGGTTCATGGGATCTAGGGAGTAACAATAGTCTTAATTAGCAAAAAACTTCCATAGGGAGGACATCTGTAAACATTGGGAAGAGCACGACTTAATGCATCTTCGCTGGAGTAAGAGCATTTGATTGAAACTGCTGGAGAACATAAAGTTAATCCAGTTAACTTCTTATTCTAGAAGGAGCCAGGCATCACATCCTTGCTGCGTGCTAAGGAGCTGCACACTAGAACAGCTACAGCTGACCTGAATTTTTACGCAGCACATAGGCCAAGAAGGCAGGCTCCTTCCCAGTACGCTTCTCCACCCAGAGGAAGTAAAAATTTCCATCTGCTAGCATCTCCAGAACTAACTCCCAGGTGCCTCTGCCAGAGGTGTCCCACCATGCCAGGGCTGGGGAAAGTCTGACCCTCCTCATTTTCCCCTGCTGAGGAGTGTTAGCTTTCCTGTTCCTTGGGAACAGCCACATCTCTGTCAGAGACACTTCCTCCACCTGCACAGAGGGAGGAGAAGGTAGAGGACAAAAGCCTCTTAACTCTGAGAGGACACTCACCACCTTACAGTTTGAGGCAAAAAAACCTAAAGCAAACCCCATTTTAATGCTCTTCAGCTTCCAAACAGTTAATCCTGCCACATGATTACGCTAGAGACCTGGAGGAGGCTACTCTGACCTTCCCAAAAACACCACCAGTGCTTCCAGAGCACGAGTTTGAGATAAGAACCTGTGATAGTCCAGAAATATCCTTGACCTGCATGTTATGCTTAAAAACAGATCACTCCAGCCTTAGAGTTCAGAAGCTCCAGCAAACACCCAGCAGATACACACTTACCTGCAAATAAGTCCTGATCATCTTGCTCTACATGAACCCCATTCTCTTTGGAGGTGCTGCTCACAGGGAGAAGAGACTCCCTTTTAGGTGCTGTGGGCCTGCTCTGTAAGAGAATCAAAACCACATTTTAAATGACAACAAGACATCATTTACACTGAGGAACAGAGGCTGGGGGACCAAACAGCTCACCTTCCTAGCTGCTGCCACAGGGTCACTACTCTGAGCAGCATGGCTGGAGGATATCACAGGGTTTCCCTTCCACCCACCCTTGCGTGTTACAATTTCTGCCAGCCAGGCTGTGGTGAGGCACCTGAGCCGTTAGGGACACCAAATGTCACAGGAAACTTCAAAGGCAGTTTTGACCCTGATTTTTAGCAGAACAGGAGCAGCTAGCAGGTCACTGGTACGTGCCAGCCCACAGACCAAGCACCACGGCCCCAGTCCTTCCACTACAGGTGTCAGGAGCAGTAGGCAAAGCACACACAAGTGCTCCTGCTCACACACCCGTAACACACCCAGCCACGCCATTTCCAGGTAGTGCCTCACACACCAGCACTCACACTGCAACAAGGCAGGCAGGCAGCACTGGAGACCCTCTTGCACTTAACCGTAGTGAGCCAGCCACGCGGCCAGCAGGAGAACCCTTGGGAAAGCAGTTGTCACCGCTGGCGGCAGAGACCCACAGCAATTTCCTTGCATGAAGGCAAGGCACTGGGCACCACGGGAGCCTTGTCAGCAGCTGAACCCGTGCTAGCAATTCAGTTGCCACCACAAGCCCAGCAGCCCTTCCCCAGAGGGCTGGCTAGCACCTGCCTGGAGGCAGCTGGGCCGGGCTTCGATGCAGCAGCTCACTTCCAAATGGTGCCAGAGGAGCTCATGGACCCTGCGGCCCCAGCACGGCTGGGAGACAGCTTCACGGAGCCACACCGGACTGTCCCAGCTACTGGGAGCAGGTGTGGGGACAAGGTAAAAGCCCATCTGAGAGCTTGTCTGCCAACCAGTCCACCACACCAGAAGGCAGAGTTATTTCTTCATTCCTGCTGCAGGCAAGAGCTATGGACGCTGGCACCGCAAATCATCCCTCGTTTTGCAGGCAGACAAGCAAGTACAAATTATTCCAAGCAAGAATCAGACAGCAAGCACTATTCTTTAACATCCTAGCAGAGAACAGAACAGGTCTTTGACGGCCAGTAAATGAAGCACTATTAGCAGTGACTCTGAACCAACAGGCTCCTTGGCACTTTCTTCAGCAAGGAAACATCACTGGTTCCCATTGCTCCTGAAGGAGCAGCTGCTCTTTGAGGTGGGCTCAAGTCCTTAGGTACATCGCCCACCAGCGCTATTTGATGAAGAGTTCTCCCATATTTTAGGATGTTTTCCTGGAGGACAAAGCTGGGACCACTCCCAGCTTGGATCACGACAGTTACAGGCGTGAGCTATGTTTGCTGGTGATGGGAGAACATGGAGCAGAGAGACCCACGCCAAACATCACACCCAGACCTGTCGCAGGGTCCTTCAGACCGACACCCAAGCCAACTGGAGTGCTACCACCACAGGGACCTCTTCCAGCCAGCAGCCGAGCCAACAAGAGGGCTACTGCCACCTACGTTTGAGACATCTGTAGCAGGTCTCGTTCAGATCCTCTGTTTCTGCGGGAGGTCTTCAAACTGGAAGAAACTTTGTTCTACATGGACAAGGGAAGGCTGTCTCTAAAGTTTCCCTAATGAGTCTCCCAGCTCTCAAATACAGAAAAGGGCTATCTGCTTTTCTACCGTGACCAGTTCTCAGTTTGCATTAAATGTAGTTTCTAAGACTATGAAAGTAACACACCCTCTTCCTACTTCTCCATCTGCTACCACAGAAGAGCCGCAGTTTCTTTTAGATCAGCCCATGACACAACACCCGCCATCTCAGAGGCCTGACTTAGCACACCAACCATCACGTGTGCAGACAGAAGCTCCCCGGGTCCCCCTGCGAAAGCCTGACACCTACCACAGGGAAGCAGACCTTGTGTCAGAAGAGCTAGCCTTTGAGGGCATCCCTAGAGAGGGCTGTGGCCACATAAAGCTCCAACTTTTGTCATCAGGCAGATGATGTCCACCTCCACCTATACTGTGTCTAACCCAATCGCTTCTTTGCTGGCTACTGCAGGACAGCTACGTGCTGTCAAGCCCCCTGAACTGGCTGGCAGCCGGTGGATCTGCCTCGCCAGCCCAACTCCCCTGCTTCACAGAAAGTGTTTTGCTCATGCTCAAGGGCACACACACAAGCAAAGCCACTGGCTTGCACAGAAGGGCCAAGTATTAGTTATGACAGTTGCTTCAACAACAACATAAGCACCTGATAAGCTGCTTTAGCTTAAGAGACTCCAGTTTCAGCAAAGGGACACTTTATTTGCATGAAAGCCCATGGCAGCTAGCACTCGGCTGTTTTGGTAGGCTGCCTCTACCACAAAGCAATGAGCTACCTACTACATCTCCTAGTTCTTCAACTAAGCAAGGTCCCATGAAGATCAAGACCATCAACATGCCCTGGTGCCAGCCAGAGGTACCAGCATCTTCCTCTTGCAAAACCTGGGTTGCATTTTTCTGCGTTATTTCCAAAATATATGACCCCGCTGGTCTGTTTTGCCCCAAACAGTGTGAATGTTTCATCCTCGCAAGTTCACACAGGGCCGAATCTACCCACTTCTCCCCAAATCTGCCTTGTTCCCTGCTGCTAAGACATGAGCAGAAGATAGCCTGCTGCTGAGCAAGCACAGCTCAAGGACACCAGAGCAGCACCAAGCCAGGAGCCCCACCAGAAGCAGGCCAGAAACAACTCCAGCTTTGTGCCAGCGGCCAGAGAACCTTAGCCAGGCCAGCTCCACTCCCAGCAGCGGGCAGGTTTGCCTGTGCATGGCCAGGGCCTGCTCCAGGCCTCCCTGAGCCCTGCCCAGGGAAAACATCAGGGCTGGGAAACTGCAGACAGGTGAAGGTTCCTGGAGAGATTCCTGCCACAGACACCAACTCCTCCTGCCCTGCCAGCAGGAGCAAGCGGCTGGAAAAGGCCTGGGTGAGGCAGGCAGAGGCTACAGTGTCAGTCCTTGCAGGGAACGACATGACCAGCCTCAGCTTGCAGAGCTTAGGCAATCAGCCGTAGTACCTGCAGCGTTCAAGCAACCAATGTGCTGGAGGAGCCACCTCCTGCAGCCCCTCACTCAGCACGGATGCCAAACCCAAGAACTTGAGGCCAGCAGCTGGCTGGGGATGGATCAGCTTGTAAAAGTACCAGCCAGTGTTTTAACTCTGTCTGCTGGTCACTGTCTGGGATCAGACACTAGCACAGCTGGCCAAAGCTGGCATGAGTTAAGGCCAACAGCCTTCAACAACCAAGGATTCATGCACAGGAGACTTAGGAACAAGAAAAGGTGCTAAAGCCCTTCACCACTCATGCCTCCACCTTCAGTAGGGAATCCGTGTGGCACCAGTGATCTGGTTTGCTGAACAAGTACAGCCAAACCTTCCTAGACCCTCCTGCAGCCAGTTGTGCCAGTACAAAGCAAGGGAGCCATCAAGGCATTGGTGAGCCTGCTCTTCACAAACAGGGGATATTGGGCACCTCCTGTCTTCTCACTCCCGCTGCACGCAGGGTTTCATCCCCCAGTACCAAACTGAAGGCAGCAAGCACCACGTCGGCCGCACCAGCACCTCTGGATGTTGAGGGGACAAGAGCTGATGCTGGGGGAAGGAAGGCAGGGCTCTTCCCCGTGAAGTCTCACAAGCTGCACAGAAAAGACGCCGAGCTGTGGCTGTCACCAGTTTCAGACTAGTGAGGAAACCTGCTCACGAGTTACTCTGACCCCGATCTGGGGGGCATATGGAGAAGTGGGCAGCTGCCCCCAGTGCTGTGCCCGAGCCGCACAGGGACACCTTCACACGGACAGGCTCCTCCTGCAAGACACTCGGGCTCTGCAAGAATTACCAGGTTATAACGGCGGGGAACCAGGGGGCAGCCTGCCCTAAGCCGCTTCACAGCCCCACGGCCAAGCCAGCTGCCTGGGACCCTGGGGCCAGCCCCCTGACCCCCGGACAGCCCCCGGCCCCCAGCCCTGCCCCTCTCAGCCACCCCCGCCGCTCGAAGCGCCCTCGGAGCCGGGGGAGATGCCGGGCTCCCCGCAGAACAAAAGCCCAGCGGCTTTGCCCCCCCGCCCACTTTTATTGTGGGGCGTTTCCCCCTTTTTTTAACCAAACCCGGAGGATACCAAACCGCTCGCATGCGGGCAGCGGGCGGCCCCTCACGGACGGGCCCAGCCAGTCAACCCCTCCCTCAGAACCGGGCCGGGCCTGCCCCGCGGCGCTGCCCCCCAGTCCCGCCCACACTCACGGTGCCGGTGAAGATGTCCTCGCCCTCCGTGTCGCTGTCGGCCGCCCCCGGCGCGTCGCTGTCGCCCCCGTGGGGCTCGGGAAAGGGCGGGGGGAGGCGCTCAACGGGGGAGGGGGAGCGGGAGCCGCAGGCGCCGCCCGACGCCATGTCCGCGCTGCCGCCGCCGCTTCCGCCTGCGACCGCCGCGCCGGAACCCGCCGCCGCCGCCTTAACCCGCCGGGGCGGGGCTGAAGAGGCGGACAGCTTTCGGATTGGACTGTACCTTCGCCTGCCCCGCCCTCCCCCACCCGCGGAACCCAATGAACGCCGCCGTGTTCTTCCGCTGGTAGGCGTCTCTCCGTCCCCATGGAAACGGCCACGAGCCTGGGCGGGGGCGCGGCCCGCACCATTGCACCGGCGGAGGGGAAGCGGGTGCCCCCCCGGGGCAGTGGGCCAGCCCAGGGCTGGGGGCGCCGAGGGGGCCCCTCGGTGAGGCGGGCGGCGGGGCCGGCATCCCGCGCCCCTCAGCGCCCCTCAGGCAGGGCCGGGGTCCCCCCGTGCCCCACCAGCCGCGCTCTGCTGAGCGCCTCAGCCGGGGCGGCGGCCATCCCC
>JAVJGJ010000060.1:698985-715336 GCA_035590215.1 Microhierax caerulescens
TTCGCAGCAGCAGCCCAGGGGGAATTTCCCTACCGTGCCCTCCAGGAATACCCGATGAATAACATGGTGACAGGTAACATTGGCGTTGGTAGATTTTTAAGGAGTGGAAAATACGCTTGAAAGCGACCGCGGGTGAAACAGGCCGCCCCCCCCCCCGTGTGCTCCTCGCCTCCTCCCAGTACTTGGTACTTACAGCAGTGGAAATGCTGAGAGGTGCCGGGAATCCCTCCCTCTCCCTCCGCACTCTTGTTTTCCATTGTCCTCGTTGTCAGAGCAGTGGGCAGCTCCCCTGGTGAGACCCACGCTTTCCCCTCGCAGGCTACGCCTCTGCTCGCGACATGAAGAAATACGTTGGAGAGCTCCACGACTTCATTCCTGGCACCTCCGGCTACACGGTGTATTGGATTCAGAACGAAATCAACATTTACTCTGATGTGAAGACTAGAATGAAGAGAAAATTGTAAGTGACAGGTGGCTGTTCACATCAAAAACTTACGTAAGAGCTGCCAGAGAGCTATTGGTTGGGTCTGGAAATTCAATCCCGTAGTCGAGATGCCGGGATGCCTCCTTGCTCACTCCCTTCTGCAGGTTGATGGTTATTTTGCCTGTCACTCTATATTCTCCCCATGTTTTAGCTAGATAGTGAAGAGATAGGTGGTATCAAGCTACAAATTCTGAGTTAAATCTCCGTGATACACAAGGGGTTTATAAATTATCCCTGCTTGGCTTATCCTGAGTGCGGCTCAGTGCTTCTGATGTATATTTAAATACCTGGCTACATTTTCTGTAAACATTTTCTTCTTTAAATAACACTTTAAAACAAATTTCACAGCAAACTTCTAGACATCTGTCCCCAGAACACCCTTTGTCTTTTTATTTGTACTGGCAGTTTTAAGATATGAATGCAAACAATCGTTTTCCTTGGAGGGACACACCGAGGGCTCCCTCCAGGGAGAAGTCACCCCATGGCACAAGTCACCCCATGGCAGAGCCACAGCCACCCGTGGCACATGCTCACCAGTGGGAGCCGTTGCGGGGCTGGCAGAAGAGGCAGGGCATATGGGGAGCTCCGGGCTCTGCAGAGGTTTTGAGCCAGGGCCCCAGACCCCCCCTAAGCAAAACCCACCAGGCAGGGAGGGGAACCCCAAGGACCTCACCCCGCTGGGCGCCCCAGAGCGCTGCCTGCCCTTGCCAGGGCCTGGGCCCGGGCGATGCCGATGGCCACGGCAGGGACCTGCAGGTCTCCTCTGCCTCCAAGCAGAGCCTCTGCTCAGGAAAGGAGCTTTGGGGGATGAACCCCAAAGCTCTTCACACCAGTTGCACCCTGGGGAAATCGCTGGATGGAGCACCTTGTGGGGAAGGGACAGCACGAGCCTCACCAGTGCCCATCTCCAGTGGGCAGCTTCCACCGCCAGGAACAGCGCCCTACCCTGCCCATCCCAGCGCGCTCCCCTCACACAACGAAAACCAGCAACAAACCTTTTCCATTTAAGCACAGTAAGTGACCAACATGGTTATAAAAAGCAACTTTTTTTATGGCACAGCAGGTGCCCTGAGCGGTGCACTCTGAGAAGGTGCAGGCAAACCCAGGAGGTGCTGAGGGTGGGGAGCTCCAGCAAGCTCCGGGGAGCCGCCAGTCATCCTCTCCCCCTGTCCAGAGCAGGAGAGTCTCTAAAGTAACAGCTTTGCACCCGATACCCCAAACAGCCAGAAAAGAACCCAAAAGTATGCCAGCAAATACGGAGGTGTCGACACCTCCTCAGCCGCTGAAGCCCTGGACACCTGTATTTGGGACGCAGCACCCCGAGGAACCAGCCCTCCCTCAACCCTGCAGACACAGGCTTCCAAAGACCAGGCAGGCCGAGATGGGTTCCTCGTGTTTATTGGAAAAGTGACGATACAGCGAGCGACTCAGAGCGCTCCTCGGGGCGTTTTGAAGTTCATCCCTACGGTGGGCTGTGTCACCTGCAGGTTGGACAGGCTGCCGAAGTCCTGGAAAACAGTGGGGGATCGGGATCAGTCTGACTCAACTACCCTGCCCGCCATCTGCGCCCGACCCCACTGATGGTGGCGGCAGATTCCGCCAGAGGAGTGGGAAGCGTGAACGTGCTGTGGCAGCACGAAGGGTGGACTTGCGCGCCCAGTGAGAGGGGAGGTGACCACCCCGCTGAGGAGATCGGCTCACTGGTGAGGGAATCTGAACTTTTTATGGACGAACCCATGCTCGCCCCCACCCAGTGAGCTGAGGGGGCAGCCCTTAGGTCAGCACCCTAGGGTGCTGCAGGAGGAGGGGAGGGCAAGGAGCACACCTGCCCTGCCAGCAGGGTCCCAGGCCAAACCACCATGCCGCTCCCCTCCCGAGAGCCCTACCGGGATGAATTCACCTGCAGGCTGCAGGGCACAGGGACCCCCTCCCCGTGCCCAGAGTGCTTCAGCCGACACCACTGAGCCCCCTGGGGCTGCAGGAGCGCTGCTGGGGATGGGCCACCAGCCAGGCAGGGCTACCCAGGCTGGGGACAGCTGGGGCCACTCACCAGGAGCTTCAGCATTTCCTTTGTGTCCGGGTCCACTTCAATGATCTCCTGGTCGAGGGCAGAGACCTGGGGACAAAGGAAAGAGAGACACAGTTTGAGGAGGCCCCACAGCCACGTCCCTGCTGCCACCAGGCTGTCCCCACACACGGTCCTGTCCCACCACAAACAAGACCCCACTGCGTGTTGTGGGGAAGGGCTCCAGCAACAGAAGGAGCCAGGAGGACCCTGCCGGCGCCCAGCCCTCCGGCCAAAACACGGCGAGAGGCCCCATGGCAGCAGAGGCCCCACAGGGGGAGCAGAGCCCGTTCCACAGCAAGTCTCTGGGAACTCAAGGCCAAACCAGCTCCACACCACAGCTGCCCAGAGGAGCTGGTTTGGGTCCACAACTGCAGGACCAGTCCTAGTGGTAACCACCGACCCTCATGCTCATCCTGTGATGCGAGTCCCCAGGGCTGGAGCCCCACCACCACAGTGCCAGATGAGTGACCATCTGGGCTGTCCCAGCCCTAGCACCCGAGGTCTCCAGCTCTTGAATCCCTGAGCAACCTCCTCCAACCCTCTCCACACCCCAAACTTAAATCTCCACATGCTTTCTTCCCTGAGAGATGACGTTACACCAGTATTTTTATAAGAACCCACAAATAATGCAGGTTCAGCTAACACCGCGTCAACAGCTACAGCACCTTCCCCACCCAGGGTCCCTCCAGGGGCGACCTCCCCCACCAGCACCACCTCATCCTGCCTTCAGCACCTCTACCAGAAGCTGAGCAGGAAGATCTGGAAGGGGGGCGAGATGCACCGTGTCCGAAGGCTACAGGGTTTGGTGGAGACGGGATCAAACCCACTGAACACAGGGGGCTCCTTGCCCTGCGCTGTCAACGATCCCGTCCTGCGCGAGACCAGCCCCCTGATGCAGGTTTAAGGCAAGAGGGGGTCTCCCCAACTCCCTCTTCAGTGGCATGTGCTGAGCAGCAGGCTTTGGGTCACCCAAAACATCTGCCTGCATCCCACCCAGTTATTTTTTCCCCTCGTTTTAAGCCAGGAAAATCCAAGGACAGGGATCATCTGCTGACCGGCAGCGGAGCCGAACCGAACCACAGGATGCCAGCTGCCCTTTGCACCCCCGGCTGCAGCTTCGGAGGGGGCACCCCGACCCACCCCAGCCCCTGGCAGGGCCGGCAGGTGCCGAAGCCGCTGAGCGCAGGCAGGGCCTCACCTCGGGGACGTAGTTGTCCCTCCTCTCCCTCTCCTCCTCCTGCAGTTTGATGGAGATGCCTCGGACGGGTCCCCTCTGGATGCGCTTCATCAGGTGGGTGACATACCTGCGGGCGACACGGCGCCGTCCAGGGCTCCCCCCGCTACCGGAGCCCCGCCCCCCGCCTCCCCAACCCGCGCGCCCGCCCCCCCCGCGCTGGGCAAGTGTCCGACCGCAACAGGGCCCGGGGGGCGTGGGCGGCCCCCCCGGCACGGGAAGGCGGTCGGGCTCCTCTCCCTGCACTATCGGTGACCGGGCCACAGGCGGGGCCGCGATCACTTTCGGATGCAGGTGCCGCAGGGACCCCCGTCCCCCGCCTCACCCCGCGATCTTGTTGCGCAGCTTCTTGCTGGGGATGATGGCGATCTCCTCGCACACCCGCTTGTTGGTGTGGAAGTCGTTCCCCAGGCGGGTGTAGTACTTCTCGATGATGACGCGGGCGGCCTTCTTCACCGTCTTCGTCCGGACGCGTCCCTGGGCGGGTGGGAGGCGGCGGGACCGCGCTCAGGCCCCGCCGGCCGCCTCACCCCGGTCCCCTCTCCAGCCCCCTCCCCAGGGCCTTCCCCGGCCCGCCCAGCCCCCGCTCCCCGCCCCGCTCCCGGCAGCCGCCCCACGCCCCGGGCGGAGCAGCCCCGGCAGCGGATGGCGGCGGATGGCGGCGGCGGCATCACTCACCATGGCGGCGGCTGCCGCGGAGAGAGCAAAGGATGGCGGGAGGCGCGCGAGGCCGCCGGGAGCCCGCGGCGCCTGCAGCGCCCCCAGCGGATCGGAGGGCGCCTGCAGCGGCCCGGGGGGGCGGAGCCTCGAGGGTCTCGGCGCCGGGGGGCGGGGCTCCGCGCGCTGCCCCGGGTCCCAGCGGCCGCATCCAGCGCCGGGCCCGGGCTGCAGCGGCCTCAGCACCGCCCCGCTCCCCAACGACAGCCAAGGGGGCAGCTCGGGGGGAGCAGGTACCCCAGGGGGCAGCAGTTGGTTCCACACTAGGCTATGATGGAGAGAGACACAGCACCCCCGAGGAGGCCTGGGCCCACCGGAGCATCACCCCACCCAGCAACACGAGGAGTGGCCGCTGCAGGAGAGGGAAGGGGCACCCACCGCCGGCGGCCCGGAGCACCCACCGCCCTGCTCGGCCCTCTGACACGCTGCCAGCAGGACCCCTGGAGTCCGTCTCCCGTGCGGGACAGCCCAGCAGGCCACCCCCCTCCACCGAGCGCGTGGGAACGCACCGGGGAAACCAAACGCTCCAATTAACCTCATTAACTCACTGCTGTAAGTAGGGGGGCTGTAGCCTAAGCCCGGCTCCTTCCGCCCAGGGCCCTGTGAAGACAGACACAGCTCCCTGCAGAGCGCTGGCTGCGCCCCAGCTGCTCCCCGCTGTCACAGCACCAAGAACTGAGGCCTTCTAAGAGACACCACAGCCATGAGCAGTCACAGGGCTCTCACACAAAGCACACAGGCAAGGAGCACAAGAAGTCAGGTTCGGTTGGGTTTTTTTTGCTGCAACGTGTTTATTATGTGCCAAAAACTACACCACAGCTTACTCCACGCGTCTGTAGGAGAGTGCAGTCTTGCCTGCATATACTACAATGAGGTAGAGACTTCACACACAGCTTCACAAAACCCCACAAAGAGCAGCTGGGATATGCAACAATGCAACATCAGCTCAGCAGGAAAAAAAAAAAAAAAGGAGAAATTATGACACTGGTTCTTTGGCACACAGCTTCCAATAGAGGGGAAAGTAAAAAAAAAAAAATAATAATTAAAGTTCTCAAATCCCAGCAGCAGCATTTCTGTCGACTGCACTGTTACTCCACACGTTTCATAAAGGAAAGGATAAGTACTTGTCCCCTCTACGAGAAAGGGCTCCCATGAACCTTCATCTGTCCACCAAAACGCAGCCCTTTTTTAGCTAGTTACAAAAGAAAAGTAAGTCCTGTGACTTTGTGTGATTAAAAACCTCTATCAACCCCCCTTAAGTGCAACTTAAAAAAGTGCAACAAACTATTTAAAACTATATACAGCAGCTCAGAGATCGTTTATCTGGTCCAGTTTCAAATCCAAAAAAAGCCTGTCCTGTTGCAAACACCTCGATTTACAACTTTCCACCAGCAGCCCCCAGACACAACTTGCAATAATGTTAAAAGCTGCCAGGAAAGAAAAAAATCTCTCGTTTCAAACGACTTAAAAACTGTTTAAGAGTGTAAAAAGGAACTGGTAAAAACCCTTGAGCGTAAAATATGAAATATGATTTGGTTTAAATGAAGAGCAAAGTCTCCTTGTTGTTACAGTAAAAAACGCCAGCTGAACATTCAGTTCTTTATGCCGTTCAGATGGGGGTTAAATGAATGGAAAGGCACTGTATGGCAACTGCAAAAAAATGGAGCCAATGAGACCTGCATTATTACCATCAGTATTGCAAGGAATGTAAAAAAGCGCCTTTAATAAATAAAAAACCTAGGTGAAGGCATCTACATAAACACCTTCTCAACACGTGGCCCTTTTTTTTTTTGCTTCTCATCAGCAAACTAGGAACCAAAGTCTGGGAACTGCAGAATCGCTTGAGGGGCGCTCCCCCCCTCAAAAAACCCCCAAACAAAACCCGACAAAATTCACTGTGCATTAGTGCAGAAACAAAAAGACCAGCAAGTGCAAACGTGAATGTAAGATTTTTTTTTTGTTTTCCCCATTAGTCCTCAGGAAGCGCGTTCCCAGCCTGGGTCTGGCACCAGCAGGCACGCTCGTGCGCTCTCCACTTGGCAGGTTAACAAAAGGACTTTCTCCTGCGCCTGCGGCAGCCCTGAGCCTCGGCAGCCTCTTTAGCTGGAGTCTCTGTTCTTCTGGTTGCGCATCAGCGGGCGGTGGTGACGCAGGACCTCCATGGAGTGCTGCCAGTGCCAGCAGGAGCGGCAGAAGTACTTGAAGCAGATCTGCAGGGAGAGCAGAGGGGCAGCACCGTGGGGCAGGGGCTTTCAGGCAAGGTGAGTGGACAGAGGCCACCGGCAGAGCCCCATCCTCTCCCTCCCTGCGCGGGGCTGCAGCCCAGGCCGGGGCAGCTGACCTGCGAAGCGCAGGGGGAAAATTCCGCACGCTGCTGGAGGGCAGGCTCTGCTTGGCTCCCAGCACGGCCCCTTCTAGATAGATCTGAAAACCCGTAAGCAGGCACAGGCCGGCAGCAGCACTGCGGGGGGGGGCACTTGCAGGCAGGGATGGGGCAGCAGTCAGGCTCTGCCAGTGCTCAGTGCCCCCGCTGCCAGCGGAGCCGAGCGTGCTGCTGCTCACCCCCCATCTAGGCTCCGCGGGAAGCCGCAGGACCCCGGCCAAGCTCCTTCACCCGTAACAAGCGGGGGTCAGCCAGAGTCCCTTACATCTCCGGCAGCCCCAGGACCCACGGCAGGGTGACAGCATTCCAGCTTGTCACAGCTCACAGAGCGGTGGCCTCCCCTCAGGGGCAGCCTGCTGCGCACTGCTGACCTGGCACTAGGGCACAGGCGCCAGCGGAGCCCCCGCGTCCCCAGCTCAAGGCAGGGCGGAAAGCTGCCTGTGCCTCCTGGCGAGCCCTGCCGCTGCTCCCCGGGGGGGCTGTGCCTCCTCCAGCACGGGGGCACACTGGGGGCTCTGGCACCAACGCTTCATCCTCCCCGCTCGGCGAGGGACAGCGGGCAGCCCCAGGCACTGCAGCCCCTCCGTGAGGAACGCCCCCGGGGAGCAGAGCGCTGCTGGGCAGGGAAAGCCTCACCTGGTCTCTGCAGAAGAAAGGGCCAGGCTGGGCGCTGCAGACTTGGCACATGGAGTCCTCCAGGTACGGGTCAATCTGAACCTGCAGGAGAACAGGGCAGTGGGCACGGACCAGCACTGCCTGCTCCCGGCGCAGCCCTGCCCCGCTGCCCTGGATACTCCAGACCCACCACCCTCGCAGCTGGCAGAGCGGCGTTTCGCCACCTCACCCTGCCTCCACAGGGACATGGGGCAGGCTCTGCACATGGCGGTGCTCCCGGCAGTACCACCGGTCACACATGGATTCAGCTCCCCAGGCTGCCCCTTCGGCCCCACTCACCTTTTTAGTAAACTTGGTAGTTTTGATTTCCACAAATGCAGCGGTCACTGCCTTCAGGTAGCTGCGCTGGTTGTTAAAGGTGACACGGCCAGACCCTGGAACAAGCCAGAGCACAAGCGTTAGTCTGATCCAGCACCTACAACAGGAATCAGTGGAGCCCCACAGGGCCCTGCTGCCAGCACCACCCCTTCCCCCCGTGCAGTTCAGCCACAAGCAGGGAAGCAGCTTTTGCAGGACCGTATCCCTGCCTGCCTCCTTCCCCAGGCAGAAACAAAAGCACAGCAGGCAGTGGAGAGCAAGAAAGGCTTTTCCACAGACACCTCCAGGCTGGTTAAGATGTGAGCTTACAGGCAGCAGCACTCCCAAGAGGGCTGGCAGTGGCTAGGCGGACAGAGGTGCCAGGGCACTGCTGAGGGCCACACAGCAGCGGGCTCCACGCCTGCACCTGAAATAAGCCAGTGCCGAGACAGCTCAGCAGCTTTTATTTTAAGCCTCCCACTCATTTGGAGCCTTGCATTTTGTAGCTTCATTGCCAGTCAGCAGCATTCCTGCACCACTTGCTTCCAGCCAAGTTTTGTTAAGCTCCAGAAAGACATGTCTATGCTTACCTATGAGGTTGGTTGTTTTTTTTGGGTTTTTTTTTTGGTGTAAGGGGAGCTTTGGCTGTTACAGGACTACCCCGCATGCATGCTGGCAGACTGCTACAGCTCAGCCCACCACTGACAGCCCCAGTGCAAAGCATTACCCAGAAGCCACCTACTCCTCCCCTGCAGGATCACCCAAGACCCAGGCTGGAGGGCCTGCATCTGGTTTGGGGTTAGGTTGCATGTGGGGACTGCAGCTGCACCCAGCAGGTCCTTCTTTCAAGAGGGTCCCCCCCACCTCCTAGTGCAACCCCCTGAAAGCCGCCTGGACAACAGCTTTCTGTTGACACTGATCAGCTGGTCTCAAAGGCAGCTCCTCTTAACTAGTCAGGCAGGGATTTCTCAGTGCAAGCCCCCAGCAGGGCCACCCCCTACCCGAGATGATTTGGAACAAGGCAGGTTACACACAGTGGTCTTTCCCCAAGGAGCCTTCTGCCAAGCCAGGGCCAGCAGTCAGGCAAGCCTGAGGCAGCACCTCAGCACAGGAGATTCTTCAATTGACACAAAATTAGGGTAGGGTTTAGTTACTGACATTGAGCTTGTATTGCTACAGCTTTAAGATAACTTGAAGTGCTGAAGTGCCAGTCTGCTGCTGTAAACCAGAGATCTCAGCTACTTGAGAGAGCAAGCTCTGCATGAAGCCACAGGAGGCTTTGAGGTCATGCTCTAGGACCTCACAGTGCCAGCACGGGACAGGTTGGTGTGCAAGGCTCCATCCATGGTCACACTAAGAATTTGCTTGAAGTCTCATACTTCCATTCCCAACCCCTTGGGACTGTCACTTCAAAGCCACTGCAGTGGTAAGGCACTGCAGCACCACAAACATGTCCTAAACCCAAGCCTTGACCAGAAAAGCCTGAAAGCTGTCCAAGGACAGTGACGAGCAGGCAGCTCTACACTACCAAGCTCTGATGTTGTGTGTGTTGCCAGGCAGGAACAAGATTCATGGTCCCTTCTTAAAACTTGCTGCAGCCTGAGCCTGGAAAGTTGGTCCTCATGCTCAAGCTGCAGGGTTCTTCCCCACACAAACCAGTCACCTCAGTGCTGTCCCCTGGCCCTGAAGGCCACCAGAGAGGTACCGGGGACACATGTCACAATGTGATGTTTCAGCTCCTGCAACATGAATGGCAAGAGCTCCATTCCCCTTTCGGAGGCGGTCTCAGCAGGGCACAGGGCTGCTCTCTGGGTTACTGCAGAGGCTGCACCTGACCTGCCCCTCAGACACACAGCCCTCTCTGGGAGGTGGGATCCTAGGGGGGCTTCATCTTTTCCACCTCCAAGAGTACAGTAAGTCTACCTGACCAGAGGTCATGGTTCAGGGCAGCAGCTTGAACTATGGGCAGCAGACTTGCTGCCTGCAGCAGTTTGTGGTTTCAGCCCCATCGGGGGAATGTTCTCTCCAACAGTGACTCACCATCCCCACCACCTCTGCCCCTGAGCTCAGGGGGACACGCCGTTCCCCTGCAGACCCAGCCAGAAGGCTAAGCGGGGGCCCTCTCCGTTTGCACTGCCAGCTGCCTTGGAAGCCCAAAGCAACAGCACCCTGAAGGGGAGCCAACAGGACAGTGGGGCCAGGACACTGCCACAGCTCTGCCCTATTCCTGCCGCCCCGAAACCGGCACCACCCCAGCAGCAAGGGCCAGCAGCCAGTGGGGCTGAGTTTGCCCTTCCAGGCAGCAGAAGCCAGGTGAGACCTACAGCTGTCTTTGCTCTGGGGACAGAAAGGCAGCTAAAGCAGCATCTAACCACCACTGACAGCACTGAACAAGGGCAGAAACCCCTTCAGCAATGCCCAAAGAGATATTAAAAGCCTCAACCTACTCTGCTATGATCTAGGACCTGCCAGCTCCCAGGCAGGTCAGCTTCACCAGCTCTCTCCAGGGCTGGTCTTACTTCCCCACAGCTGGGAGGTGAGGAGCATCACCTGTGGAAGAGGCTGGCTGGATACATACTCCCAGAGCAGGCAGAGGCAGGGCCTGGCACCCTGGGCAGTCTTCCCCATTGAGGGACCAAGCAAAGGTCACTGCTCTGCAGCCTCCCTGGAGCATGCTGTGGGCTACTACTGCTCCTGGCAGGATCATCACTTACCAATGGGATACTTGTGCTTGTCCGTGTCTATGCCAGCATAGACCACCCCTCCAAACAGGTCATACATGACTGCTGCCAGGGCCTCTGCGTTCAGCATCCCATGCAGGGCCCCCACAAACACAGTCTTGCTGGGATCGAGCCGCTGCGATGGACTGCGCACAAAGTTGCTGTCTGCCAGCACCCGCGGGATCACCTGCACCTGAAATCACACACAAGCAGGTCAGGTCAGCCGAGGGCCCGAAAGCCACATGCTGTGCTGCTCCACAGTGCCCTCAAGCTGACAGCAGAGGCCACCCCAGACTCTCCGACTTTACCCCCAACCTGCAAAAATCGCTTCATTATTGCTGCTCAGGGCCTGTAGACCAGGCACTACAGCTCTGGAGCTCCAGACACCTCCAGAGAGCCCACAAGGCCTTTTCAAGGGAACAACTGCCACACCACTCTGCTTCCAGCCAAAATGGAATCCAAAACACTGCTCCCTCAGGGGCCGGCAGCCAGGAAACAGTTTGTGCACAAGCAGATTTTACCTACTGCCTGCACCTATGTCTACAGCTCAGTCAGACACCTCCATGCACAGAAGCTTGTTGTTGGAGGAGATCAATGGGAACAACCCACCCACTATCAATTTCAGCAGGAGCTTCCATCTGCTCAACAGCTGACGTAGGGCTCTGAAGAGGAGAAACTTCTGCCAGAGCTAAATCACCAAGCATGAAAGTACTGCCAATAGCCAGACACCAGGAGGGGTGTCTGGAGCACAATTAGTTTCTGCCTGTCTAGATAAGAGAATCTCAATTCTTTAACACCAAACACTCACGCAGCTGTACCTGATCTATAGCTAAGGTCCCCTTCACGGGAAGGCCAGCCTGGGCCACTGGCAGCCTCAGCACCTTCAGCACACAGGTCAGCCAGCCACAGCTCTGCTGGGGAGCAGCTGCAGTTAACAGCTGTGGATCCAAAATACCTGCCTGCAGCGAGCATGAAAGCCATTCGTTCTGCAAGCAGACAAGATCTAAAGCAGCACCAAAGGATCAGAGTCTGTCTCTGCAAGCAAAAGTGTGCTGAAAGAGGCACGAAGCAGTAAACTCCCTGTTCCCATGCTCCTTTCCAGCTCACCGAAGCTGTTTGGCTTCACAAAGCCAGGGTCTGCCCCAGATCCAGGAGCTCCAGGTCACAGTTTGACACAAGCTATTGTGAAGGACAAACACCGATTTGACACTTCCCTCCCTGCCTGCATCCAGCCACACCGAAGGAGCACATCAATTAAAGATGGCCTCAAAGAGCCAGTTTGACTTCTGTTGCTGTTTTAGCCCTGCTTTCCTGGAGTACACAGAACACTGTGCACACCCTCTCGCCTCCAAGGATCTCACCAGCACCTCCTCTTGCCACCTCTAAAGCTGCTCTCACAGGTCTGCTCACCTCTTTGCAGCGCATCCTGCGGCTGGACATCTTGAAGTAGTATTCACTGAGCCCATCGGGGCTCAGCAGGTCCTGGGAGCATGCCTGGAGTAGAGCACGCACAGATTTCTCTGACTCAAACACCAGGTAGACATATCCTTTAGATGTAAAGGGGAAAAAACCTGGTTGTTAGAACTGTAGTGGAGGAGAAACAGGTCATCCCAGTTTGCAGACACCCTCAAAACAAAAAAAACACGCCCAACCACTCAGATGCCACCCAAAATATCTGCAGTGCACCTCCCTTGCTGTCCCCCAACCCCTTTCTAGGGGAGGGCAGCAATGCAACACCCGCCTCAGCAGATTATGTATGAGCTCCACCAATGATGCACAGAGCCCAGCCCAGCAGGGAGAGCCCAAACTCAGCACAGCACCGGGAGGCAGGCTGCTCATGTCCTGTGCCATGTGTGCCACTGTACCCCCTGCACAAAGCCACATCCAGACATGACAGGTGGGCACCACCAGCCTAGCCACTGCATACTCTGCAGGAAAACAGACTTTGCTTCACATTTAGGATGTCTCAGCCCAGAAACATAAGTTCAGGGCTTTAAATCACTCCTGTCCGTGCCAGCACTCTGCACCTTGCATCGCTCTGGTGACTGATTGAGGCCGTTAGACACCACCGAGCCCACAGACCAGCCACTCTTTACTCTGCAACTCATTACTGCTTACACAACACATCAGTCCAGCTACTTCAGACAGGATTATGCCCCAGGTGCTGCTCAGCTCACCAGTCCCCACAGCATGCCAGCTTGCTGCAGGCACATCTGGACTCACCACATGCACTTTATGCCAAGGGTGGGCACACTTTGGGTGCCAGTGCTGGCAGTGGGGACTAGCAGCTATTGCCCAGAGCAAGACAGCCTGATCTGGGGCTCCAGAAGCACCAGAGAATCTTTCCCCCACCCCAGCCCTGCTAGGTATGGGTGGGGATGCCAGGTTTGAGATGACAGTGCTCTGCAACCCTGGTGCTGACCCAAGTGAGAGCGGGACATTTACCCTAGGTGCTCTGTACCATCCAGTCACCAGCATGCAGCCGTACCATCCCAGCATCCGTGCTGTAACATAGCATGGGAAAAAAGTAACCCTACCGTGTCGCTATTACCTTTAGGCATATTACCTTTGGGAGGGCAGCGTGGGTGTTTGCCATCCTTACCAGGCCACTCCACACTCAGTGAGCCAAAAACACGGAAGGTGTTGATCAGTCCAGCTACAGTCAGAAGGAGAGAAGTCAGTCTTCCCCAAAAAAAGCTCTATCCTATACACCCTCCTGATGTCAAAACCCAAGGCCTCAGTGCAGGGCCAGGGGCTGCTCACCTTCTGTAATGTCCCATGGAACTCCTCCCAGGAACACTTTGCAGGAATAGACAGGGTTCTTGTAGTTTCGGGGAGGCAGCTGACCACTCCAGGTGCAGGTTGCTTCATTCACAGCTTGGACAAGAACAGGCAACACTCAGTACAGGACCATTTACTTTCCACTCTCCCATAGGTCTCCAAGTAAATCCCCATATTCCACAACTGTAAGATCAACAGAGCTGCAGCAACAGGCAGCTGCCCAAACAGCCAGCTGCCCAAACAGCCAGCCTGTTCCCAGCTCTACCTGCCGACAGTCAGGCTTGTACATGGACAAAGGTCTGATCTGCCACAAACTCACATCCAGCCACATTATCTGTACAGAGGTCACCTGCGTGCCCTCACAGAACTACAGGACCATCATCATACACTGAAGCCTGCTGAGATCCATCATCCAACTTACCTGCTGCTTGTCTGTGAAGCCTGGCTTCTCTTTCGATACTGAAAGGGTCTTCTGGAGAGTCCAAGAGATCCCAGGAAGGCCATGCAGATGCTCCAGGCCATCTTTTTGATGCACTGGCTGGGGAGGAAGTTACTGCAGCCAGGGCAGCTTGATCTTGATCCAGCCGGGACCCCACTCCCATCTTTAGGGGGTCTCTTGACACCCCACTGAGGGGCAGGAAGGGCAGAGGGGGGGAGATGCGAAGGCTTGACTGCAAGAGAAAGCCCACATTAAACTCCAGCTTCTGTGTAAGAGCACATAATACTGGAGGTCATGCATTACACCAGGGCCCCGACCTCACCCACAGCAGAAGAGGCTCTGTGATCTCCTCTTCTCCTGAGACCCTCTGAGGTCTGGCACAGGCAGGAAAAAAGCCACCTCACCTATCCCAGCAGCCTGATGGGAGCAGTTTCCCTGGGAAAGACCTGCCCCTGCAGTCATTTCCCACTGAACCCACACCAAATTATCAGCAGCAGAGATAGTTAAGCAGGAGACACCTTGCAGACCACAAGACCAACAGCTACCCCCAAGCCTGCACAGCTGCCACCCCCCACCCAGGCAGCAACTACCCCAGGAGGAGCCTCATGTTTTGCCACAGGCAGGGCTCGCTGGCAGCGCCCATGAGCTCTGCAGGCAGCCAGCTGGCTCTCGCCCTCCACAGACCAGCTCCCAGGCCTGCCTGACCAGGGTGTGGGCTCAGCTGGCTGCAGACCCAACTGTTTGCAGGTTTAACACGCCTCTTTCAGGGTGGAAAGAGTAAAAGCACAGATTAATAAAACAGCAGGGATGTGAGACACTGCGCAGCTTAGAGTGCCAGCCGCTCTGCGGATCGAGCTGTGCGCTGCTGCGGCACAGCCACCCACACCAAGGCCATGCTGAGGAAGACCTGACCTTCATGAACAAGGCTGGCACAAAGCCCTGCCACCCCACACTGCCTGCCATCATCAGAGCCTGGGGTGCTGCAGCTGCTTACAGCATCCCTGCTTGAGATCCTGATTCTCCAGGATGGATCATAGCAGAATCAACTTCACATCAAGCCAACTGTGTCCTTCACGACAACTCCAATATGGGGGTCAAGGCCACAGCTGTACCACATCGGAGCCAGGAGCAGCTTGGCCCTGGCTTTAGCCTCAGGTCCTGAGGACAAGCCATGCAGCAGCACCCACAGAGCTGGCTGGAGCCAGGCTGTCCTGCTGGCACCCAGAGCTGCCGCTCACACTGTAATGTGGACCCGGCAGCACAGACTGGGTCAGCAAGACAGACACTTGCCTTGTTCACTGGCTTCCAAATTTAGCTGTGCTTTAGGGAATGAGAGCAAGCTAGACCCAGTTTGCTCTAGAAGAAACAACCCTGAGATGAAGGAGTGCAGTCAGCAAATGGGAAGGACAATGAAAGGCAGGGACAGGAGCTCCTGAGAAGCCCAGATGGGAGCTTGGAGACAGCTGTGCTGATCAACCACCTCCCTGCTGGGATCAGGGCACAGACAACCTCCTGCCACACACCAGCTCAAGCACTCAAGACTCCTCTGAGAGCTACTTTAACCCATTAGGGCTGCAAGCACAAAGTCAAAAGGCCAAAACATTATTTAGGAAAAAAAATACTACTAGCTTTTGCTGAAGGAGGACTGCACCAGCAGCCGTTCTCCCAAACCCTGGGCTGCAGGAGAACCTTGTTGTGTCAGTGTGGGCATGACAACTACTTCCAGCACTCTTCCCTTTCTGAGCAGGCAGGGCTGCATCTTACAGGCCCCCCACAAGTACAGCAAGACACCAGGAACCACAGAGTGGGTGCAAGATCCAAACTTACAATCAAGTCTGAGAGGTGGTCAGAGCCAGAGCTGAACCCACTGGTGTCTGAGTCAGAGGGGCTGCTGGAGCGGGAGTCCAGGAGGGAGCGGGAATCCAGGCGGGAGTTCCTCAGCGTTGGTGTGGAAAACTTTTCTGACAAGTCCGAACCAATGGGGTCTAGAGGCAGGAAACCCAGCGGGGGCTTCCCCAGGATGTTCCCCAGAGGGTTACTCAGCATGCTGAGAACTGCAACAGAGAAAGAGCCTGTCAAGTGCTGCAGCATGATACACCCCCTTCCCTCCCAGCTCATGTGGCAGAGGCCCAGGAAGGTACTGGGCTCCTATCAGCCCAGAAGCAGCTTGTCCGAGAGGTGGCACACCTGGTAGGTATCAACCCTCCGGAGAGCTCCAGAAAGGCTGCTTTGCCATCAGTTGCAGCATAGTGCTGCACATCTGGACCCAACAGCAACAGCCTGGTGTGGCTAGCAAACACAAGAGTGGGTTACTCTCCCAGGGCTGAGATCAGCCATGAGATCCTGTGTCATCTGGGAGCAGAATCACAGGCCCCACATCCTGATTATGGACCTCATACAGGTGCTCTGCCCAGTCCATGCAGTGATGCTGGCATTTCTCACTGCTTGTGCTGGAGCAAGCTACGATCCAGGGGGGCAGCTACCCACACAGTTTTAGTGATGGGGTGCACAGACCGGGCTCACAGCCAGTCATCGCACATATTCCTGGCCAGC
>JAVJGJ010000060.1:715369-745698 GCA_035590215.1 Microhierax caerulescens
ATTTGCAGGCTTGGAGGTAGGACACACGTCGTCAGTCCTGACAGGAGCTGGCTACAGGCAGCCAGCAACGTGCCAGTCTGGCCTGCTGACAACAGAGACACTTCACAGTCAGTGGCGAGCACCGTCCCCAGTACGCATTCACAACAAGCCTGTCTGGTCAGGTCTTTGCCCAAGAGCCGACAGACAAGTATGTGCCAGACTGCTTCCCTCACACAGCAGCAGGCTTTCCTCCCACTGAGGAGAGTAGAGGCAAGCAAATTCCTCCCTGCAAACAGAACCACCCCCCCACCCCCCCAAGCAGAGCACCAGGCCACCAAGGGCTCATGGAAGTCCCATCCTGCTCTGTGGGTCAGTGGTGTGGGGCCAGCTGCTGCCCAGGAGGAGAAGGAATGTAGTGCAGGCTCTGCCATGTGGGATCCCACAGGGGCACGACATCAGCCAGCTCTATTCAAAAGGAGCAAGTCTCAGCAAGCTGAATGTGTCCCCAAACCAAATGAAAAGAGCAAAGCATTCAGAAATGGTTTTAATTATTCAGAGGCTGCAAAACAAGGCAGCCTGCCCTGAAGCTTTCAGTTTTCAGCAAAGCAAGCTTGGGATCCACTTGACATCCTCCAGCCCCACCTGATCTCAACCAGCTAGGACCACAAAGTTATTAACCCAGATCTTCAGGGCCTCTTTGCAGAGGATGAGAAATCCAAAACACTGCCCAGGTGAGTAAAAAAATGCCATCATGCTCGAGTGCATTACAGTCAAACATTAATACTAACTCAGCGTCAGAGAAAACTGCCGAGCATGCCCAAAGCAAGATGCTGGGATATACCCATCCCAAGCCACACTATCCAATGGCATACCTGCTGGGGAGCTAGCGGCTCTAGCCTCACACTACAGGGAAAAGCCCCACAACACCAACAGAAACCTCAGACAGGTACAGGTGGGTCCTTTATTTGAAGCATCTACCTCAACCTAAGGCAGAGCTGGTCTGCAGGAGCACTCATCAACACTTATAGCATCTCCCCACATTTGCTGAGCTTTACCCCAACAATTTTCCGCAGGCTCAGACTCACTTTGGCTACAGCACAGGACCACGAACTCACCTCTGACTGCACTTGGAAAGGGATCTCCTGCTCTTTGAATACTTGCCCAGCTCTCCCTGACAGCAGCACTTGTGCTTACACCCAGCCCCACAGCCGCAAAAGCAGCTCACTGGCCCAACAGTACTTACCCTGGGCAGAGCCTGGGTGGCAGCAGCCCCAGCAGCAGCGGTGGGTAGCTGAGGGAAAGCTGCTGTAGACAGCTCGAGCTGGGGAGGAGACTGCTCCCTCCTAGTCACAGCACAGAGCAGGGCAGAGCATCTCCCAGCCCAGGCAAGCCGCACTATGCTGGTTTGCCGACTTCTCTGAAGCCACGTGATGTGTTTAAAAATACAGCCAGTGTATTGTTCAAGGGATACAGCTGAATTTGTTAAACAGGCTCAAAAATCTGATTAGTCACTAAACAGTAGAAGAGTCAAAGCAAAGCAGCTGATCCCATGGCCCAAGCCACGCTGCCGACAAATGCTCCAGCACCCTCCTCCTCAGCCATCCAGCACAGTGGGTTTGTAATGCCAGGCAGCGAGCAGCCCTGTGCTGACCCAGTACGCACAGCATTCCTAGAGACCTGGAGCAAGCACCACGCAGACTGCTACCAGGCAATGCTGTCCTGTGCCTCAGCTCCTGGTTATTGGGAGCACAGGGCAAGAATTCTTTGGGATACATCAGCAAGGGTTCAGGGCCTTATCAGAAGCTCCCAAAGGCACTACAGGGTCCAACTGCTCTGCCTCACTTATTTCACCCTCCTCTGCTACCACTCTGGCTTGTTACAGCCACTGCTTACACATTTGTTCCCAGGATTGCTTAGCTCTCACCGCACCTCAAAAACCAGTAAGGCCAGTATGAGTGCATTCAAGTAGCAGGATTACTGGCCTTTAAAGGGTTCCTGTCTGGGCATCCAAGTTTCAGCACCTACCACCAAACAAAATCCTGCCGGCTACAACTGACCCACTCCTAACCTCACGTCCTGGAAGCACTGACATCCTGCTGTTAACACAGATGGATTTCATCCACTCCAGAAGCTTTGACAGGTCTGCACAGGCAGCGCTCCGTTACACACTCTGCAGGCTATGCTGAGCTTGTGGGAGACCCCATATCACCCCAGTGGGTCTGACTCAGCTTCACTTGGTACCTACAGTTACTCACAAGGACATCAGGAGGAAAAGCCATGAGCCACGCTTGGCATTTCTTCCTTTACACTTGCTTAGCAATCAGGTTGTGTCCCCTGAAGCCAGCCTTTGCAGGTAGCCCAGGCAACACCAACGTAAGATACCAGGTTGTGTTTCTCAGCCCCCCAAACCCAAAGGCATCCTGCTCTAACCCACTGAACCTCCTCCTGGGGGATGGGACAGAAGAGCCTGATAAAGGTTGCTCACCCAAAAAAAGCCCTCAACTCATTGGGGCCACTCAATAAACCCACAGCTTTTCCAGGGAAGTTGGCCTTGTCTCCCACCTCAAGCAGACAGCTTGCAATAGAGGAAAAAAAACCCCACAACATTCCCAATGCACGTGCAAGAGGCATCAGATATTTCTGGTGTCAAAAGTATCCCTGAAGAGCCCAAAGTGAACCAAACATCAGGTAACTACTCAGACTACAGAAAAAAAACTAAGTGCAAACAACTATGTATTTTTTACATTTATGGAGGAAATTTTAACTCAAGGGTCAACATGATCCCCATTCATCTGCTTATACACAGTGGCCCTGCTGTCCAGAGCATAGCAGTTTGCCGAGGGCTTCTGGAACTTTTCATGCATCTGCTCAGAGCTGCAAGAGAGGCACATGCCAACGCTCCTTTGCAGGAGACAGCAAAAAAGGTAGCTTTTAATAGAAACTCTGCTTTGACTTTTGACTTGCTGCTGCAGCTTTAATGACTGGATTCAGAGCCAGCATGCTCCATCTTTGAGCATGTCAGCCAAACACTGACAGATTTAAGAGCTCTGTGGAGCAGTCTCGATACCAGCATGGCACTCTTCCAGTTTGTAGGCGCTCAGGTCACTCTCTAGAGAATGAGTATTTTACGAACCACTCCTCCTCCTTAGTTGAGCTTTCCCTAGTAAATGCTATCATAATGCTGTTGCAATTTACCCTCTTAATTCTTGCATCATCCTGGAGGCCCTAAAGATACTGAGGGGAGCACATGCAAGAGTCTGGACCCATTGCACTCAAGCCAGACACTCTGCAGAAGTACCCAGCTACGCTGAGCCCATGGTGGTGATTTCACAGCACAGCTGGTTTCAGCTCTTCAGTCCTGCAGACTCCAAATTATCTTTTAAAATCCAGTTACCAACCATCAAGCTACCACATTCAACATGAACTTACCTAGTCTCAAGCAGCTCGCTCCATTAGCACAAGCTGCAATTCATAGCATGCACCTTACAAAAAGATACCCCAACAGCAGTATGTCCAACCCAGCCAGTTTTAGATGAGTTTTTATTCTTCTGTGTGCAGAGTAGACTTGCAATTTTAAGATTTTCAGCACCTGCCCAGGACCTTGAAGCATACGGCTTTCTTCCCTGCATACTATAATTTACAGCCATTTAAGAATTAGACCTTTGCGGTAGCTTTGACCAAGCCCACTTTACAAGAGATGGATGTAAAGATGAGCCCTAAGGAGCCATGCTTACTAATGGTGGCAGCTCAGGGAAGGGCTCTGAGTAAATAAGCCACCTTACCACTATGCTGATGACAAATGACATTTTATGCCTTGAATAAAACCTTAAGACAAGAGCAGCACTACATACAGACCATCCATTGAGTTTACTCCTGAACAGCTGGAGTTGACAAAAAGCTCTGCCTCCACTAAGCTGTCCTCTCAACAAGTACTTTTGCTTTAGCTTGGGTCTGCAGGAGACCACCCAGCAGAGTAAGCAACTGCATGTTAGCAGAGCAGTGCTGATGCTCTTTGCTCCTTTGTGCATCAGTTTCAGCCAAGTTATTGAGAAACCGAGTCTGGTCCAGAGCAAAAAAATCCACTTCCCACCTTACAGATATCTGTTCAGGTCCCTCTCACCCCATAAGAACATCAGTGGAAGCCTCTCCATAGAGGAAAACAGCATTTGCCATAGGGCGATGCACATCACAGACCCTTCACAAGCCCAAATGTGTGCATGTGTGCACACAAGAAACTCCTGTTGAGCAGGACAGCATGCCAGGCCCCAGATTCGGACAACACCAGCAATGTCTGGCACCTGCATGCTTGATGCACAGGCAGTTCAACGCTGTGTTTAGCAGTGACATTGAGTGCTACGATGAGCACATACACGCGCTTTTTGACGTCATGCTCTGAAGACATGTTCCAACCTTTAAAAGCTTGCTGCAGGGCTGGAAAAAAAACATCTATTTAGAAGGAACCAGGACTTGTCTGAGCAGGTTTACAATGCAGAGGCTTTCAGAGGGTCACTCTTCCTGGCTGCCACCACCAGCAAGGTTATACAGAGGAACATTTTAATGTCCAGAGAGGAGATACCAGAAGCTTGCCTGCTGGGAGATTACTCAGCACAGGAAGGATGGCAGACTGTCAAGACCTCCCCTTCACCCACCAACTACTACATGTGCTGAAAGTCTACCCTTCTGCCCTGATCTCCTTCTGGAGGCAGGGGTGAAGAAATCGATCGGAAAGCTCTTACCAAGAGAAGCAGGGCAGAAGAGCTGGGCTTCAGTGACACCATGCTTCTGCTTCCACTCAGTGACACCTGCCGTGCCCAGAGGCTGAAGCTGTATGCATGTTTGGGGCAGGGCAGTGGAGGAGGGAAGCAGTGTGACCTAGGCCCTGGAGACTGAACACAGTGCAGTTTCTTTTGTCATTCATCAAATAAGCTTGTAAAGAAAAAAAAAGCTGATGTCCTAAACAATAGCCTGCTGCAGTTCCAGAAAAACAGCTTGTCTGCAGTTTTTACCACCCAGCCAGACTCTGCCGGTGGGGTGGGAGCAGGCTGAATGTTTTAGTCAGCCAAAAAGCAGCACCTCCTACAGACACGAAGCAACTTTATGGCAAGAGAAACATTTGCATGTCTGAAAGGCAAATGGGCACCTTAACCACCTCCTACAGCTACAGTTATCATCTCAGCAGTGACACAGCCAGACAAGCTGCCAAAGTGAGTTTTCCCTCTCCATCACACACAAGCACATAGCTGCTTAAAACAGGACCCACTCACCACAGGGGAAGGGGTGATCAATACTCCAGGCTAATCTTAAGTGAAGTTTTAGCACTTCACACCTGCAGCCATGGGACCTTGTACTGCCTGCAAGGAACCAAGCCAAGCAGAAGCTGCAGTGACAGATATGGGGCTGTAGCACACAGTACAAGAACAGGCTTTGCTTGGCACAAGGAAGGCAGAGATTGGATTGCCCCCTCTATTCACTCTAACATGGAGTTACAGGGAAGAGCAAAGCTCTAACAGGTGTACAAAGAATCAGGGAAAAGCTGCAGCAAGAGAAGTGGCGAAGGTTTCTTCCTCTTAAGTGGAACAGCCATGAGCCGGGGCCTGGAGGTAGAAGTGGACTCTGTCTTTAGGCCTCAGAACTTGTCCAAGCAGCACACCAGACATGGCCAGCTCAAATCCTCTCATCACTCCATTGGAAAAAGTCACTGCTGTTATGAGAAGAGCCACCTGAAGTCAAAGGCACACACCCTCCTCAGAGCTGTACGTCACAACAGAGTTTTCAACCATCTTGAGCCAACTTTCATGAAAAGCAGCTCCCAGAACTGCAGATGTGATTGAACCGGTAGTAACCACCATCTACATAAGAAGGATGGCACAGCCCTTTATTGTTTCTGAACTGCAAAAGAAGAACCTCTGCCCTGACAGATTCTTCATTTGGGGCAAAGAAGAACTGAGGATATTCAGGGAGCTATTTCTGGTTTGCTAAGAAGGGGGCAGGGGAATAAAAAACAGCAGCATGATCCCACAGCTGAACCACAGAATTAGAGTTAGGACACCTGAGGTCTATTCTTGGTTCTGGCACCAACATAGTAAGTCACTTCCCTAGTGTGCCCTGAAAAATGGAAACAGCAGTAGAACTCAGAACAGAGGAGCTTATTGCATTAACATTTGAGAGCACAAGTTGTCTTCCTGTGCTGACAACAAGCCTCACTGCTTCTTGAGGCAGGGAGTTTACTACTGTGTTTCTGGGAAGGGAAAACAGATGCCCAAGGTAAATATAAAATCAGTAAAGACAGCTAAAACACGATTCAGGATTAAAAGTGTACAGGTAATTGCATTCACTAAGCAGACTGCCACAACTGTATTAATCTTTAAAAAGATGAGAACATTGAAATACAGCAAGTTTTAACATATATCAGTCCCAGAGATACTCAAAAGCCAACATATTCAGGTCAAATTCTGCACAACAAGCTTCAGTTTTGCAAGCCTCAAGAACAAACACTTCTATATTGAAGTACAAAACTCCTCTCAAATATCTGCTGCAATGTCCAGGGTGCAAACTCTGCTAACAAGGATGAGACTGACTCATTTTCACCACTCAGCTGCATCACAGTTTGTGGGGTGTCAAGTCCATCAGGATACTACCTCTAGAAGAAGGTATGTTCCTTAGAGGGGGATCAGGCTGTTGGCCATACCACTTAGGACAAGGCAGCAGGCTGCAGTAAAGGAAGAAACTAAGAAAAGACAGGCTTTAGCCCCAAATGCAATCTTATTTGATAAATGGCACACAAGCCTCACTAAGGCATTCACTCAGCTGGCATAAAGCTGCTTTCTTCATCGCTTGATTGGCACACCCAGCACCAGTGATGCCTGCAGGTTCCTAGCTACCTTCCAGGGGTCTGCATGCCTCAGGTACAGAATCACAGCTTTAGGGGTTTGTGCTTCACCTTCCCTCTGCACTCCTGGAGAGAAAACAAGCCAGAGGGGCAAGCAGGGAAGCCAGGCATTTCTCCATGGCCACCTGAAATGGATGGTAGCTGCTGCTGTGTCTGAGAGCAGCCTCCAAGCTGGCAGTAGCATAGACATCACCTGTGATTCAGCTGTTTTGTCAGTACCTAAGGGACCACGCACAAGGCAAGTGAGCCCAGAGACACAGATACAAGGTGCTGAGATGGAAGATGCAGCACTAGCTGGAGATATCCTACTCAGTGCCCCTGCCCTCAGCCCACACCCTCTGGGAGACTGTCAACTCAGCCCCACAGCAGCACCATCTGTGCTGTGACAGCTCAAGGACCATGGCACTTTTCAGAAGCAGATCTTTTCAAAGCCAGCTCTGTGCAGGTGCCCATTTAAACAGGCCTTGTTCTGGGAATACTGAGGCAGCCTATGAATTAGTTTCTGTAGCCCCCTTGGGCTATGCTACTTTTGCCACCCTTCAGCAACTTTCCTATGTGCTTTGAGCCAGAAGTTGGACCACATAACCTCAAGTGGTCCCTTCCAACTTGAGTTACACTACCACCCTAAAAAGACAGCCTGTCAAGAGCACTGTAGAAGGCCCAAGAGGTCCTCTGCCAGCAGTCCCAATGCATTCATGGCATGAGAAGTCCATTAGAGGAATTTCAGCTGTATAAACAGGCCAAACTCTCTACTGGCTCACTGGCCTTGCCCCTAGTATCACCACAACAGATCATGCTGCAACACCACACTACACAGCTTGGTTATCAGGGCAGCACGCTGTACCCAGACACAGCAACAGGGACAAACTCAGGTCTGAGGCAAATTCTGAACTTCGGGCCTGTCCCACTAGAGCTGGGGAAGGGGAGGAGCAGGCATCACCCCTACCTTCTGCAACAGGCAGCCCGAGCACCCTGCGAGAGCAGCACCAGAAATTGTGCTGAAGTCCAGATAGTTCCTCTACCCAGCTTCAAGTGGAAGCACACAGAGCTGCATGTACCGTGGAGGTTGTAACAAAGGCACAGAGACAAAACACATATTCAGGGCCTCTTCTAGAAAGCTACCATATTACTACTGATGAAGACTTAGCAGACAGTCTTTCACATCTGCTCTGCCCTGCAAACGAGCACCCCATCTGCTGCTTAGGCATATAGCAGTACAAGAGCTGGAGAAAGAACTAGCCGCCCCATCCTTGACTGGCACAGTTCTGGGGATGACTCTTACCCCAAACCAGAGCTTGCACATTACACCACCCTGCTACTACTTCTGACATCAATCACAATGAGAAAGACTAAGCCAGTAGTTGCACAGGGCAGCTGAGAGCCACCGAACAGCAGCTCCCATGCTCTCCTCTGAAGGGAGCACGCTTGTTAAGGCTCACTTCAGGAGCTAGCCAAGAGGCACGTGCTCTAGACTACAACCTGAGTCAAAAGCTTTAAAGCAAGCTCCACAAGCGAGATAGATTTGTACACACCAGCACTGCCAGGCTGCTGAACACCAGTCAGTATGTCTATGAAGGGTGCAGATCTGCCACTGCTGGAGTATTTTTATCATTGCATTACCAACAGCTTTGAGCAGGATCAGGTGCTTGAGAAGTCTGTGCCTTCCTTGCACCCACCATAACCTCCAGAGAACACGCAGGCAGCAGTGGGCAGCCCTCAGGGCGGCTCCAGAGGCCACAATAAAACATTCTTCCTTGACAGAAGTCAAGGGGAGGGTTTTGGGTGGTGTGTGCCTGCTCCCACAAGCAATCTCCAGCACAAGCCTGGAGGCTGCCCTGACCCACTTCAATTTTAGCTGGATAGAAGCAGAAATTCTGGTTAGGTTCCTGCTCCAGTTACTTGCCTATTTGCACCTTCTACTCTACAGCATCAGTGCAAATAAAAATAAATCTGTTTTGGAGAAGCTGTTCAAATGGAAGCTTTAAGAGGTGGATTAAGAGTAACTTCCATTAGAAACCAATTGCAAACTCAGTTTTGATACCTGTTTTACTTATTTGATACATATTTTATTCTGTTAAAAATGAGCAGTCTGCAGATATTAAGTGCTCCCTGCTTTTTACTCCACAGCATAACTGGCTCCAGCCAGCAGCTGGGAAATCAGCCCATGGAGTGTGAGCAGCCCTTACTGAAACATGTTCAAGAAACAAGTGCCCATTAAGTATCCACACCAAGTACATCCGCAGAAAAGCCCTATGAGAGACAAGATGGCATAAGGCAAGCTTTTAGTAAGGCCATCTCAGGTGCTCCTGAAGTACAACCACCACGCAAGAGATCATGCAAGTCAAGCCAGCCCCCAGCCTTCTTCCCTGACAACATTACCATAGTTAACCTCCATACAGAAGGCACCACCACCATACCTGTGCTTCTGCTACTAAGCTCTGAACAGTAGCCAGAAGGACTAGGGCTTAATGCACAGCTGCCAGGAAATCTTGTCTTCCTTTCAAGGCAACAAAGGACACCAAGAACATGGAGAGTTCAGGAAACCCACCCCCCCCCAGTCTTTGGTTACCTGTTTGCCTGAATCAGGTGCAGGTCTGAGACCAACAAGAGGTGGTCTTGCCTCCCTGCTCCAGCATAAGCAGCCATACCATCAGCAGTATGAAGGAACCTTTCACCGAGTTGTCTAGGCAGACTTTGGCTTAAATCTGAGTGAATCTCATTCTGGGTGAAGTGCTCACTCTGTGGACCCAAAGCTCCCCTTTCACTACAAAGCACAAAAAAAAAAATCCTTTCTGGACACTGGTGACCACCTGGAGTCACCCAGATGCTGAGCTCTCCTCCATCAGAATGAGGATCTGAAATCCTCCTCTAGCACAAGAAGGATTTTCACATAGCCAAGCAGGAATATGCAAGACCTGAGGGCACACCTAGACAGCAACTGTCTTATGAAGCCACTTGTCCAAAAGACAGTAGGTTAATCAGCAGGGAGAAACCCTGAGCTGCTGAGGGCCACAAGGGAGAGCTCTATGGAGCAGGTACTTGGCACCACGCTGCAGCACATGTTAGCCTAGCAGCAAACTAAACAGCCAAGGAGAATAGCAAGTGATGTAGAGGATCTCCCTTGTCCAAGCCCTCTGCCCCTCTAGGGTCTTCCTCAAGCTCTAAAGCTGAACACTGAAACCAACAGCTTGAGGAAGGCCAGAAACTTCTGTGTTGTACTTGCCAGCAACAACCACCCCCAGACTGATTAGCAATTCTCACTGAGGGGAGGTTTCCTCAGGTGCCTGCTACCACACACACAATATTTGAGGACAGTCTGAAAACAGTCCGTCCTAGGGGAGCAACTTACAATCCCTCCTGCTGTTGAGAGGAAAAGCTAGGAGCCCACAATAACAACTGTACTTCCTTCTGTGCAACAGGTCTTTTCTTTCATCCTTCAGAGATAGGGTTTTGCCTTGAAGACTTCAGAGTGATTTGTACTCAGAGGCCTCAGTTATCTCTGCAGGCAAAGCACAACAGATCACCTGCAGTTCTAGCCTAGCAAATTTGAAGTGACTACAGATAATCAGCATGTTCAAACTTATTGCAGAAAGAAGCTGGTGTGCTCTTGGAAGCAGGAGAACTAAAGGCTGGAAAGATTTTGTGTTGCTTCCCTACCACAGGCCATTTCTCCAGCACCAGAGAGACTGGAGCTGTAACCTTGCAGGCCAGGGAATGAGACAGCAGCAGCCACCCTGGAGAGGGCATGGACAAGGCTGGAGCCACAGTCTCAAGAGCAGATACAAGGAAAAGCTCAAATCTGTTGCTGCACAAGCCATTTTAGGGTCACACAAGTAGAGAGGCAAATACAGCAAAGTGGTCCACCTGACACCATCAGGAAGAGCTCAGCTGCTCAGACTGGGCTCACCTAGAGGTACCAACATCCTCTTCAGAAGAGCTGATCCCTCCAAAACCACCTTGCAGGTTAGCACCGCATACTTGGTGTTAACAGACTGGTTTTAGGATGATTTCCCAGCGGGCAAGTCTGCTGTCCCACATAGGGACAGGCTCCTGATGTAGGGCAGGACAGACCAGCCAGACCAAGCAGCTGGCGCACAGGCTCAAAAACAGCCAGGGAGACCCAAAATCCACACACGGATCTGCTTGTGTACTGCTGTCATCTGTTCTCCAGGCAAAAACTGGATCAAGACCCCATTTGCTTGCACCCCTTGAGGAACAGGACCTTGAAGGTAGAGGATACCATCAAGGGCAGTCTCAAATCACTGCCTCTTAACCCTTCCTTGCCTCTGCAGAGCCATGAACTCTAAGGTCTTAACACAAGCATCTACCTACTATGAGGCTACTTTAAATAAGGGGAAATGCTGCCTCAAAAAACACAGCTAGGAATGGCAGGACTGGAAGTGCTCAAGGCCAGTTTCCTGCAAAAGCCTCTCCCCGGGTCACAGAGCAGGTTCCTGGGACTTGCTTAAGTATTTCCAGCCTGACAGATCTAGTGGCAGCAGCAGGTTTAAGATGCCTTTCCTGCTACGAGACAGCAGTTCAATCCTATGGCAAATAAATGCAGGCGGCTTAAGCAGCAGCTGCTGCCTCCCCGAGAGGCTCTCTCCAGACACCATCTTCAGAAACTGGCAGCACATCTGGCATGCTCTCAAGGGCTAAGCACACATCCTCAGTGCGTTACAGAGCTGGGCCCAGAAGGAAAACTCACTACAAATAACCTTGTCTGGGTGCAAGGGGTTCAGCAACCCTTCAGGAAGCAGGGACACAAGCAGGATCGGAGTGTACAAACCAGCCTCGCTGTTCTCTGGCCTCCTCCAGCACAGCCCCAGCCAGCAGCACGCACCTACCCGATGCCACTGCACCAAGCTACATGGTGACACTGCCCCGGGAACGCAAGGTGACACCAGAAGGGTTTGCAGTCAAGGGTCCTTCCCAGGCTGAGAAATCTCCACACTGGCAAGGACTACACAGACAGGAGAGGAGGTCCTAGCATATCAGTACTCAACCGCAGGTACTGCAGGGGACCACATCAACAATATTTTTAGCCTGATTGTTAGATAGTTGTTTTGGGGTTTGTTTTTTTTTTTGCATTTCCACCTTTCCAGCCACCTCCCCATGGATCCGCACAGCTGAGTCACTGCTGGAACCTTCCAAATGCTTGGGCACCAGCAGCACAACAGCTTTGCTTGGCAGCGCCATCCCTTCCCAGCCCCTAGAGACAGCCCAGCACCGATGCAGCCTCACCTGCTCTCAGGACACCCTGATGGAGACCTCAGCACTTGGGGCTATGCCAGCTGCAGCCTCCCAGGCCTCAGCACTGCACATCAGGAACCTCTGGACACAGCAGCACCCTGTCCACATCTTCTTTCTGTTACAGCACAGCTAGGCTGCCTGGCAGCACTGGCACCTGCTGTCTCCTCAGATCCATCCAGCTTTCAGACACTCCTCTGCCACCCAGAGAGGACTGTTTCACAGCCTGTCAGAAGACACTCCTGAACTACAAGATCTCCCCTGCCAAGGAGCTCCGCGTTACCACTCCAGGGCCCTTATGAAAGAAAAGATACGGTTCTGCAGACATGGGAGGTTGTAGGCAGGCTGAAGCAGTACAACAGCTGTGCACAGCTATCAGCTCTTCTCACTTCTCCGGCCAGTGTACACCATCCCCACAGCTCTTTGAGCAGGAGAGTAACTGCAGCCCAGACCAGGGAGCACTCCCGGCCCAGCTGCCACATGCCCAAGAAGGGAGGGGTGGGACTGAGGAGGAGAATGTGGCCTCAGGACCACGACACCCCCAGCCATATAGCACTAGACCCTCTGCACAGCCTCTGAAGGCCAGAGGCTCCTCTGCAGAAGCAGCACAGCTGCATTTGGGCTGGGTTTACACCCCAGCCATCCCCCCCTGCTTTGTGCACTGAGAATACCAGGAATGAGAAGTGAGGAAACAGGCCTCTCCAGACAGTATTGGGTGCCATCTTCCAGCAGCTGTTACCACAAGTTGTCACAAACACCCAATGGGAGCAGATCACCTGAGCCCAGGGCACTGCTTGAAGTTAGATCCTTTCTACCGCTCTTCCCAGGCCTCTGCGGCAGGCAGAAGCTCCAGCACGATGCACTGCAGTCAGCGGGGGCACCTGACACCAGATACACCCTCTGCAAGCAGGGAGGTCACCGAAGCACCTTCAGATCATCTTCAACTGAATCTCCCTCCCAAAACCACAAGCCCCTTCATTTGTGAAAGTGAACCCCCACCACTACCAGTGTCCACCCAGCCCCACCACCCAACCTGTGAGGTGCAAAGCCTGCCACAGGCTTGTGTGAGCGCTGCTTGCTTGCCTGCCAGAGCGCTGCAGAGACATCTGTGCTCTGCCAAGGCAGCCTGGCAGGAAGCTGGCCAAGAGAGTGCTGGAGACTGCTACAGCAGATCAGGTGGGGCTGGGACATCCGCACAGAGCAGCTGCCTCTGTGTGTGACAGCCCTTATTCTGCAGCACCACTGTGCACCAAGCTGCGGGTGTTGTGGTTGTTAGCAGCAGGACCATTCAGTATGGATGTTGCCTGCTTTAACTGTACTCTTTACATTAAAGATCCTAAAACACAGGTTCAGTGCCCCATAGTCTGCCAACAACCATAAGGGGCTCAGCGCACAGCACAAGGCACCTGTTCAGCCCACTGCACACTAGTAACTTCCATTTCTCCCTCCTCCTTCAAGGTTTCACCTACCAACAAAAGGATGACAGATACTGAGTGTGTGGTATTCCCTGGTTCATTAGGGGAAGCCCACAGGACCATGTGCTGGAGCACAGCAAGGCTTGGTAAAGCCACTGCAGCCTGACTGCAAGCAGACCCCAACTGCCTGTGAGAGGGCCTGCACACCAAGTCTTGTAGAAATCAAATGCGGAAACTCAAGTGAGCTGTGCTAAAGAAGCTGCCATTTCAATCTCTACTACCCCACAAGTGATTTTTTAATTTTGTTTTACAATCCATGCAGCAACATTCAAGGCTGTGTCCCAGAAGCTCTTCCTATCTGGAAGGCAGCATCCCCTAGACATTAGAGGTGGGTGGTCGACAGCACCCCCTTGCCCCCACAAACACCTACATGGGCAAATCGCGCTGCCCAGCCCACTCCAGAAGCTATCTACATTCCTGTCAGCAACAACTTAATGCCTGGGGCCTCCTGTGTCACCCAAGTCTGTGCAGAGATGCGCTACCCTTTCAACAAAGCAGCAGCGTGCTGCTATAAAGGGATGAGTTTCTGTAGCAACCAGGCTGAACTTGTACAAACTCTGCCAAAGCACTAGATCTTTCCATGGACTGATACTTGAATGAACACACCACCATTTGTGAAACTGGTTTTTACAGCCCTCAAAGGCTGGGAAATTAACTCTTCCCTGTGTTTTACCCCCCTGCTATGTCATCAGGCCAGAGATGCGTTAAGTTTGTGCATGCAGCACTCCTTTCTCCTCCAGTGATTTTACAGAGAAGGCTTGTGCCTCTGGAAGAGTTAACTGAACCCTGCATCACTCCAGGCAAAGCACCCAGCACCCCAAAACCTCCCCATACAATCACAGCTTTAGAACCAAACCAGAGAGGACTGAGGGGGAAGGGCAAATCAGCCAGCAGCGTGTGGCTGCAAGCCCACACCCTGCCGATCACATAGGTTTGTGCTGGACCAAAAGAGTTAAAACAAGAAGCCATTCCACTGCATCTCCTCCAGCCCACTGCTAGTCACAGACCGCTATTTCTAGTCAAACGTGGGAGTGGAGAAGGATCCCTCCAAGTCTTCCACCCAGCCTGGGAGCTGCCAGCTGAAGTTGTTAGTCAGGTGCCGGCTGCACCTACCACACCCCACAGGCAGAGTTCAGCAGGCAACGCTGCTGTAGCATAGGAATGAGTGGTGCTGCCTGGACTTTTGCAGTTGGGCAGGGGGGTCCCTCTGCAAGCACACACCCCCCGCCTGCAGAGCTACCTGCCACCAGGGATTTTCTCAGGCTGCCGGAGCAAAGTTCAGCCTCACTCCTACCCAGCATGTTCAGCCTCCTGACACCATATCCCCCACCCACTCCCTCCAAATGCAGGGAGAGGATTTCTGCTTTCTCAGTGAGGTTGTTTCTCTACCAGCATTACAGTACCAAGCAAAAGATAAGCCTGGGCATTTCTTGTCTGCAGTGAACTAACAGCAGAGCAGAGGGGGCTGTGGCACAGTCAGCCACAGCCTCCCCAACTTAACCACCACATTACACAAGCATTACGGGTTGAGAAGCTCCCATCAGTAACTGCCAGCACCCTGTTATACAAGCAAATCACTCCACATTAGCTTTAAATTGGCCAAAAAAATAAAAAGAATCCAACAACTGTTGCTCTGTGTGTCAGCAGACTCACCGGACTGTGTGCTGGTTTGTGCTGCAGCGTCAGAGTCCTGGGTGCTCCAGGGTCTGTCCCACCCTGTCAGGTTGAGGGACTGCAGGCCAAGGCACAGATCGTTGGTGTCTGGGAGGCCACGGGAAGACTCTTGTGTGGACGTAGGGAAAAGCATCCTGCTTGCCACTGCTTCTTCACAGTCCTGGAAGTCTGCTCAGATTGAGAACAAACAGAAGCTTGAGAGTTCAGGGCTGCTTTTTTCTTTTTAAAGAAGGAGTTTTCCAAAGCGTTAAGCCCCAAGCCAGGTCTCGTGCTGCTCTGAAGCCACGGCTTCTGCAACTAGCAGTTGCACCCCAAAAGGGAGGTCTACCATATGTCCAGAAACCAGTCCCCCCACCCCCCTCAGCCCCTCCACCTTCCTATCCCGTCTGCATTACTGACTGGGTCAGCATGTGACCAGGCTGCTGATGCTTACTGTGCTGACAGTGACGTCACTCAGCCATGCAAGAGAACTGCATCAGCTCTTACAAAATAAAGGTAAGAAGAAAGGATAAGATTTCCCCCAAAAGACGGCAGGCAGGAGGAACGAGGTGCAGCTCCAGTAAATCAAGGGAGGCAGGCAGCACAAAAGCAGGGCTCCACAATACAGCACGGCAGACAGGCTTGAGGCAGCAATCCCCCCAGCAACGATGATAGCAGCAGCAGCGACAGAGCAGACAGTTAGTTTTAGTGCTACCCAGCTCTCCTGTCCCCGCCTCCCTCCACCCACAAAACCCAAAAAACACTTTAGTCCTGGACAGACTCCAGCTGCTGGCTCCAATTCAGAGCCCAATGCAAAGCTTTGCAATTCTGCTAGCATAATCTATTTGGTTCAACTTGGCCACCGTGCCTCACTGACTCTGCATTGTTTACCACTGAGTAACAAGGATAACCTTCAACCCCCCCGCTACCCAGAGAGAAGCCCATTATCCCAGGTCCAGGCCAAGCAGGCACACCATGCTGGTGCAGGAAGAGGAGGACTGGCCAGAGTACAGGACCCATTTCACATCAGGAATTTTTCATGGCCTGTTTACCTTCCGCCTGCCTGGTCCCCCCTCTTCCCAGCCCTCCCCTCCCCTGCAGGGTGTTCACAAGCCTACAGTACTAGAGACACCAGATTCTCGCCTCTGTTTAAGCCTGTGCCAACAGCCTAAGAAACACAGCACCTTCATAGTCTAAGAATTCCAGTTTAATGTGGGGATCTGGGGGCTGCTGAAACCACAAGATGCTCAGCTGTGTTACCCAAAATCTGAGTCAGAGGGCATTTATAAGCCAGATACCAAGCAGCAGCAGCTGTCTCCTCCTCCTCCCCCTGCCCCCACACCCTCCCACTGTGCCATCAGATGTACACCTCACACACACCACTCCCAGCTCTTCAGCGGGGCGCTGCAGTGACTCCAGCCTGTCACGTTATCCCTCACGTGCAGCCCCAGCCACCCCAGACAGCCTGACAGCGTTTCTGGCCTGCTTTTCCACATCCCGTGCCACTTGGTTGCCCGTGACCTAGCAAAGCCCAGGCAATGGCTGGTGGCAGGTGGTACCCTACATGAGAAACAGGCTGCGGCAGCCCCAGAGGCAGGACCCCACACCTTTGCCCCATGGTGATCTGGGGAGCACCAACATTCCCAGATGACAGTGAGGGGGCTGAAGCACTGCAGTCAAGATGAAAGCAGCTAGAACTATACCCGCTGGCAGCATGCTGCCTTCACCCCTCCCAGCTGCAGCCTCCTCCACAGCACTCCATCAGGATAGCATCCACCAGGGTTGGGTGGGGTTTTTTCCTACTCCCCTAGTAGTACTAGTAAAAGCTGTAGTACCAATTCAGTCACATTACTATCAAGCACCTGTAACAGCATCAAATATTCCTCCAAAAGCATCATGCTGCATCTTCAGCAGGGTATTTCACTGCATTAGTTCTTCCAGCATAGTTTTCAGATTGCTTGTTTTGGACAGGCCCTAAAAACACTTATAATGCAGCTGTAGGGAGGAGAGGATAAAGGCATATTGCTCAGACAACTCAGTTCCCACAGCAACCATAACTTGCCTGTATGCATATGTAACATTTCTGTGTTTATGAAAACGCAGAAGTGCCATGCTCTAGCCCAGACCCCTACCAGCAGGAGACTACCTTCCATTTGGGGACCAGGATCTTGCTAGGCATTACGCCTAGATTAATTCCCTCCAAGCTTCATCTTCTAGGGAGCATGGACAGAAACAGAACATTTGACAGACAGCAGAACTTGAATCCCACCTGGATCCAAGATCTTGGATGAAACCCACTACTGAAGAAACAAGGAAAATACTGAACAGATTTATCAGTGACAGGAAGCGCTCACTTCACAGCATCCAGCCACATTTTGCCTAGTTATCTGCATTTTTCAGGAAATAAGCTGTTTTGCTTAATTGATCCCGATCAGATTCAAGTTCAAGAGATCTGTTTCCCTCTGATGGCTTCTATCTGTATTAAAGACAGGCTCCTGCAATTCAGTTACAACTACTGAAGCACAGAGTAGTATTTGCTTAGATAACCAGCATTTTTTAATTAGGCCTTTTCCCACCTGAAGCAAACAGCCAGCACAGGCTTGCTTCCCCCTTTAACACTCCCAGCCACACTGAAAGATGAATAAGGTCATCAAGGAAAAAGAGCAGCTTAACTAGAATTTAAACAGATTTCTGGAATAGTTATTTTAAAATTCCAAGTCTGGAAATTTGTTACAAAGCAATCAACTGTTGAAGGCAGACAAAAATAATAGGCTACTAGGGTAGGAAGAATTAATTTCCTACAAAAATTCAGTCTAGAGAGTCATAACCTCAAGTTATGAACAAGTAAACATCTACCAAATATTAAACAATTTCAGTTTGCAACCTGACACAGCCCAACCCAGCCCAAATACTTTGTTGCAGACTTTTCCAATCCCCAAGAACCAGCATGAGTCTTTCCAACCTGAATTCTTCCACAGAGTTGCCACTGGAAGCCAACCATCCTGGCAGAGGGAGCCATACTGTGTTGGGCTTGTGCCCAAGTGTTTGGGAGACACTGAGCTTCCACCCCGAGCCGGTTAGGTTTGATTTCAACAGCATCATGAGAAGAAAGCCCTCAGCGAAACACTCCTGTGCCAGTCTCAGAGCAGACAGCTCTCCTGGATGACGTCCTCCTGTCTGTTCAGGAGATCCCTGGAGCCAGGGCATACCCCAGCACAGGCTGGATGACTTTCCATACTGCTTGGGTGGAAAGCTGCATTTTTCTGCCTTCAAGTGTTAGTACTGCATTTAAGACATTTCAAAGGCATCTTAAAGACAAGTGTCTCCACACAGTTCAGTTCTTAACCTGCAGTTAAACCCTACCACAGCCCAGGCAGCTTACACAAGCTGCAGCCCCAGCCACTTGTCCCCACCCCAGCACTCCATCCCCACTTACACCAGTTTAGGCAGATGAGTTTCCACACAGGAAGCTGTGCTGGGGAGCTGATCTGGTTAAAACCAAACCACAGGGAGTTAGTTTTAAGCCTGGCTCATTCCCCTGATCTGGTATGCAGCGTGGCTGTATCAACCAGGCATTTGAAACAGGAAAATATTTAGAAAATTACAGCCTCAGCCCGCAGAGAGGGGACAAGCAGGGACTGGCACCAGGAGCTGTGATCCACAGGCAGTTTGCAGCAGGCAGGTTAAGGTATCATGGGGAGAAGAGAGTGTGATTCAGTTCCCATCCCACGGCAGCTGCATCTCTGTGCCATCAGTCTTGAAAGGTGATGCTTCAATCAAGCTCAGAGACATTCAGATATTTGAGCCCTCCGGATGTAGGCCATTTGCAAAGCCAGCTAAAAATCCAGCAAATGGATTTTATCTTAACTGGAAAAATCCAGAGAAAGAAGGCAACATAATGGTTAAGCAAACATGAACAAAGCAAGCTAGATCCCTCTCCCACCACCTCCACAGCCATGAAGAGGTCTCCCTTTGCTCCTACATGCTGATTTCTAGCAGAGCCCAAATACAGAGGAAATCCCTCCAAGAAAGAGGCCCAAGTGTACAGAGCAGGTGAAGGATAAGCACAACAGCTGTAAACTCTGTTCAATGACAAAACCAGACTCACCTCTGTGTGCAGCTATGTTGTGAACTAGAGCTCTGACCAAGGCTGAACTTCCAAATGAAATGCAGAGAAGAGGCGAGGCCAGCATTCCTGCAGCCTTCAGACCACAAACAGGAAGGCAGCTCACAGCAGAAACACCATTTTGCCTGTCACACCTCTTTACACCTCCAGTTGTAAAGGCTGGGAATTGCATCCCTGAAAATTAAGCTTCTCAAGTACACTTTGCACCCAAAAGCTGCACATCTCAACTGAAAGCTTTTAGAGGACGAGCCAATTGTATTCCAAAGGTACAGTGGGGATCATCAGGGTCTTAGCAAAGCTTGTTAAGCATAAACCTGCTAGTTACTAGTTACAAGAAGTTTTGATACACAACTAAGCATCTTCCCTGTAATCTGAAAAATTCCTCAAGTAGGAACACTTGCTGCTGCACAACCCATTTCACAGCCAGATGAAGGAGTCTGCCCTATTCCCATTACCACACACACTGGAACAGCTGGCAAACAACTACTTAAACTAAGGAAGAGGGTACTACAACTAGCCTTGCTCCTCTGCCTACCTCTTCTGGAAGAGAGAGACTGCCACAGGATTATAGCACCAAAACCTGACTGACAGAGCATTGTGTAAGGAAACTCAATGGATCTTCAGCAACACCATCCAATTTGTGACCACTGCAGAGTGCAACAGCTCGAGGCCAAGTCCCTGCTGTCTGCAGAACACCACAATCTGCCTCCATTTGCAGATCTGATGAAAAAACCCATTTACTAGAGCTACTTTTCAGTACAGAAAAGCATTGTGCCATGTAGGAAAACATCTGTTAATGCGACACTTAAGATAAAAAGGCCAAAACCAAAGGCAGTAGCTGTGCACCTCTTCTGGGGCACAGGTATTCTATTTCACCACTCTGCATGTGCATACCTGGCATACAGCATTTATTTGGGGCAAGCAGAATTGTTGTCAGCTGCCAGCTCCAGGTGAACTCTTGCTAACAGAGCTGAGCTCTGGTCTGCCTCAGGAATGCCATTAAGCCCATGTGCTCCAGGCAAGCAGTGCTACATTTTGGGTCTCTGCATTTTATAACATTTTGTCCCCTCATCCAAGGCCACACACATCAGGTCAGCTGCATCTAGCACTGTCTGGCATATTTCCTCATGGCTGCAGGGCAATGAAGAGCACAGGAATTTACATTATACTAGAGGGGACTTTTTGGGTGGCTAAACAAGTGATAGGTCATTAACTGACTGCAGCTGAGAGCAAACAGCAAGCCAATTTAGTCATCACCTAGTCTAGTTTTGCATTTGTCCTTCAGTTTTCCTTAAATAGAGCAGCCAGTGAGAATCATTAGGACCTGATGGGCCACAACTAACAGCCTTCACAGTGAACTTGGCACCTTAAGCCACTCCCATCCACAGGAAGTCACTTAAGCATCTCCCATTTCTTCACACAATGGACTGTCAACTTAGAGCAAAATAACCTCTGCTTTTTCTCAGTTAAGTGAGCAGAGCTTAATGAAAGGAAAAATCAGTGCTGCTGGGACATTTAGGGTACCTACAATCCTTGCAAACCACTTGTTTTAAGCCAGCATTGCCTTCAGTTGAAGCCAGTCAGCTTAGCCAGGTGAGTAAACGGGCATGCAAGAGCCAAAGCAGGAGCTTTACTCACTGTTCTACTTAAGCTAGAAATTGTGCCTACAGAACAGGATGATTATTTCAAAAGCCAGTTCAGGGTTGGGTTTGTTTTTTTAAAATCTGGTACCAGCACCTTCCACACAGCAAGGCCCAGCTTTAAAGCCTGACAAAAACTACCTGCTCCCTCAAGTAATTGACTTTGCTCAGTCTCGTTCAGACCCATGGATCAGCTTTAAATATGGGAGAGGAGAACAACTTTCTCTGAGAAGCAGTTTCTCAAGGACAGTCTGCACTCCATCACCACTGGCAGGAGCTGAGCTGGTAGTAGATGTTGACTCCTGTCTCTATCAAGGCCACATTCTCTCTCCCACCTCCAACATGACACTAAAACCCACTAATGGTTCATGTCTGCAATACATACAACCTTGCTGAGGCAGTTATGCCTTTTTTCAGAGAAGACTGAACCAGCTTCAAATGCAGGTGTTTTGAAGCACCATACAATCCTGTCCCAGGAGCCATGAGACAGGTTCTACAATTACAGCTTTCACCACACTGCTGCACTGTACCCTTCGGTTTGGGCTAGCAACCTAAGCCTAGTGCCTGGGAAACTCCTGGAGCAAGCACCCATGAACCACTGCGGCAGTTGCCAGGCTGGGCCTGACAACTCAGATCGTTTTGACAAGGCAACTAACTTCATCAAGAATTATCATTAACTGCAAACTGATCTTTACAGAGATTTAACATTAGGTATGGCAAGCTAAATCTGCAGTGGCAGTCCCTTCTGCCACACAGCTCTGGATAACTCTCCAACTGTGTTGATCCAGGACAGCTGACTAAGCTTGTTCTCTCACATTGTCAGAGTGCTGCTTGTACCGATCTCTTATCAGCATCGTCTTGCTGTGCACCTCATCATACCAAGTAAGGTGTCTTCACACGTGTTTCCCCAATAGCATTAGTGAAAGGTCATGAACTTCTGCCATCCCTTCTCTACCACATGTAATCCTCTTAATGCTGAAAGGGGCTTCTTAAACACAAGTCCAATCCAGGATAAATTTAGTTTGACCTGAGGAAGACAATGTAAAAGCTGGAAGGACCATGAATTGATTGAAGTACAATTATTTCCACAAGCTCTCCCACCAAAAGTTTAAAAAGACAGACCTTTTACCTGTTATAGCTACTACATTAAGGATGGGTCTCCAGGCTCATTAAGATTGCCCAAGCCATCAAGTTTCACGATAACATAGCCTAACTACAATACACAAGTTGTTCCTGCACTGAGTAAAAGCACCACAGGCTCACAAAATTGTTCAGAAGTGATTTACCTCGGAGCAGTGACAGCACACTACATGATATCAAGGGTCTTTGCTCCAATGGTCTTACCCAGAAGCCAGGCTGACTGAAGGCAAGACACTGGTCCTGCAAAGTCTCATCTTGTTCGCTCAAAAGCATGGTAAACTGCTCTAACAGCCTGCTTTAGGCTAAACCATCTGCCCAGTACAGCGGGCAGTCAGCTGCATTATATTCAGAGGCTCAGCCTTACAGCCACCAGGTAGGAATTTCTGCAAAAGACTGCCACAACCTAGGCCAGGGTCCAAGCACCGAAGCACCTCCCCATTTGTAGATCACAGCGCTAGCTTCTTCAGAGAAAATACTCATTAGCAATACATTAAGCAGAAGCAGCTCATGCACTTTTCTGATCCAGAGACAGAAGAAAGCTTGCAGGACCGCTGCATTCACACCCTCCTTACCTGCTGAGAGGTCCTAACCAATGCTAACAAAACAAGGCTGGGACTGCAAGTAGACAGTAGACCAAACTGCTGATGCACCAGCAGATGCCGACTCATTCACATATTTATGGCTGATAACTGCTGTCCTGGCCAGGGTAGCTCAGGCTGTACTCTATTATCAGTCTCCTGTACAGCCCAGAGGTACCTTCTGAAAGATCACATGTTTCCATTAGCCTAAATGGCAAGGGCACCCAAGGCAGCCACTTCCTAGCCCTGGCTCAGCAGTGCCTAGCATCCTTTGGGAAGCAAGCAAGCCTCTTCCTCATGCCATCACAAGCATTTGTATCATTGCACAAGGAATCTGATACAAGCTAAAAGCCTCCTGTCAGGTTAACTAAAGCTGAGCAGGGTCCCCATGCTGCACAAGTGGCTGTGCAAGCAGCCAGCACTCACTTGTGAGGCTGGCTTCAACTGCTATGCCAGGAACAAGAGCAGCTGCTTAGGATAACCCAAAAAGCACAACAGGTTGCCCTGCAGCAGAAATAATGTTTGCCTCCCTTTTTTACATGCAAGTCCCATTGTATCTGTCCTTCAAGAGGTCTTCCATAGAAGATACTCAATGACAGCCTGAAATACAAACTCTGTTTAACAACACTTAGGGGAAATTCACCCAGTTTCCAATCAAGTCACCACTTCTCAGCAGCTCCACACCCAGCAAGACCCTCTGCTCCAAAAGTTCATTAGAAACACCACAGTAACTGACAGACCAAGCAGAGATTTACATGCAGCAGGAACGTAAGCAGGTTCATTTCATTGGCAGGTGAATACCCCAGTCCCTCAGAGAAGAGCTTTGGAAGTCTAGAAGACAGTACTGCAAATTAAAATTGATGTGCCAGCTCTAAACCCAGATCTAAAACCAGAACTAACCCACACCTTCCCAGGATGAATCTGCTCTAGTGGATAGGGATAGCTCCTTTATCAATGAGGTTAACTTTGGCAAGTAAGCTGAAACTTAAATTAGGGAACACTCCCATTCCAAATCATACACAGAACATGAAGGGCTACAGCTAAGATTTCAACAAGGCAGCAGAAAAAACAAACCTTTTTCATGAGCTCATTGTAAGGAGATAAAGGAAAATACTTAGGTTTATTTCTCCCTTATGCTTCCAGTGCATCAAGATCAGATACAATATTGACTACCACTGTGCCAAGGGACAAAAAAAAGTCTGAACAGCTCAGTACAACAGCAAATCTCTAAAAATGCACCACTAACCACGCCACTGACCTGAATTAGTTAATATTCACTACACAACTGCTCAGGAGTAGCCAGCATACCCTCCAATACCATTTTACTACACATGTTTCAAGCAATGCTACAGCTATAGATCCATACCTCGAAGCAAACGATTCACTTCCTCTGGAAATTCTGCAACGCCAGCACAGGATCACGTGGCCAGATCAGCCCCTCGTCCACAGCGCTAAGCCCTTCAAATACCCGGGAGATTAAGCTGCACTGGAAGTCATCTAGTAGCAGTCATTTTGCTAGTCCAGAACAAAGTTGCACTGTACAAGCATCAAACAGCCCCACATGATGCCCAGACATCCATTTGATTAAAACTCAAGATTAACCACTGGCAGAAGACAACCCTGTCTCCAAAGGACTGCAGAGAAAGCTTTTCCACCTACAGCAGCCTGCAAGGTCACCAGCTGGAGAGGTTCTTCCCTTCCCACTTTGTTTTGGGACAAGTCCAGAGGGTCAGTTTCCAATAATGGCCAAAGTGTTTATTGACCCTATAATTCAGAGGCTGGAGGAGCAACAGCAATTCAAGTGTCCAAATCCTTGGCACAAATACCACTGCATAGGAGTACGCTGGCAAGAGGAACATCAGGCAGGTATATTTACTGGCAGATCTTGCCTACTGTAAAGGGACAAAAGCATGTCCTTCACTGGCATAAAAATAAGACTGGACCCAACACTCCTTGCTTTGGCACAGAGCCTTCTGTTTTGAGGCAGATCAAGTGCAAGACAGCAGACTATGCCCACTCCCCTCAGCCTGTGGGAAGCAAGAACTTGCAGCACTTATTTCATAACACCAAGCCTGCTTTGCAAGAAAGCCTTCATCTATGTGTACTGCTTTGCTGTGCTCTTACATACACAATTAACTGACCTGTAGCAAACATGGTTATTCAAAATTCTTTTGCATTTTTAATGCATGCAGCAGGTCAGACATACTAACCATCAACAGACTGATCCTGCCTCCAGGAGAGACAAACTAGAGGAACCTGCTGGAACTATCTATACCAGAAGCTGACAGGTCAGGCAGCAAGAGCTCACATCCTGCCCACACAGTGACCCACAGCATCACAAGGAGCATAAGCAAGCCTTCCCCAGCACCTCCACACTGCCAGGGAATATCTGGATTACCATTTCAGGCACAGAAACGAAGCCTCCAGTACCAGAAGAACATGAACCCTGACTCCAAATGTTTCTATAATCACAAGCATACAACCACCACCACACCACCGAGGACTACCACCACATGTTTGTTAGGTCCCACCAAGAAACTCCTGCCTTCCATCAGCTCCAGATGCTCAAAAGCTCACCTTGAACCCAGCCAAACACATTACCTGGCAGGACATCACGTTTGCCCTTTGTGACAGGCGTGGTACAGACTCCACTGAAATCCAAAGAGTTGTCCAACATTGCATTTATTCGGCGGAATATATCTGCATTGCTGCAAGTGGAAAGTGCAGGGGCATCTGGGCTATCCCAGCAGTCTTTTACACTCCTTCCAGTATCTTCTTTCTGGTAAAAAAGAAGTATTCATGTCAAGCAGACTAGTACTCACCACTCTGCTTTTGACACACTGTTGAAAGTCTGGATCAGACTAGCTTTAGCTCCAGGTCTTAGCAACACTCAAGTACAATTCTTGGTATTAAAGAAACAGTTAAGCAAACAGGTCAGCAATTTGTCAGCACAGCACATCAGACCAGGACTGCCCCAGTCACAAACAGGTACTAGTGCATCACAGCTACTATGAACTTTAGACTAATAGCCACATCACCCAATCTAGGCTGGTTACTAACATGAGCTCCCCTGCTGCTTTTCTCCACATCACAACACTGAAGTAGAGATCTAATTAACAGAGGCACACACCTTGCCCCCAGAATCAGCCTCCTGACACTGAGGAACAAGGAGGATGCTCATGGTCAAGGCAGCCACCACAAGAAACCACAGTAGCTCCTCCTGTGCACAGCAGCAGAGAGTAAGGCTCACTTTACCAGAGTTTGGGAGCTCTGAACATCTTGGAATGGCTCAAGTCAGCAGCCACACGGTTGCTTCAGAAAACAGGCTTGCAGAAAAAGCACGGCTTCCCAGCTAATCAAATATAGCCCTGCATCCTGAGGTGTCCCTTGGAAAGGCAAGAGAAGCAAATCCCAATCTTCCCTTTAGGTAGCAACTCCTAACCACAAAGGCAGGCTAACCCAAGACAGCTCTGCTTTAGCACAACCCTCCACAAGCACTGATCTACTAGAGTCAAGGCTTTGAGACCACCCTAAATAACCAGAGCTTCTGTAAAGCTTCCTCTGTATGAAATTGATCACACCCTCCTGGTTCCTGGTGCTGGTCCAGAGAACAGGCAAAGCAGCTACTTCCCCCAACCCTGCTTGCAAGCCACTTTCACATCCAGGCTTGTTTCAACACAGCTGAATAACATTCAAGCCTCTGCCAATCTAGAAGCTGCTCAACTTAATCTCTAACCAGCATTTTTGGACCAAAGGCAGGTCTTCTTGCCATCCAAAAGCCACTGCAGCAGAATTCTGCTCCTGAACATGCTGAGCAAACTGTATCATTATCAATTAAGACCCACATTAAAGAGAAGAGCAGGAAGGCACAAGCTTGCCAGTCTTGGCCTCCAGAGCAGAACCCTCACCATTAAGCAAATAGAGTTAGAGACAAATTCGAAGAACTGAATAGCAACAAGGTTGGCACATAAGCCCCTGCTACTCCAAGACACACAGAAGTCTATAGCTCTAAATTGGGCCCTTTGTACTTGTCACACAGACATTTAATACATCTACATTTTGGATGCATTCCTGCAAGAGTTTTGGGCCTGACCTCACCCACGTTTCTCCCAATGCTTCACCCGCTAGCAAGCCTGAAGCACCAAACTGGTTATACTTTCAAATTGTCCCTTACTGATCTTTCTCATATGAAACCTGTGGTAGAAGGCAGGTCTAAACTGAATTTCATATGGACACGGGGATAACCCAGCAAGTATGGGATTTGCATTTCCCCCACTAACCCTGTCGCGTGAGCAGTTTTACTGCCATAACATCTGATCCAACAGTTTTCTCCATAAAGAGCTTCCCCCCACCATGTAGCTAAAAAAAAAAAAAACAACGAACAAAACACTCTACTGTCCTGGAGGCAGCAGGAGAAAGCTACTGAACTGTCAACTCACACACGATGCCTCCAGGCAGAACCTGAACAACTCAATCAGGATTTCAGCTCGTTTAAGGCTATTAACATCTATTGAAAGGCTCAGCTGACCCACAGATAAGGTCCTGGGACAGTGCAGGAGCATTTACAAGCCAAGAACAGGTAGGGCTGAAAATGAGCTTCAGGCAAGAGGAAACGGGCAGTGAAAGCTCTAAGTCATCTTTATAAAAAGCAGCTGAGGAGTACAGAAGCTCAATTTAAGAAAGTATTGCCAGTCATCTTTAATAAGAAGTGCCACATCAGGCTGTTTTGGCACAAGTGTGAAACCCCATATTCTACTCCCATTACTGCTAAAGAACCACTTACAGCAGGAGGAGGCAAAGCTCTTCCCTAGAAGTTTGTGCTAGCAAGACAAAAATAACCCAAACAGCAAACCAAATGCCTGACCCGTTCCTGTTCATTTAGCATTTGATGCTTCCCACAACTGGCAGCACCAGTTCTGCTACAAACAAGAATAGAAAACAGTAAGAGTATGACAACAAAGCATTTTCTCAAAAATGCCTTCTGTTTACAGAGCGTTTAACCTTAAGACTGTTAAGGATATCCCCAAAATACTGCAAGCATCCTGGACACAGTGGCTGGCATCCAGTCCCTTGCAGGGAGTGGGTCATGTCTCTGTACCTCCCCGGGTAAAGCTCACCCTCTTCCCTGGACCCCTGAGCTATTCCTTTGAGAAGAGCTCTGCAGGTCTTCAAAGCATGCAGTGCCCAAACGATTCAGCAGCCTGGACAGTCCAGTGGAAAGTCTGCAAATGCGTAGCTGAAAATACACCTGTATCCTTTAGTCTCAACAAAGTTTATACCAAAGCAAAGGGAAATACCACACAATGAAGCTGCATTCTCCACAACCAGCTCCACTCTTGCATCCCCAAGCCAAGCAAAGGAACACTCTTGAGCCCAGCTAGGATTAGTCTTCAATGCTCCATCTTGAAGATTTTGCAATAGTTAAACACACACTGCCTTTGCAGGCTTCTCTGTGTGGAAGTCCTCCACACAGCAGCAACCGTAGCTACAGCCCATGCTCAGAGCTGGTGATTCCCTCTGCTTCCACTGAGGCACCAGTCCAGGAGAACTGGTGGGTCCTTCTCCTTCCACAGTCCCCAGCAGTGACCCAGCACATTGTGTGAAACGCTGGGGTGTAACCAGGGACCCAACAGCCGTTCTCCATCAGTCTTGCCTGCTATAGCACATAATCCAAATCCAGGAGAGAACACCATTTTATCGGTGAAGCCACTGGATGAACAAATCAATACAGAAGTGTGAACCACCAGACAGGTCAGTTAAAGTCATCAGGAGTCAAACACTGCTTCCTGATGCCTGGTAAGACACCCAGTCTCCATTTAAGAGCTGAGTCTCTAGGGATGTTCCTAGATCAGAAACAAATGAGGAAGGCAATTCAGTTCCCTGCAGTAGGCATACAGAGCAAACAATTTAGCAACTTCAGGTTAAATCATCAGGGTACACGAGGAACACAGACCCAAGAAGCATTGCACGCAGACACAGCAAGGTGAATCTCAGACAGGAATACAGTCTATCTTACCCTGGCTCAACCAAACCCTTAGCCAAGATCCCATGTCCAAGCATGAGAATGCATTCCCAGGACACACTCTCAGCGCTATGAGTCTCCAGGCACCACCAGCACTCAAAACAAAACACACTGGAGTGAGAAAAGGAGTGCCAGGCTTGATTTGAAATAAAGGAGTTTCCAGTCCCCCAGAGTAACAGAAAGACAAGCAATGCACCTTATTACCATCATGGTGGATAGCTCTTGTGTACTGGCTCTGCACTGAGAAGCCTGCAGTCAAAGCACAGTGACTGTCAGGTCTCTGGAGTTCCCATGCCATCAGCCCTAAGCAAGCCCCACAGCTGCAGCCTGCTGTTTACCTGCAGGAGCTCCCACTCCAGAGACACAAATGCAGCCTGCAGCAGCTCAGTCAGTGGAACGACATACACTTGTGCAGCAAACACCACCAAAAGATGACCAAGGTAAGGGGAAATAAAGGCACCTCCCCACAGCCCTGAGACAGACACACCTGCAGGAAACCTACCAATAATGAAATCCCAGGGCTAGGCAGAGCCCCCAGCATCACAACAGCACTGTCACAGGATTAGGATATCCTAATCCTTAGGGAAGTCATTAAACAGCTCAGCTGTCAGTATGGAAGAGATGTGCATTAGCTCCTGGGGAAACTCTGGAGGGGATGAGGCTCGTCTACCTCAGCTACAATTCAACCTTTGCTTTTTAAGTCTTCTGTAGAAATCCCACTGGGGCAGCACCACATCGACGTCCAAAGGGGTTCTCAGCACTGTAGCTACAGCCAGGGGGGCCTTGAATCCTGAGACAAAGTTTAAGGTGCTGTTAAAATGGTGTCAGTGTCAACATAATCAAGCCAAGATGGCTCCATAGTCTGATGAAAGGCAGCTCTAAAAGCCCTTTTTTATTGGTATGTTTTGCTTCCCAAGCTGAAGTCAGCTACAGCAATATGAAGAGCAGTATTACTGTAACTGTTCCTACCAAGCAACAACGGCACTAACAAAGCAACAAGCTCACACCCCCCAGCCACCACAAACAGGGTTAGGCTAGGCTGCATCAGCTCCCTCACCATTAGCAAGGCCGAGTTTACCCAGCTCTCTCAGTTTACTGTGTGGATGGGGTCTTGAATACACCTGTCTGGAATCAAGACTGTAAGAGATTTTAATGATATTATCTTACAAGGGAAGCACTGCCTTCAGAACACCACCAATTTTGCCAAACCGCCTGTTTTGAAATGTTTCCCTGTCAATGTACCTACTTTTTGCCATTTTTTGGGAAAAAAAACATTTTTAAGCTATCACTCAAGTCGCTTTGGAAACAAGCAATATCACAGCTGCCTACTTCAGCACATTACCAACGCAGAATAAGGTTTTAATTGTTTTAGGGAAACTATTCCAGTGAAGACAGACTACAGCAAAGCAAAAGGATCATGATCAGCAAACACAGCTCCCACCCTTCACACTGCTCTAGCTAGAGCCCCTTACCAACGCTCCAGCTGCCAGCACACGCAAACTACCACCACAACCACCGTTAATTGGTTTTAGCTGGAGACTAAAAAAAAAAAAAAAAAACAAAAAACCAAACAACTT
>JAVJGJ010000060.1:777264-792667 GCA_035590215.1 Microhierax caerulescens
ATCCAGCCCCCCTGTATTTACAGACACACACACCCCCCCCGCCGGGGGTTGTGGGGGGAAACCCAGCAGCCGCAGATGACTGCTGCCACTGAATCCGCGCGCCGGCCCCCAGGTTAAAAACTTTGAGGTCCCCTGGCATAGAGAAACCTGAGCAACCTAACCTAGCGGAAGGTGCCCCTGCCCGTGGCAGGGAGGCTGGGAGAGATGATCTTTGAAGGTCCCTTCAACCCAACCCATTCTGTAATAAACCCAAGAGCGCCTGATGTACCCGAGCGATCGGAGATGGCTCCTTCGGATTCAAAGTTCAGGTTTTCAGAGCTGTCGGCAGTGCCGATGGAGGCTTCAGACTCGAGGGTTTCATCGTCGGAGGCGCGGGGCTCCAGTGTCAGCATCTCGAACGTCAGCTCCTCCCTGCCAAAATCAACCCGGTCCCATTGATGCAACGGGACCAAGAAGGTGGGGAGGAGAAAGGGATGCACGTACACCAAGAGACCATAGAGGGATTGAGTCCTCCAGGTCTCCCTGGAGCAGCATGTCAACCACGTGATGTCAAGCAACATCCATAGGCAACCTCTAGCTAGGGGACATGGCTTGAACCCTTGGCCACACTCACTTTTCCTTCTGCAGGCTCTCAATCTGCTCGGTCAGCACCTTCTCCTCCTGCTGCATGGCCATTTGCTGCTGCTCTGTCACCTCCATCTCCATGGCTTCCTCGCTGCTCATGGTCTCCTCGGGGACATCTGTTACCACAGGCAAGCGCACGGCAACAGGAGATGTCGGGCTGGGGTAGGCACCGCGTCGCACACGTCCTTTGCCCTGAAGAGAGACAACAGTGTCACCACCACCAGCTGAGGTAGTTTGGCAAATACCTCAGGTGCCAACCACACCGCTCTCCCAATGAGTGAAGAAGACGGCCCTGGCCATCAGTCCTCGGCGCACTGCCGGCGGTCGCACCCAGGACCCTCCGAAATCTCACCCCAGGCTGGGAGAGGTACCAGAAAGACTCAACACATTGGAGGGAATGAGGATGGAGGTGGTGAGGGTGGAAGTGGTGAGGATGACGCTGATGGACCAGCTACCAGCTGATGGACCGAGTGCAACTTGGACTTCCAGGCAAGCCCAGCTGGCGGCAGGATGGGTTTCTGCAAAGCCCACAGCCTGTGCGATAGGAAGCTCGACCTGCCAGGTGGCGGCTTTGGCCGGGAGCATCACCAGGACTTTGACTTCAGGGCACCTGGCTCTCACTTTACAGTTAGATTGTGTCTCACATCCTTCCCTTGCCTACCCTTGGATTAACTGAGCATCAAAGGGTCTCCACTGACTCCTTCGGCAAACTGTAACTCACACCTAATCATGTGGTCCATGCTCTGATCCCATGTACGTGAGATCAGAAATCAAGACCACCTCCAGTGGTCCATTATAAGACAACAAGTGTGAATTTTTGTGTGCACAGTTAAATGGGGAGAATTAATGCAGCTCTGAAGAAGTATCTGGGTTTTTTAATAGTAAAAGCGACAATGAAAAAGGACTCAACGGGGGTAGTGTGTACAGAGGAACACTACACATGCAGCCATTTTAATCTTTTGAGGACCAGCTCTACAGATCTGCTCCATGGAGTAGAAGAAAAAAAGATGGATTTGGGGGGATGAGGGACACCACAGACATTAAAAAAAGCTTTTATCTTAACCACTGTCATAACCAGACACATCTCATCTTCCAAAGATCCTGAACTGATCAGGACTTGGGTGTCGACCAGTCCCAGAAGTGCCCATCACTTGCTGCTTCCTCCTGACAACCATCACCCAGGATGAACCTGCATCTCCTTGTGGATGAACTGCTCATCACAACGCAGCTTTTCTCCCTGTAGGACAACTTAAACCCTGCAGCTGCGGCATCCCTGGGTCCTCCTGATAATCCAAGTGCCCACAGCAGGTTTGCAGGGTAAAGGAACCTCCCTTTTTCCTTTAAAAGTCAGGTTTGCTCCACTTTACCCCTTTCATCTTTTAATGCCACTTCTCAGAGACCTTTCTTTGGCAGCAAAGCCGCTCCTGCACCCCAGTGTTCTGACAACACCTTCTTCCGTGGGCTCCTGAGCTGAAGCGCAGCTACTTGAGTCCTATGAGCCAAAATGCCTGAGATCCCAAAGGTCCCACCAGTTCACGGACTTAAGGTGCTTGCAAAACAGCATCAGGAGAGCAGGGCTTGAGTTTTCCTCTTCTCTGTCTCCTGACCCTTGCAGATATTGAAGGATGGGGAGAAGCGCTGTGGGCTAAATCTGGTGGGAAGGGAAACAGCCCCGCGAGCATCCCCAAAAACCTACAGGCACCTTTCTCACCCACCGCGGTCTCACTGGGAACTCAGACTCAAGCTGGGATGGACTTGGGGAATACAGGGGCTGCTGAACCCCTCCCAATTCAAACCTGGGTGTCCTGACCTGGTGTTCAAGGTGGGGGTGGTGCTCCTCCTCCAAGAAGGTGGAGGAGACCTTCAGATGCCTTGTGGTCTCCAAGGCATCCAGGTTGAGGGTTTTATCCACCATCTCAAGATACAGCAGCACTGTGAAGGCAACTTGATGCTGGACCGCACCCTGAGCTAGCAGAAATTAGGGTGGGAAAGGATGAGTCAAGCAAAGCAAAAAAAGAGGGTATCACAGGATGGAAAAAGAAAACAGAAAAAAATCAGTAGGAAGGGGAAATGGGGGAGGAAGTGTCTTTTTGAGGAGCTGCGTGCAGGGATGGTCGAGCGCTGGCCATCCCAAACTCCTGCCACCTGGGGGACCTGCAGGAAAAAAGGTGGCCCTCAGGAGCAGCACCTGCTCGGGGACCAGACCGCAACGTCACGGACAATGGCCGGTGGGACGGGGCTGGAATGAGCGGCGGTGACACACAATGGAGGGACGCGGCGCCTGGCGCAGGGCGCGCTGCAGTTAATACATACCGGGATTGAACTGCGGGTTATGCTCATAAATCTAACTGCAATTAGTACGGGTTTCTGGATTAGAGAGGAGATGAAAAGGAAAGCAGAAGGTTAGAGTGCACATGCCATCACCCCTCCAAAAAACCCGATTTTGTTAATTTTTATAGGTTTTTTTTTTAATTTTTAGCTGGGATGAGCAGGGCAGCTCTGCAGCACCAGCCCCACAACCTTGGCCAGCCCCTGCTTGGATTTCATCCCCCAAAAAGCAGGAGCAACGTGTCCCTGAGGACCACAGCGGGCAGGTCAAAGTGAAGGGGCTGTTCAGCTGCTCAGCCCAAGCCTGGGACGACCACGCTGCACTGAGTCTGTCCCTCTCCTGCAGCCCAACAAGCCAAGCACAGCATGCAGCCCGCCGGCCCCCTGGGAAGCATGGAAGCTCAATGAGATGGGTTTGAGACTCCCAAAAAGGTGGTGAGGGAGCAGAGAGCACCTTTGGGGAGCTCATTTTGGGTTCAGGTAACGCGACTGAGCGCAAAAAAGGACGGTCCAGGTCTCCCATGGGGCGACGCCAAGCCGGTCAGTGAAAGCCTTGACTCAACCCAGGGCCAAACAAGCTCAAATGAAGGTGGAAATGTTGATCAGAAGCATCTGAGCTGGAGCAACCACATTTCCACAGACCATTCCCACCTCCTTGTGCTTTGCTATGACTTCCTGCAAAGGCCAGAAGCCATCATGGGGCTGAGGGTCCCTGTCCTGAGGGAGATGGTGTGGGAGGTTGCAAGGGGTTTGGAAGGCTGGGAAAAGCAGGAGAAGATAAGGTAGGGTGGCTTCAGGGGCATGGAGAGGACAGGAGGGGTCAGAGGTAGCTTTGGCATCTCACCATTGATCTGCGGATCAAGGAGAGGCGGCTCTTGGCTTTGTTCTCTGCAAACTCCAGGCTGTTGATGTCCTTGAGACGAGCCTTGTATTTGTTCATCTGCTCAATGACGATTAATTCTACACAACTAAGAGGGGACAAAACCCAAAAGAAGATAATTTGATATGAGTTGTCTCTGTCTTGCCCAAAGATCTGCCCTTATAGAAAGGTATGGAAGGAGAAAGCTCCAGCTGGAAACAAAAGGGTGGTGGAACTTCCCCTAAAATGAGATAACGGCTGAGCCTGACTGTTTAATGCTGTCAGGAGTGTGTGTGTGGAATAAAATAATCCTTTCCATGTAATAGAATTAGAGGATAGGCTAAAGCTAAAGTCTAAGGGGGAAGCTACAAAGAAATCACAAAAAATTACAAACAAGTATGAGTGCTCCTACCAGCTGCTGCGTCTCCAAGCATGTTCTGGTCTTCAACAATTCTAATACTTACTGGAGGTAAAACCACCTCTTTCAGAAGCTCAGCCCTTCATTGGATGATTTCTGTTATTATCATTGTCTCCATTATCTATTTTTAAATCTATTTAATATGAGCCAGACTGAATCTGGGCAAGTGCTTCACTTTTTCTCTGTAAAACCTTTGCAATTATGTCAAATACCTTAAAGAAATCTAAGCATGCCATATTAATATTGCTGCAGACCAAATAAGCTCACCTCCTCAAATTAAAAAGAAAAAATTAAGTAAGAATAAGCATCTGCTTGCCACGAATGGGAGTAAATACAAACCCACATAAGCACAAGCTCCACCTTTTCCTGCTGAGATGCGCTGGGCCAGAGCGCAAGTTCATCTGTTCTCATGGATCCTCCATAGCTTAAAAAATCCCATTCAACAACCTCTTGGGCATTGAGAGAATATGAAATATACTCATAAAGATGCATTTAATACATGTTTATAATTTCCATGCTAAAGCTCTCTTTTCTTGAGCTATTTGACCCTACAAAGGGTTATCAAGATGTGAGTGGTGACACAGTAATGGTTACGGAGCTGGATCATCCAGCACCGCATTCTTACGTGGTTGTTTTACTGATATCCTGAACACTCTGCAGCGGGTCTGTGGTATCGGGGCAGCGGAGGATGCAGGGAGCAAAGACGATGGCCAAGGCATTAGCTGACATGCGATTGGTCTCTTCTTGGAGGGCAATCCTGAAAAATAATAGGGATTAAGAGAGAAGTAAGAGGTGACGGCACCTCCACTGCACCTCTCCCACATGGCCATGGATGAACAGAAGAGACGACGTTTCTATGGTGCAATCTTGCTCTGCTAGCAAGCACACAGCTCTGCCCCTTTGCTCTGCTCAGTGGAGAAAGTCAAACCTGAAGACATCTCGGGTGTTTCCAAGGCAGGCAAACAACCAGCGTGTTCCACCCAAAAAACCTGTCCCCTGCCGTGGCAAGAGGCACCACGGACTCACACAGTCACAAGCAACCAGCGTGCTGTGGACGTTGCTTGGCAATACAAGCATCACTTCGAGAAACAGCTCTGGGACCACCTCCTGGGAGGCATGATGCACCTGAAAGCTCTTCCCTTTACCTTGCCCACCTCAGCTATTTCGGTGTGAAGGATGCCTGAGCATCCTCCCCTTGCCCATTCCCTGAAGCTGCCCTGGCCCAGCGTACCTCACCAGGTGGAAGATGAGACGCTCCAGGGTGCTGAGGTGGGTGCGGGAGAGCTGGTCAATGACCGAATACACTCCCCGCACTGTCTCCTTCCTCTCCTGGAGGCCTGTGGAGAAAGCACCAGCGTTTAGGGGCGGCTTCTACTACTTCTGCCTATTTAAAACTATACCTTCTTAACACTTACTTACTTTTACTACTTAAAAGACAGGTCTTCTAGCTAATGCTTTGGGCTAAAATTTGCTGAACCACGATACACATGTGTGCCACCAAAGGTGAGACCAAACGGCCAGTGGCTTTGTGCAAAAAACACCTTATAGCCAAAACATCAGTCTTTGAAACCAGGTAAATATAATTTGGTGAAATCAGGTGGTTTGGGCCCAAGGAGTAAATAAAAACTCTGGCACTAAAAGTGGCCACTGTTTCTCTCTGTCAAGGGAACAGCACAGCAAAGGAGGCTCCTTACCCATTGCCCGCAGAAACTCCTCATAAAGCTCGAAGGTCATGAGAGGGTTGGGCAGGTCTCGGAGCCACTGCTTGAACACGCTGGCGATGACGTGGATGTTGTAGTCGTCTAAATTTACATTGTCGATATCTGAGTTCAGCAGCAGATCGAGGGAAAAAAAAACCGAGGCAGCGATCAATATGAAGCCTTTAGTGAAGCCAGTTGAACTGCATGACCTTTAAAGGTCCCTTCCAACCCAAACCATTCTATGATAAGCTACTCCTCTACAACAGAAAATGTTCATGTGCCACCCCAAAACCACACTGCCATTAACGGCAAGAAATCCAGCACCTGATTTCAGCTCCATGTGCTAAAATTAGAGGAATGCATTTTCCAGGGCAAGTAAGGTGAGACCAGGATTTATTTTCTTGCTGGCATCAATTGCTATGGTGTAATTAAGACAGCATTTTCCTTCAACTAGAATGACTTTTTCATGTACTGTACCCAAAAAAGCATGAGTTGGTGACCTGAGTTTTGGTTTAAGATGTGAAAGCATCACTCGCACAACCTGCAGTTGTGGAAGGTAGGACCACTCCCTTGTTTTGTCCTGATGAAGCATCCCACCACCCTTACATCCAACCTTTGCTGTTGCAGAGATTTTTCTCCCCATGTGGATTTTTTTCCATCCTTTTACCTGTATCGAGTCCTTGCCGCAGCTCCTTGATCTTGTTGGTGGACCCTGATTTTCTGTAAATGCCTTCTGTGTACAGCCCATGCATTTCAATATAGTTGATGAGCTTCTCCACCAGTACTGGCACCGCACGCTCCTCACTGGTCAACCGGGAGAGCTCCACGCCGAACTGCCGGGACGACAGCTCGGGGTCATACTGAAGATGAAAAGAAAAAACGGTTTTAAAATCCTTTTAGGAAGCAATGCCAGTGCAGCACTTAGATCCAGCTGCTGTTCAGACTTCCTCAGCTGATCCAGGTGACCTGCAAGTCGGTCTAATGAAGGAGGACAGGACTGCAGCAATGTACGCCTTGCAATGCTAAATCGGTTTCTGGACATGCACTTGAAGCCATAAAAGTTTGGATTTTCTATAACTACCCCACCGTGCTTCTATTATAAGCCCATCAGAGCCAATGCAGCTGGGCACAGTCACCCCCCAAAGAGGATGCATGGAGCAGAACAGGTGACTCTGTCTCTGGGGTACTTAGATCAACTCATATCATTGGCAATTAAAAAATGCCTGTGAATGAACATGATGCCAAAATCAGAGCATGAAAAAACCCAAGTACATCTGTCAGGAAAGATCCTTTTGCTAGCTACAAATGTTCACTGAAGATGTGATATCCGGCAAATTCTAATGTGGACAAAGTCCTCCTGCACAGCAGATTCTGGATGGGAAAAGTCAAAAGACCCAGTAAAATTTTGACAGAAATGCCCCGGCCCCAGCAAAAGGAACGTGAGATGGCACACGCTGCAGCGCATCATCAGCAAGACAGTGGTGACCGCAACCCAGGTCACAGCTCCCCTTATAACCACTCCTGCATCTTTGTTGTCATCCTTCCATTGATCTTGTCAACCTTAGGACATGATGTGGGGAAAATGCCCATGCTGTTTCATGCTCTAGGGACACCCCCCCCCGCCCCAGGAGCATCTGAACTCAGCTAATAGCTGAAATTCATCACCTGCTGTTCAACCAGCCTGCTTGGCTGCTAAAAACCACCAGCAAATGCGACACCACAAAACCCATGTGCTACTTCACTCAGATCACGTAGCTCTGAGATGAGGACCAAGCGTGGGTGAAAGCAGTTCTATGGCCACCGAGAGAGATGAGCTTGGTGTTTGCTCGCGTTCCCATAGATGTGGAGAAATAGATCCAGTCTGGGACAAGGCTAACAGTTAAAAAATCAACAGTTGCCAGAAAATACAGACCTCTTTCTCAAAGCGTAATAGATGGTTTGTAGCTCACCACTGCTGAAAACAACTCTAAACATGTTAACCCACCAAGCACAGACAAACCAGAGCCCTCCTGGTTTAGAGAAGGACCTCCAACCGCCCAAGTGGAAAACTGCCACAGAGACACAGTGAAGTTGCTTCCTTGGGTACAGCACAAAAAATTCCTTGTGCAGAGAAACCCCAAGAAACAAGAAGGCTCCAAGCATCTCTGAGCTTCTTTGAAAACAAAAAATAGTCAGAGAGATCACTGAACTTCCCAAATCTTAGTGCAGAAACTCTTAAGAGGCATTCTCAGCTCTTGCAGAAATACTGCCAGAAAGGGAAAGTGTAGCAAAAATACTGTATATATTCAAATCACAAATATATTAAAATGTATATATCTTCGAAGTATATATTCAGATTATTTCTCGGGAAAAATGTAATCATGCAGCTTTATGGAGGCTGCATATTAATGGAGGCTGTATATCATGGAGGCTGTTTTTCCCTGAGAAGCCTCCTAGGGAGCTGATAAAGCTTTGCACACATCATTATCCTGGCTGTGTTGTCCATCTTTTGGGCACAAAATAAACTATTTAAAAGAAAAATCACCAAGTCTTGATGATTAATTATTAGCTGTGGTGACCTGCTGCATTCATTCACTGTCTTCCGTACCCTTAAACCCGGCAGATAGTATTTAATTCCCCTCTAAGGAGCACAGTGAGTGCCTGAGCATCCTCCACCCATGCTTCCTCACTCAGCTGTAGTGCCACTGCTGTTTGGGGACTGCGCCATAAGCTGAGCAGGGACCAATGGGGCGAAGAAGAGTCCGTATTTCCAAGAATAACCCCCTATTGCCAAGACCCTCAAAGCTATAAAATGAGGCAGCTGTCTATTATGCAGTGTGGTTACAAGGCGGGAACATCACTGCAGCATCTGCTGCATGACTGGGCAGATGTATAGTGATGCATCGCTGGAGAGACCTCAAGTATCTCTGGTCCAAGCTCCTGCTCAAAGGAGGGTTATTGCCAGCACTATAGCAAGCTGCGCGCCTGCAAACATTTTTTTACAAGCTTGGGATCACCATCTGAAAGGTATTTAATGAAAGAAAAGAAGACATTTACCTTTTTGGAGCACTTGGTTGTGGTTTTAAGACAGCACTTCTTGTGACAAGCATATTTACATACTGTAATGAAGAAAAATAGTATTTAATAATCCAAAAAGTCAGACTGCTAGAGAAATATGAATGAATAAAAATTAAGTAGCTCCTTTTGGGACTAGGAGGTCAAAAGCACTTTGAATTTGCAGTTTCCATGGGCCATGACTGTATTAGATCCCCTCAAACCAAAAAAAAAAAAAAAAAGCCTTTAATTAGAAAGGTCCTTGAAACATTAAAAAAACCTCTGATAGATCAAAGCAGAAAATAATCCATGACTCACTCTGAGCTATCAGACACAGATACCCTCAAAGTGGTTGGAAATAGCACCTAATCTGTATTCTTCCTGCACTGGACATCAGACTCAAATAACCCAGGGCTGACACTTCCAACCTAATCAAAGAAATGCTGGAAAAACCAAAATGATGCGTCAACTTTTCCCACTGGTCCTCCTCCATTTTCCTGACCTCCCCTCAAATTCACATGCCTAGAGGTCAACTGGGCTAAGCCAAATGAATTCATCATGGTCACAAGACATCCCACAGGCATCCTACGGGCAGAAGCCACAGGGCCGGTTTGCCATACCCGGCTCTACCGTCCTTCTTACCATGGCACTTAAATATGGTTTGACCACGTGGGATGACTGTATGACCTTATGGGATAAGAGATGTAATGAAAAGCTCCCATGCACAAAACTAACTGTCCCACGAGGACTGGAAGGACTGCTGGGATGGACTTACGAGTTGGCTTCAGAAGCCCTTAAGATCTTCTAATCCCAACAGATCTTCCAAGGAAAACCTCCAAATTATTTGAGAGCAAAACCCTTTCAAAATCCAAAACTCCATCACTGTGATACAAGCACATAAAAAAAGACCAAAGAGAGCGTGCTTACATTTACAAACAGAAGCCCTGTCCATTATCCAGATCAAGGAGGAACAATATTCACAATAGGTGGGGATGCTGTACTGGGTCGCCTTAAAAATGTGACCGTTGTGCTCTTCCACCTGCGATAATAAAGGTTGGGTGGTAAGAAAAAGGAGATGGGTGCTTAGTCTGCTGCAAAACAGGGAGATGAACACTGTCAGCCTCCAACTTCTAACTGTTACTTGTTTTTATTGGCTATTTTTGTTTCCTTTTCAGCCCAATAACCTCATAGGCAACCCAAACAGACAACCAGCCTGTATGGGAACCAAACCATCATACAAGCAGGTTAGAAACTGACTGAGGTTGACTGGTCAACTTGTCCATGTTAAGAAGGTCTTCTGTGCATCCATGGCCCCTTTTTGCTCTGCACCTGCATACTTCATAGTATTACCACATCCTTTAGGAAAAAAGGAGATGTAATCTCCTACATCTCTGATATTTGAGATGTAAAACACACACTGTAAGTTTATGCAGAAACTTCACTCTGAGTTCCTCTATAACAAGGCTTGAATTTACATGTACAGTCTTGACTGACGTAAGGTGTGTTTTCAGAGAACAACCTACAGCGATCCTTGACCAGGCAAACCCAATCCACCTCATCCATCTATCTAGCATGTCCTTTCACGGCTGCGTATTCATCACAGTGTGATGTTCAGATCTCCACACAGGATGCACCATGAGCAGGTCTCTTTATCACTTGTCATTGTGGCCACAAGGACATTAGTTTTCTGATGCACAGGCACAGAGCGCTCAACTCACCACATCTGCTTCCTTTTTTCTTCTCTTTTTTCGTTCTGTTTTTGGCACCTGGTATTAGAAAGAGATTTAAGCATATTTACAGGCAATTTCCCCAGGTAAAGCCTACAGAGGGCTCATATCTAATGTTGCCCACGGCTTTCCAGCCCCGTCCTCCAGTACACCTGCAGCCCCAGGAGAGTCACTCCAGAAGACTCTTCTACAGATCACACCATTTTCAGAAATTCCCTGGACAACTGTCCACATCTTCATCTCAGAGCTGAGATTAGCTGCTGCTCTAGCTCCAAGTCCAGCATCAGTGACCAAAGCTCTCCTATCTCATGCAACACACCCAAGAAAAATGTGGCACATCTGCAGCTGGAGCTGATGCTCAGCCTGCTTCAAAGAAAACCATCCTGGAGAGGAGCCTGGGGAAGACTCGGAGCAGAAGAGCCAAAAGATGGGATATTTGTACAATAAACATCATCTCCCAAGCCCAGCCTGAGACCCTGTGGTTGTCCTTGCAGATAGTATGGAGCAGAAAGCGAGGAGATCATGTCTGTGAAAGGCACACTGCAAGCTCTGACTGCTCAGAAAAACCACACCTGAACCCCAAGGACAGCCACTGCCCACGTCCTCTTCTCCCGCAACCCACCCGACAGCGAAGCATGCAGTCAAGAGACAAGGAAAGCTTGTATCTCTTCTGCTTCCCCTCAAAGCTTGCATCTCTTCCACTTTCCCTCAAAAACCCAAATAACCCCTCAACACTAAACAAGCAGCACCAGGAGCTGCCTTTCCAGCCATCTGCACGTGGCTGCAGCTTCGCGCTGGGGACAATGCCTACACGTTGGCCTTGGCCAAGGCGCACTCAGCCCAGGCGTGAGCTGGGCTTTGCCAAACCCAGTGAAAGGCACCCAGTGAATGAGTGTGCCGCCTGGCGCCGGCCACCAGCCTAAAGCCGCGAAGACCACAGACGTTCCCATGTGCCAAGAGAACATGACTCCACAGAAAGACAGTTCCCAAATCTTCAAAGGGCTTAAGAAAAGTGCCAGCTACCTTCACTGCGGTGTAGTCCAGGGGTTTGTACTCTATCATGTATTCATCCAGGAAGACTTTGAAGGTGTTGACCCAGACTTTAACTGGAGACTCACTCCAGTCCCTCTGCTCAAGTCTCATGGTCTTCTCCAGAATCTGCTCGAATAAGGCGTAAAGGTCCTTATAGCGGATGCTCTTCCCATCATCCATCTTTTAAGGAAACAGAAGCAAAAAGAAAAGCGATTTTTTTACACCCCAGACTGCCTCTTCTGCTCCGGACAAATATTTCAGCCTGACTGGCTTCCAACTGCTCAGGGAAAGTCCAAGTATGATTAAAAGAAGGAAAAAGATCATCTAAGAGACTTGTTTCATGGCCTTTGGCAGGGTGGCTTCTCAGTGCGCAGAGCAGGAGGATGTTAAGTATCAGCTCAAGTTTTTGAGGGAACTTTTTGTACATTCTGGGCAATAAAGTAGCTTTTTTTGATCACTGTGATCACAAGCCATAGTAATCATTGCTCAGATTCCCAAGCAGCAGAAAAGCAGAGCTTCATGTGGCTCAGATGTCTCCACCATTGCAAATGTAACACAAAGGTCTGGCAAATAGGGGCTTGCTGATGTACTGTCATCTCCCACTTGGCCGGGAGCGAGCTTAACAGGAGATCAGAAATCTCCACTCAACGTATATTGAGAGCTGGCTAATGAGGAAGAGTTATTCCAAATTTACAGCTCATGGGACTGAATACAAAGGAAGAGCACCCATCCTTTGGATAAGCAGACCAGGAATGGAAGGCTTGGCAACATCTCCATCACAAGGAGGACCCAGAGCATCTTGTTACTCCTGGAGGTGGAAGTTTTCAGCCATCATCTGATCACTTACCGCCAGCGCTGAGGAGTAAAAGCTGAAGATATTTTGCCGGAATTCCTTCAGTGCTTTCTTGAACACGACATCCACCAGCGTGTCTTTCTTGCTGTCCTCGTTATCCAGTTCGTTCATCTGGAAAACCAAAGGAGTTTATGCACCCATGCCACTTTTGCTGTGGCAGAGCACCGTGTGAGATGAAGCATCCCTAACGAGCAGCTGCTCCACCATGGGCAGATGATGTTAATAATGATTACAAGATGGTTTCTCCTGTGCGTAAACTAGAAACATGAGCATTTCCCTGCAGCCTTCAACTCCTGCTCTCCCAGGTCACCCACTTCTAATGCCACCAGGGGCAGCTCAAAGCAATGGAAGCTCTGAAGCTGCTGTGCTCGTGCGGAATGACCGCACGGTGCACGCACAGCATGCCCACCTTTTCTCCCAAGCCTGCCTTTGTGCATGATGTGCACCCTTAGATGAATTATTAGTACTGCTACTGCTGCCCTCAGGACAATTTTGGCTTTGCTGCTTCTGTCTGCTCTTTGGGCTCTCTGATGGTTTAGCTGGAGCAGTGAGGACAGGAGTTACCTTTTTCAGGAGGAACTCATCCATGCTCTTCAAGTCGCTAGCGCTTGTTATGATCTGCAGCGAGTCGTTCTGCCATTGCACGGGCTCCAGAGCCACATTGCTGATCTTGACACTGCGCTTGCGTTTCACTTTGGGAGAGGGCTCCTTGTTCTCCTTAAACTCCCGCCGGTAGATACCGGACAGCTCAGGACTCCGCGGGGGGGTCAGGTGGTGAGGACCCAACTCTGCAGGTGATAATTAAAAAGGGGGAAAGAGATTGAAGAGCAGATGAAAAATAGTTCTGCCACTAAAACAGGGAGATGGGCATTGGAATAAATCTGCAGAGGAGAAAAGCACTGTGTGGGACTCATGGGAAGATTAAATGTCATTTCTCCTTTGGTTATTTCCTCTGTCAAGAGGGGAAACATCTGCCCATGTCCAAACGGCTGCCGGGAGGATTAGCAACACGGAATTCCTCCAGGCCTGGTTTGGATGCCACTCTCTAACCTACTTACTACTATTTCGTGTCGAGGCTGTCCATGAATTCAAGAGATGCGAACCAGCATGGACATTTGGTATGTCCACATTCCCAAACTGTTTTCCCACAGCAGTCTCAATTGGACCTCACCATTATACACGATACTCCCACTTACAGAGACCTATATACAGATACCTATATATCTCACTCTATAGGTAAGGCAACCTTCCTCGGTTCTGTATCTTTATCCAACCCCTAATATATTGGGCTGTGCTTGGTTGGAGCATAAAGCCAGATTTACACTTGCTTTTCCCTCTGCCATGAGGGTGAACACAATTTCTCTGTCCCTTATACCAGCACTGTCACCCCACTACTTACCTTCACCAAGTTGCAAGCCAGGAATCACCTCCCTGCCAGGGGCTTCCTGCTCTGCGTACAGCTCCAGCAGCTCAGACTGGGTAGCAAGCTTCTCCCGTGGGGTCTTCTTCTCCCCCTGCTTTCCCTTCACCCAGAACCTCATCTTGGCTCGCTGAGGCCTGAAAATAAGTTGTGGAAAGAGGAACTGTCTTAACTAGGAAAATGTCCTTCTACCCAAAACTACCCCGAATCTCCTGGACCTTCAATGGTGTTTGAGGAGGAGTTAAAGCCACACAACTTCTACTGGGGAAACCAGGTTACTTGTCCTCAGGAAAGGTGAGAAACTCAAGTTTTCACACATGCAGTTGGGTGGCATGGGATGGGACATCTAGCCCATGTCGTCAAAACTTTATCGGGATGTGAGCAGGACACCTCTTCTAACTGGGCATGTGCAGTCATGTAGGAAAGCCGGGACAAGTAACTTGTGGGCTGGCTTTGCCTGGTGGAGCTCCAAAGGAGCTGGGGTGGTTCAGCATGGTGATGGAGAGTAAGGACACAGGAGGGACTTCTTTCCCATCTTCAGCCACGTTTCCTACCTCCCATCTGGAGCCAGGCTCTTCTGCGCAGCTGCCAGCTTCCCTATCTCCCCCTGAGACATGGTTTTGTGCAGTTTCGTTTGGCCGTCTCCAGAGGCAAATCGCTGCACCGTCTGTAATGATTCCAAGCAAGAAGTGTTTAAAAATGAGACAGCTCTTGGGATGCCAGCTGATTTTTTTTCCCTAGCAAAAAATTAGATATTTCATCTGTGACTTTTTTATTTCTATCTGGCTACAGGTGAAAAACTACAGTTCTGACGAGCAGCTACAACTTGAGAAATATTTCAACAACTAAAAAAGAAAGGCATTTTCCTCGCTCCAGCTCTACGATCTACAACCGTGGTCCAAGCTCCTTTTTCCTTGAGCAACCAATGATGAAAATCAGTGTGCAGTAAGCCATGGGTCCTCACAGAACCATTTAGGTTGGAAAAGACCTTCGAGATCATCGAGCCCAGCCGTTACCCCGGCACTGCCAAGCCCATCGCTAAACCATGTCCCTGAGCACCGCAGCTGCGTGGTTCTTAGACACTCCCAGGGATGGTGATGCTACCCTCTCCCTGGGCGGGCTGTTCCAGTGCTTGACAATCCTTTCAGTGAAGAAGTTTTTCCTAAGATCCGATCTAAATCCTGGTGCAACTTGAGGCCATTTCCTCTCGTCTTGTTGCTTCTTACTTGGGAGCAGAGGCTGACACCCACCTCCCCTACACCCTCCTTTCAGGTAGTTGGAAAGAACAATGAAGTTCCCCCCTGAGCCCCCTCCTCTCCAGGCTGAACCCCCCCAGCTCCCCCAAGCCCCCCCCGCCCATCCCTGGACACGCTCCAGCCCCTCCATGTCCCTCCTGGAGTGAGGGGCCC
>JAVJGJ010000060.1:799420-833555 GCA_035590215.1 Microhierax caerulescens
CCCCCCCCCCCCCCAAAGGGCTATTTTTTTATTGACTGCCCCTCTTTCCCATCACTTGTGTCAGGACTTAAAGAATGTGCATAAATTAAATGGGAATCTCCTCCCATCACAACAGCACACAAACCACAAGACTACTGCACTTGGGGGTACCTTGAATTAACAACAGCAAACGCTCACTGGTAGCTTTTGCCTTGGAAAGGGCGCAGCAGGATTTGGACGGGGGTTATATCCCTTTTGAGTTAAATGGCCAAAACATCTTCAAAATTAGCCAAGGCAGCTTAAGCAACACGGTAGAGTGGGATCAAATGTCCCAAGATCTGGCTGCAGTCTCTAGACCCTGTGCTGGAGCAGCCCATCATTTAAGCCATGCGGCGGGGCTGAATGACTGCTAAGCCCATTACACATGTCATGATACATGCAAGTGACATGCTGTCAAAAGTGTGTTTGCGTTCCAAACTCTCTTGACATTTGGGGTTTTTTACTTGCAATGGTAAGATTGTCTGAATGGCTTTGCTGGCTGTGTTAACTATACAGTAAACAAGAAAAATCCTGAAATTTTCTGCCTTACCTAGTCATTTCTACTCTGACCACCCCAAAATCCTAAGAATTTTTTCTTCATCTTTTACCTTGAGAAATGAACTCCTACCACCGCTCATCTAGGGTAAACAAAAGCGATGTCCACCCTCTTTCTGTTAACTCCCTTCACCTGTTAATGTCCATGATTATCTCCCCTGGCTTACATAATGTCTATCACAGACCGAGAAACTGTATTTCCAGTTCTTTTTCCTTTTCCTCTGATCTCTGCCCACTGGTTGCTAGAAGATCACAAAACCCATTTTCATTTTGCTAGGGGTTTTGTACAGTCTCCAGAAACGACGTTCTGGACCATTTGTATAAAATGCTCTCTAGCAGAACAAAAAGCCTGCGGAGAAAGCCCACCGTCTTTTTTTTACTCACTGGAGGCCAAAGGGATTGTCTTTTGGTGTGAAGAACATCGTGCTTGCCCTCATCTCCTCAGCAGCCTGGTTGGCCATTCGGGGCTGCCGGAGGCGCTCTGTCCTTGAGAAGTGACTGCCCGGGAGGTCCCTGGGGTCCAAAGCTGGTCTGGAATAGCACCGGGGTTCCAGTGCTGATCCTGATGGCCCCTCTCTTCGCTCCATGAACATGCTGACAGGTCTGTCTTTGGGGGCACTGTGGGCTGGAGAGCTTCCCCTGGTCCCAACGGTGAGACCTTTAATATCCACCGATGAGGTCGGAGTCCCACCTGTGGTGGGGCCGTGCTCCCCTCTGCTCTGGGGGTGCAGGATGAGGACCGACTGAGGCCGGCTGTCTGGTTTTTTGGTTGGTTTGAGGGAGGGGTCCTTCATTCTGCTCTGCTCAGCCTTCTGCAAAGCCTCCACCCTGCCTTGCTGCTCGAAGGCTTTGCGTTGTCGCTCCAGAATTTCCTTCTGCTGACGGATCTGCTCCATCATCTCCCTCTCATTTTGGAGCTGAAGCTGCTTTTGCCGTTCCTCCTTTTCCACATTGAGCTTTTCCAGTCTCTTGATGACAGAGTCGGGAGAATGGGCCTGTGTCGCAGTCGCTGTCCCACGTTCCTCTCTCTTGGTAGAGGGCTTCTCTTCCTCCCTTCCCAAGGCTCTGCCCTGGTCTGGCTCAGAGTCCTTCCTGACCTCAGAGAACGTAACTGTCCTCTCCTCTCTTTCCACTGCTTTGTTCCTCAGGTTATTCTCCATCAGCTTCACCTTCACGCTGTCTTGTGGTGGAACATAGAAAGTAGGCAGGTTGCTGGAAATGAAGGTTTCTCTTGGATGCACCTTGTATACGACGTTCTGGGGGTCACAGACCATGTGCTCCTTGACAGTGAGGTTATCAGGGAGCTCCACGTCCGAAGGCATCCTTCTGCAACCAGGTAAATTGCTGTTCACATCTGCTGCACAGAATGGCTTCTCGTGCAGGTGAGCCTGGGGACTGCTGGGCAAAGAGTCAGTGGAAAACGACTGCACATCTTGCTCATCTAAAACTAAGGGAACAAGTTTATTACTTGGGGTATCTTCACAGCTTAACATCTCAAAGCTTCCTTGAGAACTTTCGCTTTCTGGGGTTCCCTGAGGGGATTGAAGTGCCTCAGATACAAGCTCAGTGGACCACCGCCGCTCTTCTGAAGGTGACAGCCCACCGGTGGACCGGACCTTGAGCAGCTCCAAGCTAAATTTTGCCTGTTCCAGTTCACGCATCCTCCGGCTTTCTCTTTTTGCACGAACCACTTTTTTCTGGTTGAGATCCTCCAGCGACTTGGGTCTCTCTCTCACAACGACCTCCTCTTCGGTGTCCATCCCACTCTGGCTACTGGCCCTCTCGTGTCTTTTGTACAATAAATTCGCAGAAGTATCCAGTGGGTCCATGTGATTCACTCGATTATTCTCCATCAGTGATTTATGTTCCTCTATAGCTCTCACTCGCTCTTCAAATGAGCCGTCCTCCCACTTAGATGGGTCGGAGCCCTTAATTTCCAAAACATCATCTGCCTCCGGTACATCCTCTTCTCTAACCGACAGGCCGTTCTCTAGCTGCATCTCTTTTAATCGTTGCTCTTTCAAAGCTCTAAACCTGCAAGAAAGCAGAAAACCAGCATGTTGTCGCCCTGTGCCCACTCATGTCCCTTGAAGTCACTGCACTGGTGGCACCTCATCACCACCACCACCACCTCGCCACCGTCAGCATCTCAGGCAGCCCACTTTGCACATCTGGTGCAAGACAATGAGAGTGCACGTTTCGTTTTCAGCCTTCTCTTACGTCGTCTCTCCTATTCACGGACTGCCCCCACGCACCTGAAACGTCCTCTCGTGCTGATGGCAGCAGCTCCAGCCTCCATCCCTGGTCTAGCTCATCTGTAAGCTGAGAGAGCCAGAAAAGCTCAACCCATGGCACCCCCTTGGCTTCTCCATCTTCAGCATCCTGCCCGGGCTGCCTCTGCTGCAGCCAGCGGGGGCTCGCGCCCTGTGCCAAAGAACTCTTTGCAGCTCCCAAATCTTCCACCCTATGTCAAGGTGCTCCACAGCTTGCAGGCAGCACCTCCGGAGAATGAACCAAGACCTGCCCCACGGCCAGCAAGCCAATGCATGGCTGGAAACCCTCTCCCCTTCTTCAGCTGGCTCCAATACCTTCTGTCCCTGCGAGACAGCGCAGCAACCAGATCGGTGAGGCAATCTGAGTTAAAAATAGGTACTTAAACCGGTGCTGCTGCCAAGGGGAAAAAAACCCTCGCAAGTATTTATGGCCTCAGCTTTCCACTGCCTACGTGCTCTAACCTGAAATAGGTGCTGCTTATTCTAAGAGTAGGACATACAGCTAAACAAACTCCTTTGTTAGAAAGCACAGACAAACAAAGGATCAGGGCAGGTCAAGACAGGGTCAGGGATCCTACGAAGGGACACCATCCTCTGTAAGTCACCATAGTCTGAGCAGTGCCCAAGTTCGCATTAATCACCCCCCTCTCCAATGAAGATCATCCGAAAACGTTTTCTTTTTTAACCGAGGCCAAGGCGTTACCTTTGTCGTGCTAAATATCCTCTGCACGCCGCTTGCAAGCAGACAACTTTGCTTCTGCTGGCTGTGTACGACTGCTTTGCTCGGTGTCCTCGCCAGGCTGCCTGGATGCTGGTGGCTGCATCGTGCCGCCGCTTGGCATAGTCCCGCCAGCAGCTCTGGATGAGCTGGGCTGCAAACTGCATCTGCAGGAACCTCCGCCTCTCCACAAAGCCACGCCAGTGGGTCTGGAGAACGAGGGCGGCTTTGCTGAGGACAAGAGGGTCCGGGGATGGTTCGCCTTGCTTTCGGCTCTGGTAACTACGCCAAAATCTCTGCAAAGACAGCAGGTAGCTCCTTGTAACGGGTGTTGCACGGGGATGGGGGAGCACCCGCCTCCATGCAACCTCTCCAGCTCTGTCTACCCAAGTTCTTGTGGCACCAGAGTCAAATCCTGATTGTAAGCTCCTTCTTTGGAGAGGGGACCAGATTTTACCCATCAGCTGTATCTGTAGGATTCATGGATTATAATTTGCAATGAAATCAGGCACCATCACCTACCTGTATGATCACTGCAGCTTGCTTTAAGCTCAGGAACTGCCTCCTGCAGAGCATGCTGCGGAACCAGCGCTGCAGCAGTGTGATACGCCGCAGCACCTCCTGATGGAGCAGGTCCTGCAGAAGCTGCCGCTCCCGCTCCTTCATGAAAACCTGGTCAAAAAAAAACCCCCAAAATCACTAGCACAGAAAGCTTCCAAGACCCACATGACAAACGATTTAATTCTTACGGTTTCTGTGTCCTGGATGCCCAGAAGAAAGTTCAGAAGAAAGAAAGACTTTACTAAAGCCACCTCTATCAGGTTTCTGCAGTTTCATCTGCACCCTGCAACTGTCCAAGCTCTGAATTACAGAGCCTCTGCTTTCCCTTCAGAGGGGGCAAAATAATAGCTATTGTATCAAGCTAGGTCTACACACAGACATAGTTTTTTGAAGGCTGCCTTGTTACAACTAGACCTGGGGCTGGTTTAACACAAACAGTGATGTTCCTTACTATTTTGTGTTAGCAATATTCAAAGCTTCATTTAAGCCATTAACTTCTGGCAAACTGAAAAAAAAAATCATTTCATTAATTAAAACCATATATAAAGATGTTAACTTATCATTACAGAAACGCAAGCGAATGTTCTATCTGTATCTTGAAGTCTGAGCTGAGGATAAATATTTACCATCGTTCTTCCAACTTGGTAATTATCTGGGTCAAGTTTTATTTTCCGGAAGAAATCATGGATATTGTGCTTAGACGGGCTGATTCCTTGTGGCAGAAGGACATGGAAATGGCTCACAAAATCCTGAGAAAATTAAAAATACAGCAACATCAAGATTTGGTTAGATGGGTCCTACTGTGTTCCTTTCTTCCCTAAAGAATGGATTTGCTCCACGTGAAATGGGATCTATGGAGTAAGCAGGACAGATAGCATTTTACGGACTGAGGAACACCAAGTTTTGTCCATTTGTGGTCTGATGGGAAACACATCAAAGCAGGGAACAAGCAACACTCAAATGTCTTTCAGTGTGGGAGGAGAGGTTCTGCAGAACCCATGGGGTCATCTTGAGCAAAAGATGCTTCAGATCCTCAGAAAGGGATGCTAAGGGAAGGGGGTTGCCAGCATCTTCAAAGCACCTCTGCGGTGCTCCATCAGTTACTGCTGTGAGGACTCAAAGAGCGGAGGAGGGACGAGAGGAGAGATCCGCCAAGTGAGGTTGGGATCCATGCTCACAGCAAAAAAAAAAATAAAAAAAAATATTTAAATTGAGCAGTTTTCCTTTTCTAAACAGCTGTTGCGCAGGACACGACATCTGGCCCAAAGCAGCTGCCAGCAGGAAACAAACCGGCACCAACATAGCATAAAAGGACTGACATGTGTGTGAAACCTGGCAAACAGAAAAGAAGAAAACAGGAAAAGCTGGATAACTCCTGAGCGGCTTAGAGGATGCCAGTCATCTCCTGATGGGATGCAGCCAGCACCAACACAGTGGGGTGAATGTCATTCCCAGGTGATTCCAAAACACGGGCAAACTGGATATCTTTTTTTGTAAAAAAGAAGCCCGTATTAAAAAAAATAGTGCTTTTGTTCAAAACCCATGACGTGATCTGCAGAGGGGTGTGTAGCCTTCACCTAGACCAGCCTGCTGCACTGCTCGAGAACCGCGCCATGCCGGACTTCAGCTCGTTACATCCACTGCCTCGTGTGAGTTACAAATTCTTTACCTTGTTAAAAAATCAAGCTAGCAACATTCAGATAACTCTGATAACGATGTTAAAGGTGGTGAAAGATGGAAATTTTTTTACTCAACCTGGAAGGAGTATTTGCAGCTGTATCCCGACTGGCGAATGCGAACGGTCTCCAGCATCCCTGTGTACCGCAGCTGCCGGAGCACCAGGCTGTCGTTGAACCGCAGGGGCAGCTGGAAGGGAAAAATAGGCCAACAATGAGCAAATATTTCCTTTAACTGAAGCTCTTAAGTGCACGGATGGGTAAACGGATTCAGCAGATGTAACACATCTGCACGACATGCACGTTGGCAACGATGCTAGGGGAGGGAGGGAACACGGGTCCCCAGGAACTGTACTAATCCCACCAGGGTTGAATCCTGTTTGCTTCCAAGCAGCCATCAGATGGACTTTCAAACAGTAACTAGATATAAAAAGCCAAAAAGAAGTTTTTCTGGAGCTCCCAAACTGAGTAAGACCTCCCAAAGGCACAGCTAATGGGTAAGACTGCGAGCAACTAAATAATCTCCTAGGCATAAAGCTTCATCTTTCACTGTCTGGGTAAAACTCTGAGGGATTAACCCACAAGAAAGCATCACTACTTAAACCTTTATTCCAAACTGAGGGTCCTTAGCCCATAAGACAAATGCTTGAAGTCAAATTCAAGAAATACGATGCATCACTGAGTCAGTTTGAACAATGTAGCTTATTCTAAAAGTATCTGCTCTTACCTGTAGAAACTTTTACTTTAAAGAAGCTTTAGGGCTTACTAACAGCACAAGCGAATTCACGGCTCTGTAAATCTCTATTACAGGTGGCAGGAGCTTCAAAGGACTCAAATTCATTTATTAAAACCAATATATTTTTCATACAAATTCAACTCGTACATTTTTCATCTACATGTTTCTACAATTACAGGAAGAGCCAGTGCAGTTTGTCAGGAGCAACCCCCAAGGGGTATCATCTACGCTTCCCATTGCTCATATACAAATATGTTCTAAATCCAACTTGATTTGAGGCTTTCTTTTCTTTTTACCCCCCCTGTAAAAATTTACAAAATATTTCAAAGATCATTTTTATCAGGACCACTTCCACAGGATGGCATTTACCTTTTCGGCATTGGATCGAATGCACTTTACAAAATAAGGTTCTGCTTGGCCAAGGGTCTCCATCAGCTTGTTGAGCGATGCCTGCAACAGAGAAGACACCTTCAGTTGGGAAATGGAGAAGAAACCACAAAGAATAATGAAAATCCAAGGGCTTAAAACAGAAAAAATAAAATTTGGAATAAATGATGAGTAAACCAGGCCTACGGGAAATCGTTCCCCAAAATGAGTGTTTCAGCTCAAGCAACTTGTCTGGTTTTGTCTTTGCATCCACCAAATTAGCTAGAGAGAAATATAATGCTGGGCTGTATTTCAAGATCCCTGGTTCGACCTTTTCACACCGGCCACTGGAGCCCAAAGTCACAGCCTGCTCTGCAACAAGCCTCTTCTAGACCTGAGTGGGAGCCCCAAGACAAGGAGTCACACCTTGCACCAAATAACCACTGATGGTTTTTAAATATAAATAAAAATTTCCCTTTTCAAAACTGAGTCCACACAGCATTTATTGCTTGCTTTAAAAATGAATTTTCTTAATGACAGCATTGCAAGGGGAAGATCTGGAATTCGCTGTGATCTGCAATCTGGAATTTGCAATAATTTTTGAAGCCTGTGAACCATAAACAACTCATAGGTTGTTTTTAGAGAAGAGTAACTTCAATACAGGCATATTCCTGGCCGTATTCCTCTGCTGAAATGCACAACTGTGATCACTGAGAACTGAGGGTTTCCCAGGTTCCCATTTTATATTTCTGCTTATTTCTGCATCATCATTAGGAGTCTAGCCCATAAAAATGAATTTATATTGGCATCACTGCTAAACCCAACTGCTCCAGCAGGACATCAATCCGAGTTATTCCTCCACCTTGCAAATCTTTGACTCCTCTGTGACGAAGCACAAGCTCTTTGAATAAAAACATACTGAAAATGAGAGCATGCTGAGTCAGTCTGCGGCTGGCCAGGCTCCTTGACTGCATATTTTTTGCTGTGCCCTATAAATACTTTTAATATCTCTAATTGCCAAGCACATTACTGACATGGTATTAGTAATGCACTCCAGAGCTGATTACTCCTGCTTTTAATAGCGTTTAAAACTCAGCTGTGTAAAAGATAATTCTGTTGCATATTTACTATAAGCAGAGTTATAAATTTTTGAATATATATGTTAATAAAATGGAGTGATATTAGAAAGAAGCATTTCGCCTACAGATCTGCTTGCAGGAAGCCTTTTCTACCCCTGATCATTTTAAAGACGTTTTTATGGGAAGCCTTTCATGTTTAGAAAAATTTATGTACATCCAGGATCTGGGAAGAGTAAGGGATGGATCCCATGCATGTGTGGTGCAGCTGCACTGTGTGTCTACTAACTGCATGCAAATGTGCCTGTCGTTCCCATCCCAGGGAGCAGTGGGAACGCCACAACGCAGCAGGCCTCCACTGGCACACTCCCGGTTTTCTTAAAAGTAGACTGAAATCGCTCTTTTTTTTTTAAAAAAAAAACAAACCCCAAAACTATGAGGAGGTATCAATCAGCAATGACGCTGCAGCATCCCGCTGTGACCCGCACTGGGCTGGTGGGAGGGAAGGGGGTTACACATGGGATGCAACCCCTTTGCCAAAGAGTCCTGCCGCAAGCCCGGCAAGCAAAGCCCTCCCGGCACTGGCAACTGTGGAAACTGGACCATACCGCGAGCGCCAGCCCCGTAGGAGGGGGTATTTCCATTTCATCAGCAGCCAGCGACACCCTGCACGCGGCAGATGGTCCAGGCACCCTCCGCCATCTGGCGCGAGCTCTGGTCATCGGGAGTCTGTAAAGGACACGCGAGGTCCCTGCATTAACCCTGCACCCTGCTCCTTTGCTTTTCTGCCTGCAAAACTTGCCAGCCACGTGCTCTTTCACCACCTGTATTTGGTCTTTCAGGGTGTGATGAATCATTTCAGCATCGCCCCGCGCTAGACAGGGCAGCATCCTGCACGCAGGACAAAAGCATAGGCTACAAATTGCCGTGCTGCAGTTTAGGTACCAGCAGCCAAGTTTTCAACTGTGAAAACCATCGCTGCTCCTGCAGCATCCTCTAATACAGCTACTTCACCTACAGATTACCCTAAGTAGTACAGTTAAAATCCATAGGAGATGGAAGCTGCAAGCCCGGTGTTCAGGCATTAGCCACAAGGCAGCATTTATCAGCAAAAAAACCAACCAACCCACCAAAACCCCATGATAGGAAACATTTGTATTTTCTGCCTGTGACCCAGTTCCATGCACAGCAATTGTATTAGCCTGCTCTTGAGAAAAAAAGTGATCTCACTGGTTTGCACCATGCTGCTCTCTCGAGAAAATGCTTCTCTCTTACAAGGTTAAATGAAATCAGGGCTGGAGTGCTCAGCATCTGTCTAAGAGGAGACGCAGGCAGTCACACCAGAGCTGCCTTCAACTTAAATATGTTTTTATTCTTTTAAAGAAAAAAAGGTTGCGTAGTAGGCACAGCTCTGACATTGTCAAGTCATTGCTGGGGAACATCAGAAAGTGTAAGAAGAGTATTTGAATATCTGCTTTGCTGCACAGGGGCAGGGGGGAAATCTTCACGGCACTGAGTGTTCTTTTATTTGTATGCACTGTAAAAATATATAAAAAAATCTCAATCACACCCCCCTGAAGCTTTTCAGAGTTTTGTTTGAAGGACGGACAGGTTTCAGGAAGGCATTTCACTCCAAGACATCCCTGTTCCAACCTCCTGTGGTACTGTGTGGATTAAACTCTGCAGAAGCGCATTTTAACCAGCATACCATTAATTATACTAAGCTTTACATATATATTACGTACACACACACTCACACACAGATGTGTATTCTGCACACTGTAGATATGTAGACTTCTATATGTGTGTGTGCCTGTATGTATTTAATTACTTAATCTTACCCAGTTCTACACATAGAGACTTTCTAAAAATGACCCACGTCTCAAAAACAGAAAAAACAAACCAAAATTACAAGTCAAAACCAAACCAGACTTGCTTAGAAACCAATGTTTAACTGAAAAGCTGCTTTCTAATATTACCACCTGCCTGTGCATGCGTCTTCTAGCAGTTTCCAGGCCCTGCTGCACATATTGGAGGATTATTTTCACTGCAGCTATTCCTAGGGATGGCTGGCTGGTGCACAGCACCACAACACACCAAATGCTGTTATCGATCCCTCCTTTGAATTCTTCTGCCTGCCCGGAGAGAATGCAGCAATATTTTGACCTTTCCACCCCTATTAAAATTCACATTCTGGCTGGCTTAAAAACAGATTCAATTTCAGACACTGAATACAAGTAAAAAGACTGAAAAAATGTCATTTTGGGTTTCTGTGGTTTCTGGATGTGGCAGAGAAAGTGCCGTGACGCGATAGTTTGGGAAGTGAGGAACCAGAGGACAGGGATGCACACTTGCTCGACCACATCATCCCCCACCACTGCTCTCGTTTCTCTCCATTTACACCATTTAGATACCTGCAAGATGTCTCCCAGCCTAACAAAACCACATCCTCAACCAAATTATGTCCTAAAAGGTGGTGAGGATGGGACAGGACTGGGCCTGCAAGCATCCTCCTAGGCACCCTGGAGACCCAGAGCAGGTATTTATTTTTAATTCACCTCTCTGTATCAAAGGTGAAGGATTACCTGGAACTGGGCACTGATGCTGGGTGGTTTTTTCTTCTTATGGAGATGAAGGAGAGATTTGGTAATGCGGTCGTGCAGCGTCAGGTTGGTTAGGTGCTTGAGGGACTTCACGTCCAGCATGTGCTGTGGAAGAAGAGAGACTCCATTTGTTCTTGATAAATACAAGAATAACTGGATCTTATCGCCATGCTGTCTGCTCTATCCCCCTTTATACCCTCTGCAGGGCTTCCTCAGGTGACCACCCTACTTAATCTTAATGGGAAACAACGAGGGATGGCTTGAAATGTAGCTCTGCTCTATTTAGCCAGAGCCAGATTCCCCACATCATGTTCCTCCCAGGCTCCTCTGAAGACCCGCCAAGGGCATCTTTGACCACAGGAAATTTGGCTCTCCCACCCACTAAAGGCTGCAGACAAACAATTCGCTGTTAATGAGCAGTACATTGATTAACTGTATCTGTGCCTCTCCGGGTGCAATGTGCATGCATAAACCCGAAGTCTGCTCCTCCTGGTCCTCCGTTCTGACCACTGACAGACACAGCACCAGCAAGGACCACAACAAGCATTATTCTAGATACAACAGATCTCTTGGCATCTTTTAAAATACAGGAAACACAACCAAGATGGAAGGAAATGGATTATCAGACAAGCCCGTTGTCTATCAGGTACCAGCCCTCCTGCATAACCTCCACACTTATTTTAGTTTAGAGACTTGATTATCAGATTTTGCCAGCACCTATGTACTCCTTCCCAGGAGGAATTAAAAAGGAGACACAGCAGGTCCAAGAAAGGAGGATGCAGGTGCTCGTATAACACTCTTCCAGCACAAATCAGGGCTGAAATCCTTTAGTTTTATGTAAATTAAAGAGCTCTCAACACAGCTGAGTTGACAAAGGTCTTGATGTAGACACAAGTAATCTTCCTCATACCCATCAGCATCTCATCACTGTACCTACAGCCTTAACCTATGGACCAGCAGGTAAAAATGTTGCTTCACGCTCACCTTTGGGAGACTGGGTTTGGCTTTGAAGTTCTTATTTCGCCTGGGGAGATAATAAATGGCTCAGGTTAACCTACACGTGCAATGGCAGGACGGAGGAGTTTACGAAACAAGCCCTTCCAAGTCCCCTTTTGCAGCTGCTTCCTATAACCTGCACTGAAACTGCGCTGCTCCTGCATGCTACAAACTAGTTTTACAAATGTAGTGGCACAGGTTTGAGAGGAAGGCATCCAGTTAAAGGGAATCCTTACACTGGAAATGATGGGGATGCTGGTAATTTGGGTAAAGCGAGGGAGCAGTGTTGCCAAACGGCTGACCACCCTCCTGCTTTCTCATGCCCCGTGTGAACTCCAGCCACCCTGGCGATGTTCTCTGAACCTTCTGATGAGGCTGCAGTGTGAATCATCGACATTGTCTCCCCACCTAATTTGTAATGGAAACTTTGATATTATGTTAAAAAATGTGACTGCATTACATCACTGTCGTATCTTGAGACTGGTTTGACCAGCAGATTCATTCTCTCTCTTCCCTGCGCCTGTCATTACAAATGAATGATAAGAGTTAAATAAATCAGGTACGTAAAACACACCAGGTTCACTTTGACCCAACTGTGAAATGTCTCCAAGTCTACTGGAAACCCTGATATTTTTATATTCTGGCTATTTACATTCCTTTAACCGCCCATGCTGCTCATTAAGCTCCAGGAATAAAGCCAAAATCCCCTCCTTCTGTACTGACATGAGGATGCCGTGGGCCCTCTCCAGCAGCTTGCTGTTGGTCGCGTTGACGAATATCCCATCTTTGTCTAGGAAGGTGCCAGGGCTGGCAAGCCTGCTGTGCCGCATCCCCATCCGGCCATTCCAGCCAACCGCATAGGCATCGCTGCAACACCAAACACCATGCACTGTTAGGAAGATACAAACCACTCTGCTTCTATGACCAAAAAAAAAAAAAAAAAGATAATAAAATAATCCATCAGTGGAAAATGAGAGTCGCCGCTTTATTCCTCTCAGCATTCATCCGCTCCCATGGGATGAACTCATGATGCCAGACACTGGATGAAGCATTCGGCTACCTAAGCACCTTTCAAAAATCAAATATTCATAAAGGAATCAAACTATCAGCAGGAGAACAGCTTCCAGCTCTCCCAGACAGAAGGCTTGGGTCTACAGATACCTCAGTGATCTGAAGAATACAAGACTATGACCCCTCCTATCAGCCTTGCCATCGTTAACAGAGTCACTACTTCAGATCATGCTGGTGCTGACTTTGTCTTCTCAATTCCTGCAATCATTTCATTAGGAAAAGAAAAAAGCAAGTATCATTTGCGATAGATTAATCATTTGCTGCAAATGAAGGACGCCAGCCCCAGCTGCACCACTGGGTTGGCCCAGAAATACTCACTGGGTCCCGATCACAAATCACTTGCCAAATTTTGTCCGCTCTGCCATGGAGCAGAGCTGCTTTGGTGTCCCAAAATGCTCGCCTGGCTGCAGAAGGACTGAAGGGAGTGGTGAGAGGAACCAAAATCCTCTCTTGGAGGAAAGGAAATGGGTATTCAACAAAACTCCACATCAGGATAAATAATTTCCAGAGCTGAGGAGCCTTCCTGTGGTGTCTGGGGTTATGCAAAGCCTCTCCTGGGCTGCACCCAATGCAACACTTTGGGTTTGATGGCGGGGTTTGGGTTTTTTTTTTTCTTTGTTTGTGGGTTGTTTGGTTTGTTGGGTTTTTTTCCCCTAATATTTTAAACTCTTTGTCAGCCTTATATAAACCATCATATGAAATAAAGATGATCTAAGGAAGGATGTGGGGTCTGCAACCTGCCCCCCAAGCTACCTCAGACAGAAGGAATAGGAGGAGACTCAACGCAGCACCAGTCTTCTGATGCTGAAGGACGTCGTGGTTTAAAGGGCCCCCCCGAACCGGTCACTTCTGAGGTCTGGCAACAAGGTAGCCCTTAGCCTTAAAGTCTGGATTTGAAAGAAGGGCAAATACCAAATGCCACATGGAAACTGAAAAATAAAGCCTGTAAATCTGTTCTTTCCTGGAGCCAGCCTTGGAGCGACATGATGCTGGAGTACAAGTCACCTTGCTGCCTCGCTGCAGCACCTCCCAAATTCCTTCCTAGCCCCATGAAATCAGTATTTTCACATGTACCACTATTAAAAGAAAGGATGAACCGCCGCAAAGTAAAACCCTAGCTGAGTGCTCCAGGACCTACTTTTTTTAAGCAGCCTGTTCAATTAAAGGCAGGCCAGCGAGAAGTGTTAGTATCTAGGTGACCTCCCCCGTCCACCTTCTGTCTCCTTACAGGTAAGGTCCCATCCATCACAAACCTCCTATTTGCAGGAGGAAAACAAAAATCACCAGCTGACGGGTACCACTGAACCTCAATGGCCACTTCTGGAATCTACAACCCATCATCAGTGGTGGCTGACCTCAATGTACTCTCAAGGCTTGAGACCAGCTGTAGACCTATGGACTCGCAACAAGACAAGGAACAGAAAAACTCAGAAATTCCCAGGTGGCCTTGGGGAAGAAAAAATAGAGGAAAAAAAAGACATAAACCAAGAGCTCTGTTTATTATGGACACTTTAGGACGGCGCACATGGCAATCGACATAGCCCTTCTCGTACTTGGGAGGTCAATCATCTCACTAAGCCCAACCCACGGATCAACACCTGCTTTCCTGCGCGCCCCTTAGACATCACTGCACATAAAACAGTTTCATGATCATAAACCATCAGGAAAACAGACAGCCCAAGCGGTTTTGGTTAGCGATGGCATGGCTTTCATTACTCGACGGCCGGTGAAGGCGCTTCCAAGGCACGCTGGCGTCCCAGCGCCCTGCTGAAGCCTGGCCCGCCCCCGCCAGCATGTGCAAACCACCCGTCCGCTCTCTCCTGAGATCAGAGGAGAGCGCCTGGCTCGCTAAAGCCTCCGCAATCACTTCCTGCATGATGTCATAACTCAAATCTGCTTTTAGAAGCAAGCCCCAGGCTATCCTGTGGGTTGGATGTACAACGCAGACTTATCAGCAACCGCATGATCATGAGATGGCTTTGAAAGCAAATTCCTGTTTAATTCAGCTCCGTAAATCGCCTGCCTGTCTATCTGCTGGAAAGCTGTTAAAGTCAACCTCTCCTCTACATGTGTTACCTTCACCCCTGTATTTACCCCTTTGGCTCAACAAGCACAATTTAACTGAAATACCAACATTTATCAAGCGCGACATGATTCTTCAGGTCAAATTCATCCACAATGAAAGGTATCAAAATCCTCTGCCCACTCTGAAAGCACAGGCTGGGTCGTAGAGATGTTACGAGAGGTCCAGTTCATCCTCTCAGAAGGAAGGGGCATGGATGACATCTGGGGACCCATCACTGATGATGTCCAAGAGAATCAAAGATCATGGACCATGCTACCGAGGACACACCAGGAGGAACATGGGAATTAGAACAGCTTCAAAAGTATATTTTCTGCAAATACATCAGTAAAGGGAATAAACCGTCTGTCCTGACCCTGTTAGGATACAACTGCTGAGGATGATGAAGGAAGACACAGCAGCTGCTGCCCTTGATCCCAGCTGTTTAAGGCAATTTGTCTGCTCTGCTGGTTTGGGTTAAGCCAAATAAATAGAGCTGACCACAGACTGAACCACACAGTAAATAACTACACCCCAGTAAATAACTGGGACAGGAGGAGTTTCCCTGCCTTTACAATGGCCCCTCACTGAGATAACTGGAATGTTTTGGCCTATGAAAATGCCGGCAGCCCAAGCTCCTGCACTTGACGTGCCTCCGAAACTGGACCCGGACAGTCAGGAAAAGCCCCATCCCACTTCACAGATGTTCTTCATACAGCAGCATCAAATTTGAAGGCTTGCTAGAGAAACTGCAGAACTTCTCTTATCTACACATGAAGATCTCCACATGGACAAAGTTTCATGTTACATCATATTTAGGGAAACCTGTGCAACCAGACATGCCAGCAACAGTGAACGTCACCTTTGCAGACACCAACCTTCTCTCTTTCAAATGTTATCATGTGCCCACCACCGTTGTAACCCAACAGATTAAAGCTGTAGCAGCTACAGCATCAGGGGAAAGAAAAGGAGGGGTGGGAAAGACTGATGCATGAGGACAACCAGGGTTGCATCACCTTCCCATGATAGGGTGAGATTGCTTGCACAAGCTGGATTTCTGCCCAAATTCGAGAACTGGCACAAATTTATTAATTTGATGCAACAATTTTATGGAATTTTATACAATTCTCCATCAGCAGGGTGACACCACCACTCTCAAAGGGAGGACATTCAGGGCAGGAGAGATATATTCTAGTCTTGATAGCACTCAAGAGGGTATGTGGTAAACAAAGTCAGACAATAAAGGCCACTTTTGTTCCCCTAGAAAAAAAAGTAACAACATTTATCTGATTTCTGTCTTGGCCATTTGGCATTAAAGCCACTAAAAATGAGATTTTATAATATATTTGGAGGATATTTTATTTTGGGTGGAAGGGAAGCACACTGAGATGCAAGGACCACTACAGGGCATTTGATGGACATGTTTCAGGAGACAGTCTCAGACTCCTCCTGACTTGTTGCAGACTTCTCGTGAAACTCAGAGCATCCATGAACTTACACCTGAGTGTCTGCAGCTCCAAGCAATCATTTTAAAGAACTGAGGATGCTTGATCATATCTTTACCCAGCACACACACGCATCTGCTCAGAGGGAAGCAGAGAGGCACCATTAGGGGTGGTATTTGGATAATTGGACTTTCTGGGGTCTGCAGAAGGATAACGTAAGAATATCTGGAGAAAAGGAGGAGGATCAGTGCCCAGACATCCCTTAAAATGAAGAAATTTTTCTTCATAAGCAATTTAACTCTGAAATGGATTTGGAATACAATGGATGCATGGAAAGCATCTGTGCCTCTCAAAGTGTAGACCTGACTCTCAAGCAAAAAGATCTTATTAAGTAGGTTTTTCAATGGCCAGAACCTTCAAGGAATGATTAAAAACTAAAACTGTACATAAACCCCGTAAAAACATTTGTGAAGTTAACATGCTTCTTTTCCGTAAAAACAAGCAAGCATTTAACAGGGTATCATCTCAAGCCTCACAGCCTCCCAGATCCTCCACACCACTTGCATGCAGTTCTGTACCAAAACACATCATTGGGGTTTTTGCACCAGTAAAATCCTTGGTAAATTTTTATTTCCTTGATATCGGCACTTTCATTAATTTTTTTTGCAAGCTTCTTACCACCTCATATACCTTTGTATATGTGCTGCCTTTTGACGCAGGGAAGTTGCCTTCCCTGCCTGCTGTTCAGTCAGGGAAGATATTTAGATATGATCACATAGCAGAGGAGGAACGAAAAGAAGACAAAATCAATAAACAAGCTGGGAGAAACATTAATACAATCACTGATAACAACAGACAGTGCTCTCCCATCCCAGATTTCCTTGCTGTGCCAACATAAAAGCAAGAGGCTTACCGCTGGGTCCTCTCGTTGATGGTATTGACTCCCTGGAGATCTGAGAGCGGTGTCCGCGGGCTCTTCCGAGTAATACCTAAAGCAGCACATAAAAAAAGATGTTTCTGTCTGGCTCTTCGCCAAAAAGCAATTAGCACAGCCATAGCTTAGCACTGACTACAGCAAGGAGGAGCAGGTACGTGTCATGGCATATGCTGGGCATACAAGGGTGCCAAGGATGCCGACATAGCCATTGTCTGCCAAGTTCTACCCCCCTGCCTCAGCCATCACCCCTATGAGTAACGCTGTTTGCTCACGCCTGCTAATTCCCCTCCCACACATGGGACACACTGTCCCAGCTAGTAAGCAAATGGGGTGAAGGAAGAGGTCGCTGTGATGGGGGGGGCCCAGCCACCTGTGACCTGCGTGTCCAAAATGTCCCTAAGCTCTCCACCGTGCATGGGACACCCCAGCTGCCTGCATGGGCAAAACACCTGGACATAAGTAGGATCCCTGGAAAAACGGTAATTTATTCCTTGCACACTTCTTCCCTTCCTGCAGACATAAGGACAGAGACGTGTAGCAAGTGGTATATACTGCACGGGGAGGCTTTATTGCCTATTGAACCTATATCCCGTGATAGGGGTAGTTTTGGAGAAATTTATATTTAATAAATAGCCAAGGAAGTTATCATGCGTGGTTACAGAAGCAGACATTTCTAGGTGCTACCTTCCACAAAGTAGAAATGTTTTGCAACCGAGCATTTAGGAAGACAGAAGACAACAACACACTTTTCAAGTCACTAAACTACAGATATTTAAAGACCCGATAAACTCAAACTCGACATGAAAACCACTAAGCAATTTTTTAACTGTCTCGAAATCGCTTCTGTGAGACAGAAAACATCTCAGCGCTCACCTGAACATGGGAAAAAAGGATATTCCTTTACCCTGAGACTTCTGCAGTGGGAAACACACACACACACACTTAAAAACACCCTCTCTATAAAGAAAGAAGTCGAAACGATGGTTTGTGACAGAACAGGAAGGAGCAATAGCATAGCCCCTCCTCCCCAACTTACCCTCTTCCTACTGAATTCCCAGATGCTGAGCTAAACCATGTCCTAAGGATCTTTTTTTTTTTTCTGAAGATGAATGCAAAGCAAATAGAGAGGTCTGCACCCGTCCTGCTGGTGTGCCGGTTCCTCAGAGCCCGGCAGTTCTAAGGAGAAGACGAACTCCTACCAAACCTCAGCAGGCGATATCCCCTTAGTGGGACAGAACTGTTCTTTACCTGTTGAGCAATTTTAATAGTTTGTCTTGAAGCCAGAACATTGGGCAGCAATGCCTGAAAAGGCTGATGTTCCACTTGGTTAAATTATTGTATCTAAAGGTGTCCAAGTACCCTCGAGGTCCAAGCAAAAGAAAATTCGGGACTGCGCTGCCACAGGCCATCTCTGACCTTGCCTGTGCTCCAAGGCAGGACCGAACCCCCCCGCCTGAGAAGGTGTTGCAATCTCCAGCTCTGGAGGTTTTTAGAAAGCAAGCCAAATAATCTATCCAAGTGCCTAGCTATGCCTAGAGTTCAACCTCAACCTCTGTTTTCAATCCCTCTTTTTGCCATTTAACCCGTTTTTTGCTACATTTCTTATCCTAGGCGCATTCTTTTACCTCTTACAAGGCTGGGACTTATGTGCCAAAAGTTGCTTGCTTAGAGCACAGACAAGCCAATTGTAAAGGGGGAGGCAGAAATGAGAATAATCAGAAAGCTGATTAGTATTTTTTTGTAGCTATTTTTACACTAAGAAAGCACCTAACATATAGCGACGTCTATTTTTTATATAGTATATATGCCTGGATACTTTCTGCATTAAGGCACAGAACGCTTCTCTAGCATAAAGCATTCATGAGAAATGGTCTTTCACTGGTGTTTCTAAGACGGTTTTTTTTGTCCGTGCCCTTCTTTTTGGAGCAAACTGTCTTCCTTTACTTCCCTGCATGACCCAGCAAAGAAATCCCTGAAAGAAAAATCCCAAACCACCATTCTAACCTAACAAGTCAGGCTGAAGTTATGAAGAAAAGTTTGTGGCAAAATATTCCATGTGCACCCTGCATCGCTTGGGGACAGGGAGTCGCTATGGCCGGCTTCCAGGTAACAGCTGCACTGAAACCCATCGCAATTCTGCCAGCTCAGCACCTTAAGTGATTCCTGGTCAGTGACGGTGACAGTGCACAAGCGGGGTTAGGGGGCTGCTTTAGCTATAATAGATACAAGAATTTAACCAAACCCAACCGACCCGCCAGCAACACGACTTTCCTACACTGTGCCAGCACCTGGCTCTTGAAAGAAGCAACGCATACATGCCACAGCTGAATGAAGATGTCGTACTGATGTAGCCCCTTTTCTGGAAAATAGAGTAGGGGTTTTTAGAAATGAAAGGCAAAAAGGTTTTAGATTTAAGCTGATGAGTCACATGTGGCTTTGAGAATTCTGTATAGTGAACACAGGCTATTTAATTGTACATATTAATACACTGCACGCAAGGAATAGTGGCGTGAGTGGAAACCACGCACTCTCTTCACCCCGCTCAGATGCAAGCTGATCTTTTTTACATTTCAGGGATAAAATTATTCTGATTTTTCAAGCACACTCCCTTTTCTTCAGCTCTAGCATTTCAGAAAGACAGACTGATATGCCTAATAGGTCTTTGCCCTCACTTTGAGAAGAAGAGCTTTGGAGAATCCCAGTCTGCTCCTCACCCCTGAACATCAACCCGCAGAGCTTTGGTCCTGAACTCAGAGTTGTCTAAACCCAGTGCCCTGCTCTGGCGGACGACCATCAATTAACTGACAGACTGAAAGACACCAGCGAAGCAGCTAAGACGGGAAGGGAAGGGCCTTCAGCTCGCTACACAAGGTGAATACCAAGTGACCTAAACGCAATCTCCATATATTCAGCAAATCCATTAGTTTTCTCCCTTTGTGCACAGCTAGAAGTAATTGCACAACTCAATACAAGGAGATGATCTATTGGGTCCCTCTCTCCAGGATGGCATGGATGTAACCTCACCCGACTCCTGGGAAAAGCCGAGTCCCCAGGGCCAACCTCAGCCCCAGCATTCTCGCCCGCAGGGCTCCAAGCCCGCTGAATTCAGGACTGAAAAATGATACACGCTGCAAGCCCAGCTCAGCCTGCCAAAGCCACGGAGCCTGGGGAAGCAGCTCGCAGGAGCACACCCCGCGGGAAGACGCCAATGATTTCTGAACGCAGAACGCGAACTACTCGTTTGTCTGGTCAGATGCTCTTGGCCAATTCACAAACTACGGCAACGTTACTCTCAGATCCACGTGTTGCTTTTATCCTAAGAGAGACCAATCTGCGTGGACTAGTCTAGAAGTGAGCTTTTAAAATGTTGAGCTCAACACGGAGCTCAAAGTCACTGCTTCATATTAAAGCACCAAGTGTCTCGAGTTGTATGGATTTCCCTCTTCACACCTAAGCAACTGCAAATTACCCCCCTTCCAACTTCCTATATTGCTAAGCTACACATTACAATTAAATTGATTAATTAATTGCAATTAAAATTACTCTACTCATAATCACCTTCTTTTTCAATAGTTTCTTAGTAGTATCAGCAAGGTCACTTAGCACACCACCACTTAATAAAAGCTAGTGTTGTGTTTGCATTACTGCTTTGTATTTCCTTGTAGCAATAGTGGCAATGGTGGGAACTTGTATAAAAAAGTAATGCAGTCTAAATTAAGCATTAAAGTCTAAATTAACAGTTAAAACACCTCTGTTTCCCCCCAGCGCTATGTGCTGCAGGAAGCACAGACAGCTGATACAAGGTTTCTAGCAGGAAAAGTGTATTTGTGGGGACATAACATGCAACTACTTCACTTACCGTGCTCCGGTCTGTGGAAAAAAACTGGGTGTTTTGCATTTACACCTAAGTTGCGCAATGTTTAAGTTAGCTACTCGGGCTGAGGATCTGCCCTTGCAGACTGCATAGCAGTGCTCTGCTTCTGTAAGTTTTAATGTGCAACACGAAGGAAGAGAATAATGACAGAAAAATTATATATCTAAAGATATGAGCACCAGATATGCATTCTTTTAATGTATGCATATAAAATATAGTAGTGCAGGCAAGAGTGTCCATGTTGTCATGCAGGATGAGTTTATTACGTGACAGAGGAGTGAGGAGGAAGAAACGGAGACCAAGTGCATCTTGACTCATTCTGTAAAATAACTTTGCCAAATGCTTTAGTTTTAAGTAAAAGCCCTCAAGAGACAGTATTTTCACAAGCTAGAGTTATTTTTCAAGTCCAATGAAATCAGAATAAAGTTAAATTCCAGCTGCATCAGTCATTTGCCTTATATCAGCAATATTCCTACCAGACCTGTGATGCTTTGAACTTATTATCACACACGTGATAACAACAATAAAACACACAAAAAATACCCCAGCATCAGCATCCTGACTTAACGTCAGTGAGTAAACAGGGAAACCACCAACAAAATGAAACCACCATGTCAAGAGACATGGGCTTGCATTTAATTTGATTTTAACCTTCCAAACTCTGCCTAGTAATTTCCCAGTATGCTCAACGTTGCTATAAGGCAGACGATTCAATCCTGGAAGGCTTCTTGGGCATTTATTATTTTACCCTTTCTACACTGAATGCACCTGGTTTCCATTTCTTGGTGTGTGAGTGTCATATCAGAGGGAAGGGTGGGTGGTGGAGCCTTACTGTACTTCTCCTCCTTGCACCTCTGCAGGATCTCTAAGCTCCTCTGATGAACTGGGTGATGGAGAAAGCTAAAACTATCCACACTTTTCAAAACCGCACATGGCACTGCATCATCATGCCCTTGGGAAGCAAAATAAAAACAACAAAAAAAAAAAGGAGAGAAAAGAAAGATTACATAAGCAGAAATCAGGAGAGGGTAAAGAACAAGCCCGAAGGACACGAGAGCTCAAGGGTCACGCGTTTCTCACACTTGACACAATATAACTTTGGTGTCCTCTGGACATGGTGCTGTGGCACAGGAGCGATGGGCTGGACCGCACCCCAGACCTACTTATAAACCTTATTAGCCAGAGCTTAATCACTTTATAATCACTTAGAGATTATCTGGGCAAAAAAAAAAGATTAGATAAATCTTTATTTTTATTAACTGTTTTTTAAAATCCTTCCTGTGCCTCTGCCAGGCGTTATACCCAATTCACTGTGCAGATGCTCCTGGACACGGCCACCTCAAATTCTTATCTTGCATCCCAGTGCCACACCTTGCTCAGATGTTGGCGATTAGAAGGAAAAATAGAAATTATCTGTATTAAACAAGGGTTCCATATTCCTCAAGGGCAGAGGACACAGAGTCTGGAGTTAGGCAGGATGGCTGTGAGGTCAGAAGTTGGCAGAAACCATCACTGCGTGGCCAAGAGGACTCTGACAGCCCAGCCCTGATCGCGGGCTGGAGGGGAGCTCACACAGAGAAGGTGCGTGGTGCCAGCGGGCAGCACCTCTCCCCCATTAAGTGGCCAAGTCAGGGGACACGTCATGCTCCCGTTGAGGCGCCATGAGGTCACCGAGGAGCTACCTTGTGTCAGCATGTATGGAAGCGTTTCATACCAATGCATTAAATCATCAGAAAGAACCAATCTGAACTTGCCAGAGGAACGCTGTCAAGGGGCACCTTCCTCCCATTAACATCACTTCGTGCCGCTCAGTGAGACCTCAAAGACCAATTTTTTGGTTGCTGTGCTGTCACTTTTCCTTGGCAAACACAGAGAGGTTTTTTTAAATTCTTTTGGGGAGGAGGGGTGGTGGTGGAGGTAGTGGTGGTGGCTTTCTGGTGCCCAGCATCAAGAATAAATCTGCAGAGGTCAATGGGAGCATTTTTGAGACGGGGTTACTGTGTGGGTCAGCTGCAATGGGCACTGACCCAAGGAGCAGTCCTTGCTGGCTGAACGCACATGCGGAGCCTGCCCAGGGAGGGCATGGCCCCAGGACCACGAACCCTTCGGCAGAGCGAGGATTTAGGTTTGTGTCCGGCAAAACCAAGATGAGAAAGCTGGGAGTCTCCGCAGCCTGGTTTATATGAACAGCGCCAGCTCTTCCATCAAGTTTGCACTAACAAATAATTAGGGGCTTTTGCATAATAAATTAATATCAGCGATATAGCAAAAAAACGCCCAATCAGCCAGATTTCTTTCCTAAAAAGCTTGATAATGTTCCTTTAATCAAAGTTCACTAGCAAATGCATTTCAAACATGTAGTTGTTTTGGACCATCTCAATCCTCCCTGATAAATTTAATGATAATAATAATAATAAAATCAAATTATTGAAGAAGTCCACCCTTCAGCTAATTGCAGCTCGCCAGATCCTGGCATGTTTAATCCGAGGAGGGCTGGCAGCACCGTAAGAGGCATCTCGCAGGCAGAAAAAAAAGGTACACAAGAACCTTCACGGTGCCACCTGCTTTGCTGCTCTGCACCTCCAAGTTAGCCAGGATGATTGCGCAGTCGCCAACAGCTGCACTAGGAGGGTATCAGCAGCAGGAAAAAAAGGAGAGTCCCCAAAGCTAGCAGGAAAAAGTGCTGATTATCCTCACAGAAGCAGCCGTAGTACTGGCTGGCACAGAGAAGATAACCAAAAGGATGATGCAAAAAGAAAGCAGAGCAAAATTTTGCAGAGCTGCTTACACATAAACCAGAGATTTTTCATTCAATTCCCCACTGTGTATTGCAAGTATGACTCGGACATGCCTTCAGACAGGTAAGACAAAAGAGTGCAAAGAGCATTAAATAAAAAAAAGTATCTTCAGATACTTTCCTACTCAGCATTACACCTGCCTGGTGGCTGGTAGCAGCAGCAGGCAGGACTCAGACACGCGGGACGGGGCAGCACGCCTTTGCCAAACCCAGGTATCAGCACTAAGCGTGCACACCTGGATGACTGTACACGTGTGAAGCTATTCTCAGCTAATCTACCATAATTTTATGGAAAGCTCCACGGTCCATGGGCAGTAAGGCACTCAAATCAGGCTAATTAAAGCCAGCAAGGTTTGGTAAAAGAACAAAATAAACCTAAAGAGCATGCTGTCTTTGGTTGCCTGCTTTTGGCTATCAAGATGGGGTAATTTTAGCGATTCTTTAATAATTCACAAATGCCTTCTGCCATAGATGCAAAGCAGCAGTTTGGGGCTTTTCTGCATTATTTCGGGGAGCAGGAGGGACCACCGGCACCCGGCGGCGGATGCGCCGTGTGGCACCAGCACGCCCCACGGCCAGACAGCGGCCAAGCCTTCTGCTCAGGCCTGCCCGCCTGCAGCCGTCCGCGTTGTGACGCTGGGCAGGACGGGTGGGCTCCGGAGGAGAACCGAACAGAGGGGGCTACGAGGTGCCACCAGCGAAAGCGTGGTGAGAACATCGCTACGGATCTCACCTCGCAAAGTGCCACCTGGGCAGAAGTCACGCCAGGAGGGGACAGGCACCGCTCCCGTGGGGCAACGGCAGCTGGACACGAGCGGTCCCAGCTCCAGCACCACCTGTAGGGTTGGAGCAAGCTATCCCAAGGGACACGGTGTACTTCAATGTGGGAACCAGATTTGGGTAATCTCTTCCCGCTAGTTCTGCCTATATAATGGTGACGTCCTCCTGACCTTTCCCCAGTTCAGGCTGAAGATGCACATAGAAAGAAATTCAGGCTATAAATGATCTGAGGATTGCTGGGAAGCTTAAGACCAATCTTACCCAGCTTTCTGGGGTTTTTTTCCCTTCTTTTTTTTTTTTCTTTCTCAAAAACCGGGGGTTACAAAGCACAAATACATTTGAAAGCAGGCTAAAGGATACCAGATAGATAAAAGAGCAGCATCACATGCTAGAAAGGGTTTAGAAATTATGGAAATTTATAGAATCTATAGAAATAGAATCAGCTAATACCTGATATTCACTAGTTTTGCTACAGAAAGAAAAGGCAATGCAAGAACTGAGTCCCAGAACTGTCTGAAAACCTCCTGGACTCTATTTTATACCTATACGTTGATATATATAGATATAAATAGATAGAAGCAAATTATTGCCACAAAATCAAGAATGAAAAGCAGACAGCTAGTAGTGAGAAGATGAGCATGGCAGGCACAACTGATTGCCAGAGATACAGAAAGCGAAGCAGGGCTTGAAATTAGCTCTTACTCCCCAAGATTGTGAACAGATTTTTATTATGTCCTTGACCAGCTCACTTCAGTTCAGCCTGGGTTTTATGCAAGATGAAAAGGCAATACTAGGAAAATGCAAATATGGATTTTGGAAGCCAAATCTTTTGAGTGATGTTTCTCCCAGTGTGAAACATCTTTGCCATCTACCTCTCGGCATTACTAAACACCACTGTCCATAAATTCTGCCCTGATGTGCCAGACAGACCCTGGTTCATGAGAAATACTTTTTCTCTTATGCTGCATCTGAGTGGTTTGAGAGGAAAAGCCTCACGAGCTGAAAGCTGATTTTTGTCTCCTGCTCTTCTTGGGATGCTATTATTTGCCCTGAACAAGAAAATTATTCTTTCTGCTTGTACAGTTTCCATAATTCCTTGTCCCAGGCTCCTTAGCTCTTCTTGATGCACAGCTCTCAGACTAAAAAAACATCATGGTGCAGCCCTGTGCTTAATTTTAACTCAGCTGACATTTTCCCTGCTGAGACTCTAATTTCATCATGAATTTCAAGCCCTCTTGTGCCCCAAAATTAATAGTAATAGCTTGTACCCATCTTTTGGAAATTGCTTTATGCAGAGAAATGGTCTAAAAGCACAGCCAGGTATTGCCTGCCACAGCATGATGATGCACCATTACTTTCCTTTAATTTAATGCCCCCGCATTCAGCATGAGGTGGTTCTGGATGACTGCAAAGCAATGAATTTTGCTAGACAAGAGACATGGTCTCTTGCAGCTTAAAGGGTGAATAGCTTGAAAAATTATAGAGAAGAATTACTGACTTTTTTTGTTTCCAGATGTAACTAACAGTTCAAGAAATCCTAGCAAAAATAATTTGCCTTATTTGCTGAAAAATTTTTATGTCTCTGAATCACTCAGGTTTTCCTACATATGCATCCTACAAAGGGAAAAAGTTAAAGCAGCAATACAGTGAAAATCTTTCCTTATAGTGTGTTAAAATCCAAACGTACCTTAAACCGTGACTTTTGCATAGCAAAAATCTAAACACTGGCTTAATGATTTTTTTAACATAGATTAAGAGCTCCTAAGAAGTTAGGATACTTCAAGTACTGGTGTAATGTATTAGACCTAAACTGCTGGTGAAAATCAGGTGCTAGGATTAGGAGATCGGCACACGTACCAGTTTTCTTCTCCACGTATCGCTTTCCTGCCTCCCTAAAAGCAACCATCGCCCTGAAAAAGGCCCGCAGGACGGCCCAGCGGAAGACGGCCACTGGGTCAATCCCAATCATCCCGCAGATAAAGGCGTTTTTGCTGCTTCGCAGGAGAGCTACGATGTCCGGGCGCATGTGATCAGTGTTTTTCTCACGGAAATCCTGAGGAAGAAGAAAAAAGAGGGAGAGAAAGGAAAATAATATCCACAAGATACGCTGGGTAAGATCTGCCAGGCTGTCCCTGGGACAGCGCAACTACTGAATCCTGCTTCTGTCTCCTTCTTCTGCCCCCGTACTGGATGTCTCATTTTGTCCAGAGAACGATGGGTTTATCCCAGAGCACTGCTCTGCAAAGCATCTCAAAGCTGATGCTTAAGTTTGTCACATGCACTTACTGCATCAGAAACACAATTACAGATTTGCAGTTGTAAATCCTGGGGCTGTTTCTCACACAGGCTCACCTGCCCACCAGAACTGCTTCTGCTGATAGTTGGCTTGAGTAGAAACAGGGTCAAATTTGAAATCATTTGCATGGAACTTCAAAAAGTACCTGCAGCAGTGAGATGCTGAGACCTATGTTCATGTAGCTTGTATCATAAAATGGCTAAGGATGAAAAAAACATTGGGTTTTCTACACAAACCAAGCCCCGGAAGGCTACCAAACACCCAATGTCAACCTTTTCCTGGGACATAGCATTAACCTCAGTGCAGTCCCTAAATTCCTCCCCCAAATGCCAACACACAGAGCTTGCAAAGTGGAAGAGACCAGGAAGACACAATCCCCATCACCTCATTTCAGCCAAGCTTTTCACCAAACTCTTCCCTCCTGACCCTCACATCCCTTCTCTAGCCAACTCTTCTCCAAAACACCCCTCTGGAGCCTCGGGGGCTCTCCTGCCACCATCACAGCCAGATGATTTAAATGAAAACAACTGCTGGGGAACAGCTGGGTGACAGACCTTCACTCCGTACTTCACTTTGCCCGCATAGTGTTTGATGATGAAAGCTGGCTCCATGACTGCTGGAAATTCAATGTAGGAGTTCCCTTCGTGTTGACGCTTAAACTTGTCCAGCAGTGTCTGGTTTGTGGCTTGAGGAAAACTGAGTGGAAAGAATTAAAAACAAAATAGCTGTAAACCCCGTGAAAAAGGTTGTACACGTCTTCCTTGACCACAAATAGGAAAACAAGAGATATTCTGAGCTTACACTTCTGTGCCTGAAGATACTAGGCAAGCACTATTTTGCATGCTGTCATGTGGTTATACACAAATACAAGGTATATCTGGTGTCCGAAGAACTCTTAACTGACTTAGTAATGGTCTGAAATGAGTTATAAAAATAAAAATAGGGATATTTTTATTGTGGTATACTGCATTTTATGCCCATTGCACAGAAATTATTCAGGGCAGCTGCGCTTGTCTGAAACCCCAAGCTTCTGTCATTGGTTTTGGGTCTCAGACTGCTCCTGTTTCTGTGGGGTATTCACACATTTATTTTGCCTGCAAACCTCACTTCAATTCCAGGAGTTACTTCACTGATCCTGGTGCAGGAGAGAGGAAGCCTCTCGGTAAGAGCAAGCCAGTCCTCCACCCTCAAACTTTATGTAAATCTCCAACTTGGCAGGGGTATACTTCTCAACTTTACCTAATTTAAGCTGGTTTAGCCTGGTACAGTGCCACCGGGCACTGGGGAAGCATCACTGCTGAGCGCCTGGTCAACAAGACAAGAAACGGAGGAGAAACCTGCAAGCAAATGGTGGGAGGCGAGCACGTGCCCTGGACCGGAGCCACATGGATCCAGGGCGATACCAGCAAAACCACCTGGCCTTTCCCGGCCCTTCACATGGAGAAAACTGGCACGTGCCTCTGGCAAGAGATCCCTTACGCTCACAATTTTCCATCCAAAGGCAGACCCAGAAGCCACATACTCATCTGATAGCTTCTACTGGGACAAGCCGGACGGATATAACTGAGGGTGGAAACCTGAGCTGCAGCCCTGATGCCCACAAAATCCTATGGAAGCACAGCCCCTGTGTACCTGCCCTCAGTTCACTCTGGCCTAATTTTTAAAAGTAAATAGATAAATCCGCCTTAAATCTCTGTAACAGCACCCACACAATTTGCTTTAACTCCTGTGCTTGGATCTCCCTTCACTCTGCTCAACTTCAAGCATCTTCACATCATTACCCCGCAAGAGACAGGGAGAGACATGAGGAGAGAAGTAGCAGAAACCTTTGCCCTTCCCTTTAACGGAAGAAATTCTTGAAACAGAATTTTAATTATTAGTTGTTAAGGCTTTTTGCTCAGCTTGCTGGGTCTCCATTGTTTGCATTACCACCTTGGAAACAAAAGCAGAGACATAGATACATCAGCCCAGTGAGCTATTAGCGTCTTTCTGGGAAAAACCACGAGAGGTAACACCTAAACACTTTTTAAGTGAAAAAACAAGTATCACCAGCAAAACCCGTTTCCTACTCACTTGCTTTCCTCATCCAGCAGATGGAGCAGGCCCGTTGGCTTCTTACTGATCAGGTTGATGCAGCTGGAGTTGTCTATGTAGTCTATGTTGTGCCAGCTAATTCCTTCTGCTCTATATTCCTCCTAAAAAAATACCCCCAGATATTGTAACAGTATTGTGTGCAAGAAGAAGAAGAAGAAAAAAAAAAAAAAAGATACAATTCAAAGGGTTTCGCAGAAACTGAGGCACCATTTACCAAAACGAACATTTCTTCTGCTAATATGCCACCAATATTTTCTTTGATGCAAAAGAAAATTATGAAGAACCACTTGGACAACGGGGAACATTTTACAGTTCCAGCTGTGCCAGACTTTTGCTCAGGCACAGGTCAGGTATACGGCAGAGCATGCCTACTGCGGCTGCTACGCACCATTGCTTCTGGCTTTGCTTTTCCTGGCTTGCTGTTAATGCGCTATATGACGTATCTGCATCAATTAGTATTTAGTCGCTAGAAGAAAATAATGATTTAATTACAAAGGAGCAGCAATATAACACCCTCTCCTGCTTCGCTGGGCTCCGCTCTCCTGTAGTTCACACCATTAACAGCTGGTGCTGAAGGGGCCAACCACGGGAGCTGCAGCTGGTGGAAATCCCCACTCCAAGACGAGCAGAGCCATGGCCCCTCACAGTAGAAGTGAGGATCTGTCCCCACATCCAATGCTGAGGGAAAAAAACCTCTTTAGTTTCCACCAAAATAACTCCAACCCTTGCTCTTTTATAAAGGTATAAGATATATTTTCAGCTGGATTACTTCGAGAAGTCTTCTGCAGAGATTATTTTTGGGCATCTGGAAAAAAGCAGAGTCTAAAAATCGTAACTTTTATCATACACTTTCAAGACTTATGGCTCACTCTTGAAACAGTGATATTGGAAGTGCACCTTACTCCATGTGTTGGAAAAAGTCCTACCAATGCAAGCTACATTTTTACTTCTCTATCGTATGACATTCCGATGACAGAATTGGCGAAAAAAAGGAAAAAATATCAAAATTGCACTAATATGGTGCACCTTTATAACTATCTGATTATTTTCTGTTGCTGCTTCTGCTTTTATTTTTAATACCAGCAAAAAACTTCAAAATGAAGTATGTTCTTCCAACTCTCCTCATCCAAAATTAACAGGATTTCAACAGACATTATTTTTAGAATTAGCGCTTGAAGTGCTTTGAGACAACTCACAAGGAAATTTTTGCTAAAAACCACGGAAGGTCCTGGATTCACTATCTGAAACATCATATACCTTTACATCAACGATATACGCTCTATGCACATGTGTGCAGGAGTTTCTAACAGCCCTAAAGCCTTTCAGGTTCAAAACGTAAAACATCCCACTGGAAAAAAAAATCCTGAAAATAAGGAACAACTCCATATTATTAATTTCATTTTTTCTTTTCATTTTTTTTCTTTTTTTCTTAGTTTCCTGCAGAGCAACCAGGACACAGCAGGCATGCAGAATAACATTCACCAGTCACTACTAAACTATAGGCACTTAAAAATCGTATATTTGACTAAAACTCGTCGCATTTTCAGTACAAGTCAGGAAAAATCCTTCTATACGGCAGTCCAGTCAGCTGTAGAAGACTGCGTATTTCTTGAGCAAGCGTGAGCTGCTCCTGAGCGATTTAAGAGAGACAGCGATGCGTGCAGCAGTAATGGGAGCCGGCATCATTTATCAGCCGCCTGCTTCTGACAGCCACTTAATCACACGCAGGGTCCATCAGCCCCAGCTCTGCCCGCGCACGGCTGGTCCCGAGCACCTGGAGAGCAATAACCCCTGCTGCGACGATAACACAAGACCTTAACTTCAGTGGTGATGGGTGCCTGCTACACAGTACTCGCCTTACCTATTTATTATGATGACTCTTTTTTTGAACCACTTGTCTGGGGGCTTTACATAGTTTTTCTCCCCCAGAACCCCCAATTATCTTGAGTTTTACGTCTGCATACATCTAATCTGGACACGCACCATCACTCTGCTCTAGAAGCCTTCTCGACATCCCCAGCTCCATGTGGGACATTTGGCAGCTGCACAATGAACATTGCTGTGAAACTCTTCTGACCACACTAAAAACTTCTACTACTCCTAAGATTGGTGCAAAACAACTAATTAGCAATGTTAGCTCTCGGGTTTTTAAATATACTCCAGTAAATGAGCATAGAAGACCAGGGTTCTTTCAACATCTCTACTTTTTTAGGCTTTTTCAGCTCTGCCACAGATGGTGTGTGACCTGAGGGCCAGTCATCACGTACCTTCTGGCCCTGGTTTCTTCAGCTGCAGGGTTTTGGCTCATTTTCTCTCCTCTGCTCTTCTTTTTCCCCTGGGCTAGGTCAGAAACACTCACTCCCAGGCTGGGGGATTGTTCCCCACATCTGTCTGTCCATTCCTCCCTCCCCTCCATCCCCAATGTAACCTCTTGCTGTGTTGGCCAAATACGAAGAGGGATTAAAGCCCTCAGCTAATCACCTTTTCCACAATAACTCAGATATACGCTCCCACTTCAAGACAGGCGGGTATGCAGCAGCAGGAACTATTCCAGAGCAATTGCTCCAAAGCTTAAATGGAAAAAAATTCCCCTTATTGCTTCTTTCCTAGCATTTTTCCAGTTATTGGTTGGATTGCCTTCAGAATCACAACCCAGGAGAAATAACTAACGGCTTTGTGACTGACCGATCGAATTCCTTGGGTGTTGCTGGTTTGCAGGACACTGCAAATTGTCCACATAAATGCAGAAGCTTTAGGGTAAAATCCTTGCTGTCCATATGTATACGTTAGACTTATTCAATTAAGTTTCAGCTATTAATCTTCTATATGATTTGCATATGATTTCTGTATTCACCTTCTAACGACCATCTTTCTGCAGAATTCAGGAGACGCCCTGAAAGGCTGCTTCCAAAATATTCTTCACTCCTGAGTACGACAATAAAGTCTCTGCTATTCTTTGATGGATGCAGGGTCCTTGCAGAGCACTTGAGTATTAAGGAATTACATCCAAACAACATGAGGTTTTCATTTAACAAACACACAGTCAAGATGAAGACAATACGAAACATAACCCATTCCAACGACCCCCCCCTCAAACTGGAGTTTAATCAAAAACCAGCTTAGACTTCTACCTTGACTTAAAACTGACCTATGTTTATGGGCAAATTCAAATGTCCTATTCCTAGAAGACCATCTTTACACCAAGAATCAAACCACTGACACTAACACTATATGCAAGTGTTTCTAGTGGAGTAAAATCCAGAGTCCAATTTTTGGCATCCTGACTCCCAATAAAAATGTACGGATTTACTCCTCCCATCCCTGGACAGCTGAAACCTGGCCTGCTGGAAGGTGGAGCAATGCAAGTTCACTGGAGAAGCGAGCAATGAGCTCCCAAAGCTGGCAAAAGGAATTAAGCAAAGAACAACAACGAAAAAAATAATAATAATAAAAAAAAAAAAGAGATTCAGGGTTGCGGGGGTTTTTAGAATCCAGCAGCTCCATGTTTTCATTTAATTACTGGGTGAGATGCTGCTGATTGCTCTCGAGGTGACCTGTACATCCAGCACGCGTGGATCGATACTTCCCAGGTGTGCGCTTAGAGCCAGTTCTGCTGCCCTGCCCACCATGACGTTAGCCGTACGCAGCGTCGGCACCACACGTCACCGAAGGGACGTGTCCTGCCGGCGCGAGCACGGTCCCCGCTGGGATGCCGTCACCCAGCTCAGCGCGGGGCTGCGCGGCCGTGGGCGCATCGCACGCTCGCTGCGGCAGCAAGCTCAGCAAAGCCTGCAATGTGGATCTGGCCTCTGACTCAGCGGAAGCGCAGGAGCGAAGAGCGTTGGGGACTTCATCTTGCTTCTCTTTAGGGGGAAAACCCATCGTTACTGCATCGGTGTTTAGAAAGATGTGGCTTAAGCAGGGAGGCGGCTCTTAGGAAAAGGCAGCGTTAGTTCGAGTTATTCTTCTTTAAAAGGGATGCTTTTTAGAGCTTAAAATGCTCAGACTGATCTGAATAAAACACAACCTCTGATGCTCAAATATAAAAAAAAGACATAAAATGTGGATCCAGACCTCGAAATGCATATATTCAGAACATGAACATAAATGCTTACTGAATATCTTTACTGGATACAGCATTATCTGAGGCGTAAGAGCATGTCAAATCTGGGGCACCAAAAAACCAGCGTATGGCAGAATATCCAACATTTTTTACATACGAAAATTAAAGGAACTCTAGTAAAGACATAGCTAAGCACTATTACAGAGAAATCCTGCCTGCCTACAACCGACCCCAGAGCTCAAACACTGCTTCTGCCACTCAGAATAATGCATTTAGGATTAAAATATGCACGCTGAGCATCAGGTAAACCCTCCCAACTGGGTCGCAAGGCTTGATGGAAACCCTACTGCTACAAACAGAAAACAGCCACAGTTTTATAGTTGAACACATAGTGAAACAAGTCCCATTATCTTTACAGGAGCGTTGGATCAGTTCTGTTATCAAGACTTTATTTTGGTGCTAAGTGAAACAGAAACACGCTCTAAGCCGCAGCAGAATTAAAGTTTTATATATATCTTTATATACCCACGAGCCTAACAGCATCTTGGAGGTGCTGGAAAATATCTGCATGTCCACACATGCTCTATTATGAATTACTTCATATCCAGGCATAGTCAACAGTAAGTAAAACCAAATACTAAAAAGCATAATTAGAGGAGAAAGCATTAAATATTATTTTTAAGCTCACACTTACCCACAGTACCATGCTCACTGGGAGCTATTGCTCCCCAAAATCATATGGTAAAGTTAAGAGGTGATTGGAGGGGAGTGATCAGGACCTCAAAAAATTTAAGAGATGAGTGGCACAGAAACCCAGAGAAGAAATGAAACTGGAGAGACATGATAAAAATACAAAATAAAAAACATAATAAATTTCCCATCTGTCTTAAAGCGCAAAACCAAGGGATTAGTAAATTCAAATCACAAGGCAGTGAAAAATCAGGCCTGAATACAAAGGCGTGGGCTTTTCCATGATACATGAAATTTGTTACCCTATCACAGGATATCAAAGGTAAAAAGTCTGCTATGATTTAAAGAGGTCTGGAGGGTGCTGAGCATCCATCCACACAGCCTGCAGCCAGCCAAGAGCCACAAAAATACCTCAGCATTTCAGTGCGCAGGAGGCAGACGTCTTATA
>JAVJGJ010000060.1:833562-848007 GCA_035590215.1 Microhierax caerulescens
CCCAACTAGAACAAGAACCAGTACACTTAAGAAGCAGCTCCCCAAAATAACATTTAAAACCCAAAGACAGGGATGATGCTCTCGCCTCCTTCCTGGGGATGGGAGAAGGCTGACAGCAAAAAGAGGGATGAAACGTAGCATGCAGTGCTATTTCAGCTTTTATCACGTCCAACTAGGAAATTAAAGCATATGAGAAGGGAATGTAAAACATAATGAATAATTATTTGCAAGGAACTTCATGCGAGGGAAACACGGCATTCTCTGTTTCCCAGAAGCATAGCAACCCTGCTTCAGAAATGCTGGGGTACATCACAACAGCAGAGGGAAACCCCATCAGCTCATTCACCTCCGCCCAGACAGAGCTAGATAAGCCTCAGGAGTTTATCTGCCTGAGCCTTTCATTGCCGAGGCATAGGAGAACCTTGTTTACTCAATGAGAATTCCCAAAATAAAGTAGGAAATCAACTGAAAAGTCCTTTTTTCCAGCATATCTCCAGATGGGAATGCTTCCCATCATGTTCTTCTCACAAAAACTCACATAATGCAGAGCCATACGCTTCAATGCGATTGATAGGCAGATAATTTCGGATGTCTAAATGTATATATTTTGCCTAAAAATTCATGAGAAAACATAAGGGTGTGAAATTCCTCTCTTCTTAACTCTTAACACCGTCTGCTTCAGCTTCAGGCAGTGTTTGCAAAGTCAGAAACTAGGAATTAAATCCCTTTTCATGTCTCTCCATTCTTAGCTGACTTCCCCAGCTTCAATTTAATCTCAAAATATTCTTAAAAAAAATATTACAAGTCAACTTGATGCCCCCAAAAATATAAACCTTTGCAAATGCAAGCTTAGAGCCACTAAACCCAAGCATCCACATTTTTCCTTTCTCGATTGGTAGTAACAAGGTACCATCAGCCTTGCAGATGCTGATGCACAAGAAGATATGACATCTCCAAAAGCTTAGGTCAAAAATGAGAAACGGAGCCATATTTTGCAAACTACATTGAAAACCCTCCAGGAAAGAATATAATATTTAATGTTTTAAAAATTACATTACAATAGGTCATTGTTATACAAAAAACTAAAGGGACTGAACCTTGGAAAAGCTCCTTTCTGGATATGTCTACATACGTATGTACCCTACAATCCATCTTGGGGAGCTTGGGAAAGCTTTTCCAAGGCTGGAAACAGCGGCAAGGTGTGGGGAAATCCCTACAGCCAGAAGATCCACCCAGGATCCATTCATCCAGGAACTCATCTATCCCATGGAGGATGGTTTGTTCAGTAAGTGCAGGTGGGTATCGTGAGCCAATCCCAGCAGAATCATCTTGGCATAATTTGATAATAAAAATAAGCTTGATATGATAAATCCTTGAGATGTGAAAACCTTGTTATTAGAGAGCTCCTAAATGAATGAGACCAATGTCTGGTTTGGTGCCAGCACTTACGTGTTGCAGACAGCACGGATGCCTCGAGTTCCTGACATCCCTCTAGAAGAGGATGCCAAGGCTGGCAATGCTGACACTTTCGTTTATGAACAAGGATTTTTATTGTTTGTTCTCAATCTAAGTAGAAAAGTTATTTATACACGCAGCCATATGTGTGTATATATATATATATGTATATATATAAAATGTGTATATATATATATATTTTAAATAATGCATCCACAGACAGTATATATAAATACACATCCCCACATGCTTTATAAATACACAATCTATAAACAGGTTTATGAGCCGCTCTATTTTAATGATAATATATGGCAATGTAGGGGTCCTGATAAACAGCCTTCCACTGCACTGCTTCTGCCGCCTGTTTTAAGTTACAAACCACTTACGGAGCGTTGGCAGGTGGCTTTGAAGCAAAGGTGCTCCCCGAGATGTTCTTCTCCTTCAAGGTGACTATCTCAAGGTGACTATCGACTTCAAGGTGACTCCTCAGCAAATGGCAAATGAATTTGGCTTTACTTTGGGGCTGATCCTTCGGCTACTGACAACCTCCCGTCTGCTGCATGTGCACAGCCTAAGATTTTGACTTATTGTAATTCAGACTGTCCACCATTAAATAAAGTGTTTTAAAATAGCAGGTGCAGCCCAGGGTTTCACACACGTGGCTGTGTGTGCTACACCAGCTTTGCAGCACCCATCGCTGAGCTCAAATCAGCTTCCTGCGTTTCAGTGGCAACAGTAGGTTTCAGTCATAAATTGTATTTTGCTCTCAAAATGGGGAAAGTGGGTTTTGCATGATTCGGCTGGCAAAATACACGTTGCCACGGTCCCATCTGCTCTCTTTCCAGGAGCATCCTTCTTCCCAACCTGCTCTTACAACAGCCAAGAGAAGTGTGAGCCTAACGTTGCTGTGTGATCTCCTGGCACATTAATTTCTTTAATTTCTTGCTATCAAACTTAAAGAGGAAAAGAAATATATATGCATCAATGCAGTCCTTGCAAGACGTATCAGGCTTAGGAAGCGTGAAGGGGATGTCCACAGTGGTCATGGTCAACACCACACTGGTCCCCCAGGCTAAATGTCTTCTCCCTCTTCCAGTCCCACTCCAAACTTGTGCCAATAAATACGCTTTGCTCCCGATTCCTCTCTCATTCATTCACACTTCGGTGGGCACACAGTACTCCCTAATATATGTATGTATACATATACACACACGAATATAGCTGTCTTGTGCTGCCCCTATAAAAACCTTGTTACTGTGCCAAACCAACTGTCCAGGCAGGAATTTCACATGTAACAAGTCGAAGAGCCGCGGTCACAATGGACCATCCAGTTCTGCCTCAATATATTTTTTTTGGATGGGTTGAAGTATCTTAGAGGCTTTTAGAGGTTTCTCACTCATCTTCTCGCTTAAGAAGGGAGCTCACACTGCACAATGCTGTCCTAGGAAAATCCACCAACATGCATTGAGGTCTTATTTATAAAGAAAAGCTGTTGCTCACAAGTATTGCTTGTGCTTTTTTTCTGAAATAACCAAAAATTTCACTACATCCTTGCCTAATTTGGCTCATAGGTATTGGGAATGTGCAAGAATTTCCCCATTACTATAGTTCTGGACTAACACCCAGGACCTGGCCCTAGGAGACTAGTACAGAAGCACCCTAGATCACACCTAATGCTCTCCAAAGCATGGTGTGGGAAGAAAATACTTTTTGTATCGTTAATAAATAAAAATTGGTGTTTATTTCATCTTTATCTCATCCTTTTTTTGTTTTTGTTTTTGTTTTTGTTTTTTTCAGCGGGAGCTTCATAACATACATGAGTACATATCTATCTATTAAAATAAATAAATATACATGTATATACAGGTCCCAGAGGACAGTCAGGCTCAGCGTACCCATGTCAAACCCAACCCCGGTGTGCAGGGCTCTGGCTGGGTTAGGGGGACAGGACTGTCCCCTGGCACAGCCCATACCCATATATATTTACCCAATGCATTTGAACAAGAACCACAATCAGCAGAAAACATCATCTAACTGGAAAAGTCAAGGAACCAGCTTAGAAACGAGGAAAAAAGGGGCTCAAGAGATGATGGCAGCTTGGGAGAGGGATAATGGCACCTGGAGCAAGATATCTGCAACTTGGAGAGCTCTAGCAAGGAGGGTGGGATGAGGATGGAAGAGGAGATCCAAACGGGGGAGCAGAGGCGGTTTGGGGCAGACGCAGCACCGCTGCAAGCAGAGCCTGGGGATGCGCTCAGATGCCGTGGGATGCTGTGCGGGATGCCTGGTAACGTTCCCCTTAGCTTGCCTGGCTCGCAAAAACATCAGCAGAAGCCAAGACATGGGGACAGTGCCGAGATAATCTTTTTATCGATATAACCTTTGCTTTTCCTTACTACAACACAATTTCTAAAGCAGTCCACGTTCCTAAGTCACTAGGCAAAATGTGAGCTTGAATCTTTAAAACTACACATTGCCCAACTTGCAGATAGGAGCTCGGTGCATTTATCTCAAGAATTTTATGCTGCCAACCACAATTATGATATTTTCACAAAAACACAGATACAGCACTTCTCTGAACTGTTCTGAGACTGAAGGTCACGGAATCATATTAAAAAAAACCAAGAGCAATGAGAACCTGTTCCTTTTGGAAACGTAATTCTAATGTACAAAAACTGCAGAAAGCTGCTGAGTCTTTCACACCAGGAAAGCTTGCTAGAGTATTTGTTAATGATATTTTAAGCATGTTTTCTAATTTGCCTACCTAGTATGCCACTACACATCTTTGAGAGCACTACTCATGGGGGATTCATATAGTGCATATTCTATTGGCAGGGGGTTGGAACTAGATTATCTTGAAGGTCCCTTTCAACTGAAAGTATTCTATGATATTATATAATGTATATATAAAATACTATGTATTATGTATTATGAACTTCCACCATCTGGAGAAGCCCCAAAACAAGGGGGTGGCAAATGGAGCCTCCCTGGATCCAGCCCCGGCCATGCGCCACCCTGGGGGGGAAGGACCCAAGGCAATGCTTTGGGGGACCAATGATAACCACAGTTGTGTTTTATTTCAGTCCTGTAGTTTGAAATCCTCCTGTCCTAAAGATATCATTTAAACTACTCTAAGTACCCTTCTTTTATTTTTTATTTTAAAAACACGAGTTACATACTCTAAGCACCCTCTTTTTCTCCCCAAATGTGAGTTACGTGCAGTGGCGTGTTGCCAAACAATAAATCAATAGCTTATGCAGCTTGTTATTTCTCCATGTGTCATATGGCACACAGCTGACAGCAGCGTTTTTCGGAGGGCATCCGCTCTCCTACCTCCAACAAAAACAGAAATTTGAACTGAGCCTCCTAGTCCTCAACAGTTGACTTCTGATGGTTGGATTTTGTCTTCAGAGGCAATAAAGAGGCGTTTATGCTTAACTGTAGCATTGAGGTACAAAAAACCCTTACTGGAAGGAAGGGAAAAAGTATGCCAAGCAGTAAGAGAAAGATCCTTTTTCATAATTTATTTTTAACTTAACTAATTTTAATTTATGTTTAATTATTTTTTAAACTAAATGAAACAATTTATTTCTTCTTATTTAATGTTTGTATTTTATTTTCCCTAAATGATGTGGAAGGCTGCTGGGAAACAAAGCAGCGCAGCCTGAGAAACCTTGCATATACAAGATGCTTTGAAGTATCACAGACATTGCAGTCATTTCACAGACTAAATAAACCACCTATCACTGTGTCCTGTGGCAAATCGATTAATTAATTCACTCCCATTGCAGCAAGCAAATGGTTATAATGTTGATGATTTAGACCAGACTCTCAGATGTCTCCACCTATTACACAGGACCAATAAAACCTATAGACTTGCCTAAATATTTATGGAGCTTTAGATGGCTGAGCAAACATTTCATAGGACGCATTAACTTTATGAAATTAAGTTTTTCTATCTGAGCAGGCTGAGATTTGCTGACTGGGGCACCAAGCTCAACAGGGACCCACCCCACCAGAAAATACACTTTGCTCAAAACCTGAGCTCATGCCAGCTGATCACGCTTCAAAAAAATTATTATTTTTTTCAGACTCAACCTCAGTTATTCATCCATTTTTTAAAACAATAAAAGGATGTTCTCAAAATTGAGGTTTGGCAGGTAAACAAAAGGTAGAAAATGGGGTAGAAAAGAACTTAAACAGCAACACCTGTGGGACAGAAAGCTACAGGATGACTTCTCAACCTTTGAAGGCATCAGCTGAAACAAGGAAAGGTGGCTGGCATGGGGGTAACTGCGCAGCTGAGCACTGGGTGAGCCTGAGCAGGGATGGGGGACGATCAGTGAGGTCAAAGATGACAAAGTTTGGAGAATGGGCCCGGGGGGGCTCTGTGCCGGGCCAGAGAAAACCCACCCATGCTATGTGATAGGGCAGGCTGTATTTAAGTTAGGATTCCTGCAACAGCAATCTTTCTAGATTAATAAATAATTGTTACTGGTTTGAATCCAAGAGTTTGCCTACACAGACAGGCTGGGATTTATGAGCCTGGAGCTTTACTGCTCGGTCAGGGTTTATCTTTTTCGTACTTTTCCATCATCTGCCAAAGCATATTCCCATGTATCGTGAATCATCACTAAATCTTCCTCTGCGATCCAGAACAGTCAGTTGTTTTTTTTTTTAAAAAAAGTGGCAAAGAAACATCAATAACTCTCTTAACCCAAGGCAGAACTCTAACAGTTACCACTTAGTGCCTTGTCCTCCCATTTTACTGCAAACAGCAGGCAGCGATGCCTTGCCCTTATTCCCAGGGGCGCTCACAGCGAGGAGGTTGCTGTTGCAAAGCCCTTTGGAGACGCTCGGTGCGCAGCACAAGAGCAGCTGCATTTATTGGAAGCGTCGGGCTGAAGCCAGGCTGCCCGAGGATGCCTCGGCTGGCTGTTTGCAAACCACTGGAAATAGCGTTGTCTTCAGGCAGAAGGTTTGTTGTTTTTTTTTTTTAAAAAGATTCTCAAGGCACACTGTATTAGATTTCATCAAGAAAAAAAAAAGTTAAAATAATCCCTCGCTTCTGTTAGATGACTTTGCGAGAGGTATTTTGGTTTCCATAACATCAGCAGTATGCCACAGCAACAATTACATCATGGCTAAATACCGCTCTTGCACACAAATTCTATTACGATTTAAAGACAAATCCTTAGCAAATACTTAAATTTGTCATTTCTTTTAGCAGAAATGTCCAAATACCTCAGCAATCTGTCTGCAGCCTCCTGCAAGCTTTGGAGATGCAGGAAGCATATCTCTGGGCGCAGGGGAAGACCCCTCTCTGCTTCAGGAACCCATCACCCCACTTAATCCACAGGAACCACACAATAACCCCACCTGTCTTTCAGCCACCAAGACATCAAATAAACCCTTGTAAAGCCACAATTCAAAATAATATAACTATTTTGCCATCTTGAACACAATATTAACTTCCTATAGTCTTCACCTGCAGATTGGCAACTATCATTAAAAAGAGGTTACTCTTTGGGCCAGCTGGGAAGGAAGGGCATTCTGAAGACCCAAGATCTGAATATGTATCATCTGTTTTCTTCCCATCAAATCCACTCCTCCACATGCAGCACATAACTCCGAGAAGAGAAAAATTAAATGATTAAACCATACAAATAATTCACCCAAGGATTAGCGCTCATGCAGCTGTACAGCTTATTTATATTTATAGAAAGAAAACTATGTAGAGATGACCGTATTTTCCACCAGCAGAGCTTGCAGTGCTCCAGCCCTAGACAGATGACGTGCTCTGACATTAAGAACTGGAACGAGCCCTTTGCAATCAGATGCCTCTGCAACAGCTCCTCTCGTCCATACAGCAAATACTGACTTTAATGACTTCATGTGCTTGACAGATTTATAGAAGAAAGCTAATTAGGTCATCGGTTATAAGCCAGCCCAAGAAGAACTACAGATTGCTGCAATCAGGAGATCTGCATATACCCCAGGCTTAGGGAGGAGCACCGACCTGCGAAGAAATCCCAGCCCAAGCACCGGAATTCCCTTATGGATGACAGCAGCTCGGCTCCCTGCTGTGAAGCTGGTGGAGGCTGCCAAAACCCACATGTCCCGAAATCCCACCTCACTGAGGTATATCATCTCTCTCCAGCTTTCAGGAAGGGTCCTCCCTTCCCAAGTCTCTTCTAGAAAGCTTCAGTTACATTTATATATATATATATATATATATATATATATATATATATATAAATCTGTATTTGATTTGCAATAGTCTTTTAGTTTGCATTTTTATGGTAGAAAATGGTAAAACAGACCTATTCCTAGAAATACAGACAGGTTGTCCTAACAAATTCTTAAAGCATCTACTGTGTAGAGTGCAACCACATACAAAGACCAGCTAAAAACCAGGTCTGAGCAGCTCTGCTCCACTTTCTTGAAGAAAAAAAAAAAAAAAGAAAAGAAAAGGAGAAAAAAAAAAAGGAAAAAAAAGAGCATTAACAGAGAAGCATCAAACTCTGGAGCAAACTTCCCCAAATGATCCATTCAGGGCTATACTCTTTATTTTTGACCCTTCTCATACTCAAGAAAGATTCTCTTTCTGACTTTTCACATCTCTTATAACACTGTAGAGGCCCAAAATGAAACTATCAGGGTTTCTGGGAAGGGCAGATTTAATTCTCTGATCTCAGCTGGACTCAGGCTGCAGAGCACTGTTTATCAAATACTAGCTCTACCGAAACTAATGATAAGGAGGATTTCCCTTGACCTCACCCAAAGAAGAATTTCACCCAAAGGGAAAGCATGAAGGCATTAAAAAAAAAAAAAGTAATTTTGAAGGTCTATAACATATTTCCTGCATTAGACAGCCCAATTATATGTTGTGCATCCATGAAACAACATGTACTTTAGCAGTTTTCTTGTCTGGCTTGTTGTTAGATAACAAATGTTTGGAGAAGCCTCCTCCCATCCTAATTAATAGACTACGCCATCTTATCATATATGTTACCTGCTAAACTATGGCCTGTATTTTTGTTCTATCTCTCACAGCACATTAATTTGAGGGTTGAATGCAACACCCAGTCTTAACAAACCTAAAGCTTAAAGTTCAACCTCTCCTAATCTGCCATGGCTCACGGAGGTCATAAGGTCCTCAAGCCTGACCTTACAGAACACGTATGACAGTGACATTTCCCCTCCCTTCCCATGAATTAGCACTGGAAAACAAAAAAACACCATAAGATTGGGATGGCATTTTCAACAGATGCTGAAAAATAACTTTTATGTGATATTAAATGACGGAGCAGCAAGTCCAAGCAAAGACAAGAAAGAAATTGCTCGTGGATGAGCCCTCTGAGCATGTAAGAAGGAGACAAAAGAGCAACGGTAAAGGTCTTCATGGCATTTCAGGATACTCGCCTCCCAAAACATTTCTTTTACACCAGCAAATCTCTGGCTGGATTTTATTTTACAGTAAGCAGTAAGTCATATGGCAAATTAGAAGTTAAATTTGAGTAATTCAGTGTACACTCCTTAACATAAAAGAATTAAAGGGACAATTTCAGAACCTCATCAGTGCTACAAACTCATGTCAACACTCACTGGCGTCAGAATAAATTATTTCCAGACCTACCTGTTCAAGTTTAAAGATGTGTTGGTTAAAATAGTGCTGCAAGCGCTCATTGGCGAAGTTAATGCAGAACTGTTCGAAACTATTATTTTCATAGTCTTCAAACCCAAAAATATCAAGTACACCAATGGATAAAGTCTGCAAGAAAAGTAAGAACGAGGATTAGAATAAGAACACATAAATGGATTATTTGTACACAGTACATAACCAAAAGCACACAAACAGAATTAAACATACTTAATAGCAGCACTTTTAATTTTTACTGGAATTGTTGATACTATGCCATCTAAAAGACTTCACCTACATCAGAGAGACAACATGTAACTTTAGATACCTGGACAGATGGCTGTTTTCTAAAAGAAAAGTCCTTTTAGAGTTAGTGGATTGGTGTTTTAAAATTTATAGACAAACTGCCATCTTTGAAGAAACCTGAACCCAGTTCCAAGTTATTCTATTGGATTTAAGACAGTATTTATCTTCCGAGATAATGGGGATGGAGCTTGGGAAAAAAAGGCTTACACCAGGAAGACAGTCCAGAGACACATGCTTACAAGGTGAATGCAGGATGTCTAAGCTAACACGCTCCGGCCGCAAGCCTTCTGAAGAAACGCGTACACAGCAGCGGTTTGCACGGGAATAATCCATTGCAATGAAGGAAAGTAAGTCTGGTCAGAGGTACAATACTATCAAATATAAAACATCCACCTTGCATATCAGAGGGATCCGATGACTGTTTCCTACTGAGAAGCGTAACCCAGATGGACCGACTTTTGAAAATGTTGAGTCGCTCTCGCCTTACTGAAGGGGATTGTAAAGGAATGCAAAAACAGTAATGCTGCTGAAAAAACGGGCTCAAATCCATCCCCTGAGTAAGGTTCCTTCCTAATCAAAAACTCAGCCACAGAGCTGTTGAGCAAATAAAACCAAAGCTCCTTTTCTAACCTAACGACCCACGGGTGTGCTTTCCCTGCCTTCCGCACCCTTTAAAGACTCGGCTACTGCCTGCCTTGAATGAAGGTCTCTGAGCGGGGAAGGGACCAAGCCTCACTTCCCAGTAAGACCCCAACCCATTTTCTCAAGAGCTCTTTGGCTACTTTACCCCTCCTCCAGGCTTTTCTCGCTATCCCAGGGCCAGGCAGACTCCACCTCACCCCTACCCGTGCCACGACAAAGATGACTACTGAAGGTCCCTGGCCAGCTTCCCAGCAGTTCACATCACCTGGCAAAATGCCCATGAGAAACAGCCATTCGACCAGGAGATGGAAATTGGGAAGCCACCAGACCAAGGACTGAGCTTGGCAGAGGGATTCGCCCTCACTCCTTGCTTCCCAAGGGTCAAGCATCCTTCTCCTGATAGATACTTCAGTTATAAAAGAATCCTGTTAAAAATATTGTATTTTGAAGTTGTCTTTTTATAATTTTTTGCTGATAATTGAAATTAAACAAGCTCAGACAGGTAAAATACACAGAATTAAGAAAAAATATATCTGCATTTAGCTAAACCACTACAGGTATCAAACCATGCGTACAAGAGGAGGAGGGTTAATCCTGCCATTGTTGTCACACAGGGAAAACCTGTGTTTTCCTCACAGCACTGACCGTGCGGAGAACTCCCGGCACCTCCAGAACACACACTGGAGATGTGGGGTTCGCGCGGTTTCACACCGGAGAAGGCAGGGCAGGGCTCCGCGCCCAAGCAGGCTGTTTGCCCTCTGCTGCGGGAGGCAGCATCACTGAGCTTGTGAAGGAAAGAGGCCAACACGTGCAAGTTGATAAGACTTTTAAAAACAAGAAATCGGGAATTTATGGCTATTTTTTTGCTTTCTGCCCCCCCCAAAATCTCATGGTACCTATGTAAAAGGGTTATATCACTTTTTCGATTATAAAACAGCCCAAATCTACCAGTACAGAGTCATTTCTTATATCAGTGTGAAAAAAAATTATTTCCATTGAGGTATGCATAAATGGAATTATTTTACTAAACCACCTGACGAAAGCCTGCAATCTGGCTGTTTTTAATATCAAGTTTACAGTCTAATATTTAAAGAAAATAATCGAAGGAGTTTTACATTGACAAATCTTCTAATTCTCCGGTTTCAAATTCACAGTTTGAATGAGCGCCATGAGGAAATCATGCTAAGGTGTAAAGTGACTTAGACCTCAACTAGCCAAGCCTAGTTTAGATGTCAATGCTGTACCTTTATCAAAACTAACATTTAAGATTAACAAGTACACAGCACAGACAAGCCTGCGGCAGACCACCGTATTACTAAGTATATCAAATCTACAGCAAAATTCCTGTAATTATAAGTGTATGTATACAAAGGATTTTCAGAATTTGGGCAAAACCTGGCTCAGTAAGGACTTTCTGGTTGAGATGATAAAAATTGACCTCATGCTTTTCTAAAAGTCCTGTCATTCCAGCACAGAAGTATATTTTGGCAATCTCAAATAGGTTTGGTTCAAATTCTGGGGAAAAACATTTTTTTTATCTGTGTTTAAAAAATTTTCTTTTTTTTTAAACGATATTCCAAAGCCAATACTGAAAAAAAACCAACCAAACCAAAATCAAAACCAGACCAAAAACCTGTCACCATTAAATCTCAAGGGACTACTCCAATCTACGTTGTCGGTAGAGGCAGTGATTTGCTGCAAATTTGGAAGCTGGGATCTAAAGCTAATGAACAGATGCACATTAAACCCATTTTGTGTTAAGCAATTCTTCCTCTGTTTCAGGTCAGATAGCCAAAAATTAACTAGTTAATTAAATTTAAATTTATTTTCTTCATAGCCGTGAACTCTTCATGAATTCAACCACGAGTTTTCTTCAAGACTGCGCATTAGCATTCACCACCATCACCACGCACAGCACCTCACCTGAAAACAGCAGCAGGGGGATTTAGGAAGAAAATAAGACACTTTGCAAGAACCAACGGGAAAAGCTTAAAAAAAGCCTTGGGAGAAATGCTTTTTGGTCTACCACGATCTACACTACATCATCATTTTATGCAACGAGATGGACTTTAACAATTCTTAACCTAATTTACAGAAGGGGAACTACATAAGAGACTCTCTGAGGTTTAGTGATCTAGCTCTCAAGAGGAGGAACGGTCTCCAACCTCGTTAATAAAGGTCAAATTTCAGACAGTTTGTAGGGGATTATGAGAACATCAAAAAAGCTAAAAGCGAGAGAGAAGACCAAGGAAAATGGAGTAAAAGTGAAAGTGATACCCAGCAGCACTGCTACAAGCGTAAAACAAGCCATATCAAATAACTTATTCACAACTCGGTACCGAAACAATATGCTACAAATCCTGTCAGCAAGCAAGATAAAGCCAAATCCTGCTGTGTTTTCCCGAAATAATTCACTGTACATTTGACTAAATTTGGATATCAAAGGTCTGATTTACATCTTCCCAACACTTGCTTGAAAAACAGTGGAAGAACGACGGCTGGGTGTTTATTTTCTTTTTACCCAGCTTCATCTTTTGATCTTCTTCTTACTGCTGACATCAAATAAACACACATATTGGGATATGAAAATTGTCTTCATTCCCATTGTCCCAGATTCTCCTGGGGTTCGGACTTCGTTAGGATCTAGGTCTCCTTCCGACCTATCACTCAACCACCTCATGCACTCGCGTGCGACACAAGAGCCCTAAGTAGCTACAGCCAGGCTCCCCGGCCGATGCCGCCCGCGCGGCGGTTACCTCGGCACCGGTCCGGCGCCACTTGCCCAGGCGGCTGGGTGATGCTGCAGAGCCCCACGAAGGGACGCTGCTGGAGCGGGGGTGGCGGCACGCGCTGCCACAGAGTGGAGAGCACACCCGGCATCGCGCGGATGCCGTACGCGCATCCCTAAGTGTTTGTTGCCGTCCGCAACCTCCAGCCTTCACGTCGACCCCCTGCGCTACCGCCACCAGGCGAAGGGCAGCTCTGCTCGAGCCATCGCCTGGGAAGGCCGCGCAGGCGTCCCTGAGTGTTTGTAGAGGACAGCTGAGCATGACCACCGAAACAAAAATCTACACTCATGAAGACAGACACTTTCATATTAATTTTTCTCATCAACTTCAGGTGCAGTTCTCCTCCCATATATACTCGGAATTCCGATGGTTTGGAGTCCTATTTTACCTCTGCAAAGCACGACTGTCATACAAGAAAGCCTTCTGCCAAAACTCCGTCATCTAACAACCTGAACCTTTACAACCTTCAGGACTATTTCAGAATATTTTTTAAAAGTCAGAGGAATACTGGTGGCAAGCATGGGCTGGGATTAAGTGAGGACATTTGCTGCAGGGTGAGTCACATATTGCTCACCCACTGCAAACTCAGAAGTCAGCCACGTTTTGTGGTGAGGCACAAGATTGTATTTTTCTTTCATAAATTAGAGACTCGGTGCGTTTAGAAGATTTTTTAAGGAAGTTGGTAGATGCCAGCAAGTAGACGTCATCCCAGTGCTGAGATGTTGTTGCCTTGCAGCAAGGGCCTATTCCCAGGGTCCCGAGATGCCCCCGCTCCAGTCCACCTTCCAGCCACTCGCTGCTGTTGCGCAACCTCACGATCGCATATGGGAGATGAAGGAGAACCTACATCCTCATCTGGGGGTTCTTCAAGCACAAGCTGAAAAGGATTTCAAGAGGATTGTGAAGTGGTTGGAAAAGCCAAATTAATCGGCATCAGCTTGGTTCCTTTAGGGCAGAGAAGGGTGGTAACCGCTGGCTGGTGCCTCAGTGCCTGGGGTGCCCTTGGCCACTCACTGGCAGTGACATTATTCCGCGAGGGCACCGGAGCAGGTATTCCCAGCCCTGCCTGGTCCAGGCTTCTCCTCCCGCTGTGCTGGAAGGACCCAAGTTGGGGGCTAAAAAACACGGGGGTGAGGAGGTGACTCTGGAACAACTTGAAAGAAAATTAGCTAGTCAATGTTTAACACAGCCGCTCTCGGCAGCTCTGTGCAACGCACGTACACTCTCTTCTTTAACCTCCCCATCCACAGAACGGGCATGGTTCGTGCATTTTCGTGATTTCAGAGTGACTTACTTGTGAAAAACCAATCAGCGTTCATAGAGGACTCTGAAGAAAAACCTAATTACACTGCTGTCTCTCGAAGTATGTATTTCTCCGTATTTTGAGCGCTACCTTCCTGTTTCAGCAAACCTGGCCGACACGCACCCCAGCACCGCCTGGTGTCTTCCCTCGCGCACGGGCAGCGTGCGACTTCGGGCAAAAAGAACGGGTTAGAAAACTGTGAATTTGTGAGACGATATAAGGAGATGGGCAAGGCGAAGGTGGTTACGCTGCACAGCATTCTTGGCTGGAGAAAGCAGAGGGTTAATATGCACAGCAATGCTGGCAAA
>JAVJGJ010000060.1:848107-868476 GCA_035590215.1 Microhierax caerulescens
CAGCAATGCTGGCAAACAGCACAAATTTGGGCTGTTCTGGCTCTTACCTGCTGAGATTTGGGGTTGGCAACCAAAGTTTAACGGCCCGTAAACACCTACTGTTGTTCCCTGCTATTACAGACGTGTTGACTAAGCCAACAATAGTGTCCTAGTCTGATTCTGTACTTAAATCTCATGGAACAGATAATATTTTTAACTGTCAGTGGACCATTAAAAATTCATCTGTATTTGAGATGCATTTCCTTGTCAAAACGAATCCACCTTTTCTGCTTCACCAAATAGATGAACAGAGTTTGATTTTTTTTTTTCTTGACAGCCCAGACAAAACTTTTGATGACTTGCAAAAAAACATCAGGAAAGAACACAACATTGTGGGTAAAATATTAAACGGAGGGGAAGGAAGCACGTGCAGTCATAAGACACGCTGGATGTTACTCGCTTTAACAACCTTTCTTGTCAGAAAAGCATATCGCCAAATTTTATATGCATGTATTTATTGCCAGTCTATAATTCGGCTCCGCAAGCATTTCTATGGGGTTACAAAAAGGACTGGCTACGTTGCAAGCCTCTGCAACTTTGGTCCTGCAACATAATTCAAACATCACGTTAGCACTTAGCAAAGCTACCCTCCTTTTGGCAGCTGCGGCTTCAGCTCAGATGTACCCCCCCCCCCGAACCTGCCCTCCCGCTGCCCCCCACTGCTGGCCCAGGCCCAGAGTCCCCCTGCCAAGGGCAGCTGGCAAGACGCAGGTGCACGTGTGCTTGGGCGCATCTGCACAGCCGTGCTTTTGGGGGTCAGCCTCCCCCAACACAACGGGCATGGACGAACGCAGGCGAGGTTTGGGAGAGGATGTCCTGGGTCGCGGCATCCAGCCCCTGCTACCGCAGGAAGCGTCCTGTCATCCTTTCCATCAATTCTTTGGGAAAGCGGTTCAGCAGCGCACCGGCTTTGCTCTTCCCACCGCAACCTTTTTCCCCCCTAATCTCACTTTCCTGCTCATTGTAGACGTGCTACCTCAGTACCTACCGACACCACAGCTTGTTTATTTTCATGGAGCAACTTTATCAAAACACTTCCAGTTAGCGAGGTTGCCCTTTTCTCCCCCTCATTTTTATACAGTCCTATGTTTCACACACAAGAAGGAAAATTATTTGGCACGGCTTCTGGAGGGGATGGGGGAGCAACCTCTTCCCCAGCTGCTTTGGGGATATATTACTCAAGGTGCTTCACCCTTCCCGGCTCAGCAAACACCACTTAAAGTAATGATGTACTCAGTCTAAAGTATTAACCGAGGAAAAATTAACTTTATGTTAAGTGATGTGCTTGGGTAATGTTTTATCCCGTAGTTACCTATTTTAAAAACACAAGAGCATAGACAAAAGAGCTGGCAAGACGTTACCTTGGTGCTTTCTTCCACGTCCTTTGAGTTGAGAAGCGCGTGGTTAATTCTGAACACTATCCAGTCGAACAGGGCGCTGTACAGCGATTTAGCCATGGAGTTTCGCACGGTCACAGCCTGAAAGGGAAATGAAAAAAGGTGATTGGAAACGATGCCTGCTCTGCACTGAGACGGGGTTTGCGTCTCAAGCTCCCACATCCAATATTCGTATTTCTCCCTTGCTAAAGCTTTTGTCCACTATTTTAATTTACGCTGCGTACGCCAATGGCCCTGACGCCACCGGGTGTTGGTTGCAATCCCAGCGCCATGCGACGTGCCCCCTGACTTTGGCTTGGTTTCTTTTGGTGCATTCAAGCAGATGATGCACGAGATCACACCGCAAATCCCATCAGTGAAAAGAAAATAAATATACAAATATGAAAAGTACATTAGAAGTTTTAAAAATACATATTTAACCTCACCGAGATCGTTGAAGCGTTTATTCAGGGAGAAAGAAAGGGGTGGGTGGACATTGCACAGCAATGCCAGCAAGTGCTGTGAAAGCGCACGCTGGGCAGGCAGCGCCTGGTACCAGCAGAAGGGCTACAAAAGGGCAGGCTAAAACCCCTACAGCACATCTGCGAGCGTTACTGAAAACTTGAAGTTTCCCAGGTACTGCCGACATGAGCTACAATCAGGGCAGGCAGACTGAACGCTCCTCCAACAGCTCTCCTGGAAAGAGGAATAAAACCTCTTGGAAGAAAGGCCATTCCCACCACGGTGCTCGCAGCCACACTGCAGAGATTTTGCTGGATCAACAGTGATGAAAACCAAGATCAAGGGAGGGTGCCTGGGCTGCACCTTCCCAAACACGCGTGTTTTGGGACAGGCACCTACATATGTAACCCTAAAGTCATAATTCATGTTTTCCAAATTCAAAGATAAAGGGCTATCTTTGTTCTTGCTGCCTGTGAGTCTTCCTGGGTTTAAATTATTACCTTGAGTTTTATTGCAGTGCTTTGGTACATACTAATCACTTAAAATCTTACGACACCAGCTGGAACTGTTAAATTTCAGTTCATTTTAGCCACTGTAGAAGAATAAACAAGGAAACAGAAGGTTCACACAATTATTTCATTGAAACCTTGAACTAAAACGAATCAGTGGCTTTTCACACTTCGCCTTGTACTCCTTCCCACGGAACCCTCCCTTCAAGGGACATCATTGAGTGGCCTTATTCCACTGACCCAAAGCAAAACACTAATGCTCATGTAGCATCATTTATCTTCAACTAGCTTGTTCCCACCTCTTTCCCCTTTAATTCTTTAGAAGAGCATTTTTTAGTGCGAACACAAGCTGTTCTGCCAACATTTTACTCTTAACGTGCAATTAATCCAGTACACGGTGTCGCTTTCTCGCCCTCTCAACTTGGAACAGGAGACGGCAGTAATGTGCTCCACAACTGAGGATGCTCGTGAGCTCACACTGTACATAAGCCTCTGTACTCTGCTAACCATTGCTCGGTGGGAATAAAACAGTCAGATAAGCCTCGCTGCAAGGACAATTACAAAATATTACAACAGTTAAGAAGGAATTGCTCGCTTGCCCCCAAAAAGCATTGCTACGAACCAAAAACAAGCACGCCATGAAAATATATGAGCAACAGGACCAAAAGGATTTGTAGCGCAGAACCAAAATAGCACTTTTAAGGACTAAGGGTGAGCTCTTGAAATGTCTGAGCTATCCAAGGAGTGTTAGAAAGCAGCTGGCGTTTAGCAATCCAAACAGGTCTAGTCTCCAGTAACTTGTTTTTTTTCTTCCCTTTACTGAAGAAAAGGTTTGGGGGAGGGTTTTTTTGCTGTTTTTATTACAAGCAGCATGGGAGGGTTGAAGGTTTTTTTGCTGCTGTTTTTATTTTTCACATTTTCCCAAAATGTGGGGGAATATTTCAGTGATTAATAGAAAACTGAAAGACCAATTCTCTCGCTCCATGCTCCATCTCATCTTATTTGATTGGATAAAGCTGGAAAACAATCAGCGCCACTGTCACACCAGAAAAATTCAGTCTCTGGGGAAAAACGAAGGCCAAGACCCAGGAATGTTTCTCGCTGCCATCACGCTTTGTCCTAGCGTAAAGCAGCCCAATTAACGGCTCCAACACAAAGGCATGCAATTAGAAAGGAAAACCATTTCTATTTAAAGACGACAAACAGCACCATCGCTTCCTCTATACCGTCACACATGGATTTATATCGCAATACTTTTCTTTCCCCCTTTTATTAGAGGCTACAGGGGATATGCAGGTCTTCGCTGAACTATCCTCCTTTTTTCTAAAATAGATGAGGACATCATGAAGCCTGCACCATGCCAGCATCGCCCAGTCTCCTGCAGGGATGCGCGGGGCGGGCTGTAAGCCACGGCTCCCCCACCTCAGCTCCGTGGCAAGGGCAGCCCACGGAGAGCTGCTGTGCTTGGTACGCTTGGGACAAAACCACAATCAACAGCCCAGATCTCAGATCCTTAAATATTTAGTTTTAGAAGCGATGGCTGTATTGTAAGACCTGGTAGGAAACTCCTGGCAAAGCAACATGCGGAGAATATAGGGAGGGCAGAGCACACATGTACATAGATTTCATTTGCAAATTTGTTGGCTCCTTATAAGCCAATTTCTTCTCTCTGTTTTACCAACAATTCCAAAGAATTCCTCAACAGATGTGCCGTCAGAGCGGACTCGCGGTGGTGTAAAAAACAGCGCTGCACCCTGCATGCTCCCCGGACGATGCAATGCAGCGGGGCCGAAACTGGGGTGCTGGCTCTGCCAGATCCTCGCAGCATCCTGGCAGGATTTCCACCACACACAGAGCTGAAAATCTGGGTTTGGACACGCAAGTTGCTCCAGTGCTGCTGGGTGCTATGGAGTTCCAGCAAAAGGGGCTCTCCAAGCTCAGCTCCCCACCCCTGATGGACCTGCTCACGAGGAGCAATGTCCACCAGCGCTGGGAGTGAAGTCCCCAGCACCCAACATCCACGGCACCCGAAGGCTGCAGTACCTAAACTAAAATGAGGCATTTTTAACTGGCTTGAAGATTTGAAGACAGCACTTTGCCTTCTTGCAACATTCATTTAAAATATACCAGCAAAAACATTAACCTATTTCCTATGACTCAAGTTTTGGGTTTTGGAGGTTTTTTTTCCGTTTCAATAACTTACTTTTTTCTTTAGAATAGATCCTGGATGATGTTACTTCATAAATAAGGCCCTTCACTATCCTAAACAAATCTCAACCTAACATGAGGACCATCAGTGAATATTATTTCTTTTCAAATTAAGGAGCTGCTGCAATTTCAAGAGTACGATTTCACATTTCCCTCCAAATTGTTGGAATAGCCCGCTTTGAAAACAAATTTTCCACTTATATTTTTTATTTAAGCCATTCACCTTGCATTGCCATATGCCACCATGCAGATAGCTCAAAATACCACTTAATCCATAAAACCCTTGAAATAAATTAAAAAAAAACAAAACACCCCCCACCCTGTACAGCTGTTTGTCCTTTTCCGTATGTTTTGCTTTTTCTCTTCCTGTTCAACAGGGTGAAGCTGCGGAGGCACGGCCGGGTAAAGGATGCTCAGCCTGCCCCGCCATTCCCGCTGCTCACGCCACGACCTGGTGTGCAACACGGCGGGCACCCTGGCCGTGATCACGGGCTTGTGACTCAAGGACGGATGGCACCATGCGCTTACATCCACTCCTGCGCAGCACAGCATTTCAAATAAGTGCTTGAACATTTGTCCCTGTATTTATCGGGGTATGTATTTATTATCCTACATATATTAAATGTGAATATTCTCTGAAATATATAGGATATATTACATATGGGTTGTCTTCAGGCAGTCACGTACAGCTTCTTGTTTCTTCTGTAAGTGTCATTACATGACATTTAGGCAGATCTAGAACACTGTGGCACTCATCAAACCATTTATATTTTACTCACAAAGCAAAATAAAAATAGTTCCTGCAACACCAAAGCAAATCTCTCTGGCATCAAAGCGAGCGCAACATCTTGCACACATGCAAAAATATTGCTGACTTGAAAACAAGATCTATCTTAAATGCACTTTTAACTTGGCAATTCAGGAAATAATCCGAAGGCAAGGTTTTAATCAATAGGTTTCCTGCTTATCAGGCTTGCAAGGATATGTATTTTATTTATTATATGCTAGAAATGCTACTTGTTGAGGTTGGCCAACTTCTGCCAACATCTGGATTAAAGTATCTGGGTTTCTTTGTAAGACTGTATTGTCAAATTAATTGGCCTGAAAGTTTTCGTAACAGGCATCGGATTCAGGCTACCTTAAAAATAGATATAATTTGGAAGCATCTGCCATAAGGATCAAGGGGAAGACAGACTTAATAATTAAAATCTCTCTTTGAAGTGTTTTGGAGCAAGGACTTAAGAGTTTCGGCAGCAACAGCCTGTGTTTTAGAGGCGGCAAAAGATATAATCTAAGAAAACCAAATCTGCTCAAATTAAAAGCCTCTGTAAAACACATTTGTATGTGCTCAGTAGATTCTTAATTCTTAAGATTACAAACTCTCTAAACATACAGGAGCACATCTTCTGCCTGCTGCTGTTCCTACATCACCACCGCTCCCCACCCCAGGGTCAGGATTTCTTACTCCTGCTATTCTGTACTCAACTGAGATTTGAAACTCTGAGTAAAGGTCTTTCCCCGCTGGCGTTATTCAAAGTATTTGGTGGTACACAGATAATTCAGGAAAAGCAAAAGGGTTACAACCGCCCACAAAACTTATAAATAGAAAAAACAGGGTATCAAGTAAAAATAAACTAAAAGCAGACCAACAAAAACCACCAAAGAAAACCAAGAGTCATTAACAATCTAAATATTATGTCTGCTTAAAAAAAAATAAAAATTTTCTTCCCTTCACCTAAAATAGTTCTGCTGGTTGCAGTCAAATTAAAAAAAAAAACCAACAGTGTTTTTTAGTTATTATTATCTATGAAACTTGAGTTTTATAGGCTTCTTTGCTATAACAATACCATCTTTGCATTAGACAGTCCCATACTATCTTCTCCCACAGAATCAATGACTCACAAAGAGCAAAAACTAGAAAAAAGCTGTATGTGATGATGTAAATAGTGGTATTTTAATACACTTTTTTTTGCACTGCTTCTGTTGGCTGCTGTTAAAGCCTGTACAGGGAGGGGGGAAGGATGGCCAGAGCCAGTATAGCTCTTGGGAAAGAAAAAAATAAATAAAAATCATATTTTTAATAAATGCCAGAATTATGGTTTCTTCCACTTCGCTGAATATTCAGAAACCACAACATACACATAGATAACCAAGATTAAAGCACCCTTTTCACTTCCCAAAACCCTGGTTCATCCAGCAATGTTTTACTCACCCTGCCACAATTTGTTTGGTTTTTTTAAAAAAATAAATAAATCTACGGGAGCAATTTCATCCTACAAGCTGCCATTTGAACTTTGCAGCTTTAAATACCCAAAATAGCTCGGCCTGCCGCATCTGTAGTGCTGCGCAAGCAGCCGGGCCCCTTTGCTGTATGGTGTGCTGGATGCACCAACTCTCAAAAATTCATAAGAAAAAACTCTGCCGGCCTGCGATTTCTTGTCAGACTCGGCTCTTTCCCCTGCACGTCTCCCTGGACGTTCCTGGGGGTGCGGGGGTGCCAGGCCAGTAGAGCTCAGGCCCAGTTTGTGCAAGGCCCGCGCTGGCGCTGCAATGCCACACATCGGAGCGTCTGGACTGCGGCCTTGGTCCTGCGGCCCAGCCCGGGAGGCACCTGGGGCGCTCTGGCCCCGCCGGCGGTGCTAAGGCCCCGGCTGTCGTAGGGGCAGCGCCAGCGCGTAAGATACACGTCTGTACGGCACGGAACCCAGCGGGGACCCTTCTGGCCCAGAACAACACCCTGACGCGAGCACCGGCTGCCCGCTCGGCGCTCCGGCACAGCCAGGCTGAGCCCAGCTCGCTGCTTCCGCGGCTGGCTGGGTTTGGTGCTCCGGGAAGGCGCAATTTGCGGCACCCTTATCAAACGCAGCGCTTGATTGCACCCCCCGGACACAGCCCAGCACAGAAGACGCGCCAGGCTCTGCCCTGCTTTCGGACTCTCATCTCCGCGAAAAAACCAAGAGATGACTTTTCCCGGCACACGGGGAAGAGATGCCCACGCACAGGACAGGTCTTCATTCTCCTCCACCTCCCCCCCGGCGGCACTGCAGGCCCCGAGGGCCACCCTGGTGCCCTGCCCCCCCCGGCAGACGCCCAGGTAACCTTTCACAGCCGTTTTCACATCGTCTCCCCAGCGTGCAACCCACGATCCCTGCTGGGTTCAGTGTCTCTACTGCTGACGCCCCAACAGACGCGCAAGGGCGAGCAATAGCCCAATTCCAGTAACAAAACCTCAAACGTTCGTAAGTCTGTCAGGCTCCGGGCAATAAATAACGCCTGGAGAATGGATGGACATAGGAACGGAGATGGCTGGAAACAAATGCTGAAAGGCTTCGAAAGGCGAGGAGCACCAGTCTACTGCACCAGCAACTGCAACAATATGCCGGTGATCGCACGTGCCGGGGAGCAGAAGACGAACAGACCCTGCTGCAGGAAAAGCCATCCAGACGCCGCAGGAAGCTATGTGGTTTTAATCAAACACGTGCACAGCCAAGACGAGCATCTTCTGGAGCGCGGCCCCCACTGACTCCAGCGAGACCCAGAGTGATACTGAAATGCAAAAGCCAGATCCTCTCCCCACCGTTACTCCATCCAAACCAAACAAACCACTGACTGTATCTGGAACAGCAACTGGGCTCCGACATTCAACTTTAAACATTTTTGACCCAAACAGAAACATAGCATGAAGGGCTCTTGTAACTAGCATAAACACTTCCACTAACATTTTATTTTAAAAAAGCCTGCAGAAAATAAATAACCGTTTATATGCAGTGCATCACTCCACACGTACACTCAGAAAGTGAGAAGGCAGCAGAAGCAAAGCCAAGTTTATCCCTTCTGTTATCGCTTAGGAAGCGCATTATATTGATGTGCTGATCAATTCTGGGTAAGAAATGATTCCCAAGTGGTATTTGAGAGACAGCTACAGATCTCTAAAGACTTTAAACATCTTAGCTCATTGAGAGGTCTGCCCATCTTCCCTCACTGCTAATGCAAATGACAAGATAGACTGATCCTGGACAAACAGAACAGAAAGGCCGGGTGATGGGTATCTGGGTACAGGCAGCTCTTACGACCAGTTCATTAAAAAAAGCAATTAATATTACATCTTGATAGCCACTGAGTTTGCTCAGGAGGGATGCTGAGCATCACTCCATCACTACTACCTCCCAAGCGCAGGAGGCACTGCACTCCTCTCTAGAAAAGTGAGGCAGAAAAACCCAAAGAGCATTTTGCACAGAAAAAATGCCCTTTAATGCATGAATATTGGGCAGCAGCAATCTATTTTGGGTCACTATTGTAAAAAAAATGCAGCTCATGAAGGGTCTGTGCACCCAGAGCTGGGTTTTTGGACCCCAGTTCTTAAGTACAGACTCAGTTAATGAGAAGCAGACTTAAAAAGTAGAACTGGAGAGTAAGCGTAAGCAGCAAACTGAATTAAAGCTCTAATGAGATTAACCGTCCATAAAGTTTATTAACTGTGACAGCGTGCAACCCTTATCCTATTTCTTCAGGATTATGCAAATCTATAAAACATCCATAAAGAGATGCTGAACGATTCAGTTGGTCAACATGTTATTACACCTTCAACTATTTTCTGTCAGCATTATGGCGTTAAATCCCAATTTTTCACCAGACAACACCACAGACACGGGAGTGAGGTCAGTGTACCCACTCCCAGATTTTCTAAAAGCTGTAAGTACTTGAAAACAGGCTGTTTAAATGCCATCTCTCAAGCACACCTCTGGAAAATTTGTTGCATCTAGAATATAAGATTTGTTAGAAGTCACCAATGACTTGTTGCTTTGCTGTTAGCTAGGAGACTTGTTGCCTTGTTGCCCACAGTCCCTTCCCCCTCCAGTTTCTCAGCATTCCCCCTGGAGCCCGTGTGTGCGTGTATCTGGTGACGGACATCACCAGCGTTATTTTGCTCACACTGGACACACCATTGCCAGCACCTGTGCTCCCTACAAATGTAAAACTCTCACCCATCCCCAAAAGTCTGGCTTTGCAAGCAACTCCCCTTGTGAACTTCCCCAGAAGAACTTGCAATAGCCTCCAGAAATTTATTTGTTAAATTTAAATGATCTCGATACAGCTGTAGAAACTACCTATGGACTCCTCCTCTCCTAGTGACCCACCAGCTCTTCCGTAACACGTCGCGTGCGCGGGGGCTTCCCACCCTCTAAGGAAGAAAACAAGCGATGCTCTCCTTTCAGATCCCTATCGGCAAATCCTTACAAACCCACCAAATTCAAGTAATTCCAGGATGGCAAGAAACATTTATTTCTGAGTGTGAAGTTTGCAAGACTCGGTGTAAAACACAGAGGCAGGAGTAAAGTTATTTCAGTAAAGCCGGGCATCACAAAATACTTAATGTTTTCTGATCGCGTATAATAGAAACAGAGATTCCTCTTCTCTTCAGGAAACAAGATACGAACACAGGAAGAAAGGAAATATCCCCTTCTCCCTTAGGGCCTTTGATAGACTTCCTATAATTTCTATACAAGGATGAAAGGTGCTTCCAACAAAATATTTGGGGTGGGGGTGTGTGGAAAGGCAACACTAAGATTCTTCCTCTTCAGGAAATGCCTCCAAAAATCGAATCTCTATACATATTTTTAGTGGTTCTATGGGGGCTTTGTTTGTTTTTCTTTTAATCTGTGGAATAAATTTCAGTGCATTACCCGATGAATCAATTGGCATTTCTGCTCAGGGATTTGGCACTAAATCCCGGGAACTTGTTGATATCCTACAAAAAAAAATAATTCTGTGAGCTATTATCATACAGAGGATTTGATCTTTGTTATCATTTGATGTCTGTTTCAAAATCCTTATCAGCCATTCCCATTTCCCCCCCATTTATTCTCTAAGGTAAAATTTGGCTTCATAATTACATCTGTACTTACTGTAACACAAATGTCTTATTCCAGGATGACTCAGAGGAAAACCCCCACATTTTAATATCTACTGAATTTTTGCCTATGGTATTTACCTAACATCTTCTGATGATGCCTCCCTCCCTCCTTCAATCAATTCTGTGGGCTTGAGCAATATATATAATTTTCACACGGGGGGAGGCGGGGGGGGGGGGGAAATGAGGAAAAAGTGTATTTTTTTTCTTATTTGACTCACAAATTCAACAAAATTATGCTGCGTGCATGAGTAAATTATGCAATAAATCAGTTTCTATTAAAAAAAAATCCACATTTACCTCTTAAAAAAAAAATAAAAAGAAGAAAAATATTCGCAATGCTTAGCCAGTGTGAAGAGCTGCCACTAACAGGAACAGGATTTATCTGAGATTAGAACAAGCGAAACCAAGAGCTATTCAAGCTCTCCAAATGCACTTGATTTGTATCTCGTGAAGGGGTCTAACGAGCAGCAACAGCCGCCACTCTCCCACCCTCAGTAAGCCTTGGACATGCAGCCAACTGAGAACAGCACACGTGGGCATCCTGGTGGGCATCTCTGCGGCAGTCATGAAACACATGACTAAATAAACCAGACTCAAAATATACTTTTATTTGAATAGGGCTTAAGGCTGCCAGCTACTAATAAGAGTGCTAGTGTTGGGCAAGTAGCTACTGCTAAAATACTATTAAAATCCAATTTTCGTATCTCTGACACTGTTACTGCTCCATGAGGACTGAAAAAACTGCCTGTGTCAGGTGGCTTCAGCCTGGGTTTGTAGTTGTAGAGCTAGGAGAAAGCTGCCGAGGATGGCTCGTTGGGTCTGTCCCTCCTTCCTGAGAGGGAGCAGCGTCTGAAGGGAGAGGCACGTAGCGGTGAAGCAAAGCTAAATGAGGGAAGCAGCAGAAAACGAGGAGGATGGTGATGAAGTGTAGTAGCACCACACACAAAACCTGCTGGCACACCGCATCCCCTCTGCAGTTCACCACCAAAGTTGGGAGAACGTTTCTGGATTTGAAAAAAAATAGATTAAAACCTATAAATTCCTGGAATTAAGCACAGTCTAAATCCCTCTTTTTGTCCAAATGCAGGTTTTAGTGTCTCACTCCTATCTCACATCAGCTTCAGCCTGTTCAGCGGGTCCCAAGTCACACATGTGTGTGCACGCAGAATTATGGTTTCCTGCTGTTCTGCTGCCTTTCTATTTATGACAGAATACATCGTGCGTCTGGTTTACATTCACAGCCATGTCCTGCGGCGGGAGATAGATTAAGCAGCTTTTGTGGTTCCCCTTTGGGTCACGGGACATAGGCTGAGACAGGCAGGCTTAGCTTTTTTTTTTTTTTTTTTTAGGTTTTTTTTTTTTTTTTTTTTGAAACAGAGGCTTAACACCCAGAGGAAAGTACTCTTGCAGGATATCAGACTCTAGCTTAATCCCTATCTTGGCATCAAGGAGTATTATATCATACTCGGGCTGGATAAGTATGATGTAATTTTCCATACTCGTATTTTATCTTAGCATCATATTAAAATCCTGTCATTCTCGTGTTTGCTTTTCCTAAGAGAACTCAAATCATTAATACACCATGCTGCCTCCAGCCTGTAAAAGGTTCTTTTTTATGCTTTTTATGTTTGATTAAAGTGGAGGAAAATATATTTAAAAGCATCATTGGAAGAAGAGGAGTGAACGATTACAAAAAAAGAGGTTCATTTAAAAAATGCTGTAAACTTTCCCCAAAAGGCTCATTTTTATGTTTTACCTCTACAAATGTACCTGCAAACTATATACTTAAAACAAAACGAAAACCCCTAAGCCTTGCACTACCCACAACTGCTGGCTCCTGTCTTCCCGGCTGGCTGCCGTGTCCCAGCAGAAACATTCCACTATCAGCCCGGAGCAGAGGCAGCAGGCTGTCCTGCCAAGGGATTTTATCCAAGAGATGCAAGTGTCAATGATGTTTTCCAGAACTTATGGGTGGATTTTTCAAAGAGAAAAAATAGACTGGAATGTCATTACAACACAATACCAAATCATTGTCCGATACAACACTGAAACATGAAGGCACGGCAGCAGTTTTTCACTCAATCAGTTATAAAGTTCTCAGATTGAGAGACGTTTTTTCGTTTTGGTACTAGTTTCCAGCTTTACATATCAAATACTGCTTTTTAATTTTTTTCTTGTGCTCTCCCTTCTCTAGGAGCCGTTTCCCCCTTCACAATCACCTTCCTTAGACAAAGGTCCATCTCCAGCCTGCCAGACTGTATGACTGAGAGGTATTCTCAGGGGCTCTCCCAAACTCTGCCAACGTCCTTCCCAAAAAATCCCAGCCACAATGGGAGAAGTCAAATCAATGGCTTTGTCCAGTGAGACAGCCTTCCCGCATCGGTGTATTGACAAGAAAGCCCTTCAGAGCTACTAGCTTACCTGCTACTCTAGCAAATAAGAAACCATTAATCACTAGTTATTTTTTAAATAAAAATACAATAAAGTAACTTTTTTTAAATAAAAACATTTTTAATATTGCAGTCTTTGTCATGAGTTAATGCCTTCATCCTTACACTGCTCCCTCTCTTGCCTGCGTTCCCACTGAGATGGCTCCTGCTGTTCCTGCGCTGACACGACTCCCGGGGAATAACAGGAGGTGTCAGCGTGCTCCTGCAACCTGCCCCCTCCTGACTTGTCCTCCTGTCGTTAGATACATGTAAATGGGGAAAGTGAAGTGGAAAATCTGAAACAAGAACGTCTTCTGGGGTGTTGAGGACCCACCTATTGTACCTCAGCTAGTGGTAGGCAGGACTTGGAAGAGGACAGATGGGGACCCATCATCCCCATCACAGACCAAAGCCTGCCTGCTGTTTATTTTTAAAGCCACTTTGCAAGTCCCTGTCTATAATATTGTCATATTGTAGCTGAATATGTGATATGCTGCGGTCATACTTTTCCGAAAAAGCACGCAGGTTACAGTCAGACCTGAACTGAACCAACGAAAATCTGGTTAGCTGTTTTCCGTCTCAGCTGTGGAGCCGTGCACTTACAAGCATCATCTTCCCAAAAAGACTGAAGTCAAAGCCTTCTGGTGTGGACAGCAGGGTTGGAAAGTGTCATCTGTAACAAATGAAGAAAGAAAAATACCCGCCCTCTCTTCCTGAAATAAAACCCTCCCAGAAACGCAGCCTGTGGTTCTCGGTTCTCCCCGAGAGGGAAAGGGTGCGAGAGGGGCCGCGTCCATCACGCCCACCGAAAGGTGCTCACATCACAGTCACCAGGCCACCATAGACAGCTGCAGACAATAGTCACCAGGCAGCCAAGTTTGCTGATGACAAAGGTTTCAAACACTTTTTTTTTTTTTCCAAACAAAAAGGTGTTTCCCTTGACTATGTTCATCCAGAGTCTGTTCTACCAAAAGCATGAACCAAGACCCCACTCAATCCACGTTTTCACACTGAATCTGGTACATAAACAAACTGACAGGTCACTCGGTGGCACAAGAAGTAGATGTGTGACCTGACCTGAGGAGGAACCTGTAGGCTACGTTTAGGGAAATTTGCTCACCACTTTACCGGCACAACGTACAGCACTCCTACCGTGAAGTCCAACGCACCACCACTAATAGCACCGGAACTTGTACAAGGCAAATCCCACCTTTCCGGTGGTCCTTCCCAAGCAGGAGACACTATCGTAGAAAAACTTGTTCTGTCAGGGTATCAGCATCTTCACTGCAGGCCGGGGTTTTGGCAAGTTTCCTCAAAGAGAAATTATTTCTCGTCCCACCTTGGCTGCTACAGCCGTAAAGGCCAAGTCTGTGCAGCAGAACCTGTCCAGCCACGGAGCTTCTGTGCCTCCTCCTCCTTCAGGTACTGAAGAACAGCCTTAAGCTGAGAAGAAGCCAATCTGAATAAATTTAGTTTGATATTATACAGAAAAAGCCCATATTCCAAGCAACTGTACCAAAATTACATCCCATGTGGGAAGAGCAGACCTGCTAACCCAGGAATGGCTTTTTCCGTTCCTATAAAACTTGTCACATGCGTTTAGCTTAAACTTAAGCAACAAAAGGGACTCTGTGAAATTAAAGCATCTTTTCAGTAACGAGATGTAATTAAAGGAAACCTTTAAAGAGTCGAGAATGGATTTGATGATAGGAAGGGCAGCTGGAGTGGGGCCGTCTGTTATGGGCAGAGCAGTCCATGGCAAGTCAGCATCTCCCTTCTTAAAGTCCCGATTTTGGACTTTGCTCAGAAATCTTGAAATCCAGTTGTCTTCCTTTTCTCCCAGACTTTAGTGCCAAATAAACAGCACGAACGCAGCTAAGACACAAGAAGTTCCATGGTGGCACACAGCAGCAGAATGACCGTAACAGCTTTGGCACACGAGTGCTGGGTTCCCCGGGTGTTCAGGTGTACGTTGGCAGCCGAGAAGGTCTGCAGGTCTGGGAGATCCTCAGAGACACGAGCTCTATTCAGCCAGATCTCAGCATCATCCCCCATGCACCACTTGGTGTGAGCGTTAGGGCATATAATCATATAATAACGTGAAAAAATAATGAAAACAGGTTAAAAAAAGACCCAACATCGATGGACTCTGTCTTTCTAATAAAGAAAAGATGCTGCATCCCATGAAGAACACCTGCAGGACACCAGTCTGACAAAACCACTAGTCTCATCTAATCTGTATTCTGTCACCAAGCGCAGCTGGTCCTTGCATTTTGAAGGGAAAAATGAGAAACTTAATCCCATGAAACAGTTTCTTTTGAAGTTCTACACTGACAGGTCGCCCTCATGTCCTGAAGCAGAGACGCTTGCTTGGCTCTTAAAAGCTTTGTGGGGTTTCAGTTTTATTCTATTAATATTTATCTGTTAACTCCGAATACACTCATCAACGTACCAGGTCTTCAAAGGAGCCCTGCTAAGCTCCTGATGCTAATAACCTGTGGTGACGAGTCTCCTAAGCTAATGGGGTTTGGCATATGGAGGTGCTTCCAGCAGGTTTGCTACCTTCTATGCCATTAAGCATCCCTGTCCTCATACTTCAGGACTGAAAATTTTCATTCCACTTTCTTCATGCTATTAATTATTTTCTTTCCTTCCCACTTTTTCTCCTCTAAGATTTTCAGTCTGTTAAATGTTCATGATTAGTTGCAACTACGATCTTTTCTTTTGGGTTTTTTTTTGTTGTTGTTGTTTTTTTTGTGTGTGTTTTTTGGTTTTTTTTTAAACATCTTAGGTAATGTTATGCCATTTGGCCCTGAAACTCCATTCCTTTTCTCTTTATAATGTTCTGAAAAAGGCATTAGACAGTACCACTACTAGCACATAAGGTAATGAAACATTGCTCAACTCTTTGCTGTAATGAAATACTTTTTTCCCCTCATTAAGGGCTGCTCCGCAAGGCTTCTCCATCTTGTGTCTCTGCCAATTAACTGTTACCATGCCAAAAATTAAACGTTCTCCCCAAGCCTAAGCCACTAACGCAGCGCAGTTTATTGTCCAAAATAACCACCTTGTGACAGTTATTCACGAACATGCCAAGTGGCCTCTATTCACTAAGCAAGAAATTAATCCCAGGTGAAGGAGGTGAAGGTGAAGTGACACTTCATGACATGGAAAAAAAAGAAAAAAAAAAAAGTCTAACGTCTTCGTGCCACCAGAACGGAGAGATGCGCATACCCCACCGCTCCTGGGCAAAGGTTTCCTCCTCTCCCCCTTCCTCCACACAGCACAACACTGGTGTTTACTGGACCTCTACTGAACTTAGCAAAAAGACACTAACCCAACTCTCCTTCCACTCCAAGGACCTGCTCTAGGTTGGTTAATTGAGCCAGCACCGACCCAGGGATGATGAACATCTGAGACAAAGGACAAAGCCAGGCTGCCCAGCCCTCGGCAAAGGCAGGCAGCAGACCTGGACTGTCTCCTCCTGCTTTACTGTCACACTGAAACCACAGTTCAGTGCTTATTACCCTCTGCTTTTGTCTGCCATAGCAGGTTTTCAGCAGACTGAATATTCTGGTTAGCAAATCTGACCTGAATTGCTAAGCGCTTTTCTAACTAATCATTAGCTGATTTCACATGGACCTACAGCTGCACATATTTGTGCAGAATAAAAAGCGCTTCACAGATTCAATTGCAATTTGAGTGCTCTGCACATCACCACAGAACAGTTCAACGGTGTCCAGCCACGGCCGCGTAACCACCTGCCGGAAACACTCATTTCCTAAATAGCGTACAGCCATTTAAGCAAAGGTATGATGGCACATTATATCCTATAAACCCTTTCAAATTAAAATTTTCAAAATATCTTGGCATTGCATAGAATTTTAGCAGACCCCGAGGAACTAGGGATGCTTAGGGCAGTGCGGAGGGACTTAAAAAAAAAAAAAGTCTGCATTCCAGGTCTTGCTGTCACAATATAGAAGAGTGCTATGGGGGAAATAACATGCCCTTTTTTTGTGCTCCACAACACCTGCTTGCAGGGACCGCCCTGGAATACAACCCAGACCCCTCCAGTTCTCTGGTTTTTAAGACAACCGTTTTCCAGTTACAATTTTGAATTATGAATACACATTAAATTAAATGCAAGTCATATTTATGGTGACATCACATCAGACAACTAGCTCCTAACAGCTTTCCAGAATTAAAAGAAGGGAAGAATCGGGTCACTTGTTGCCCAAGAAGCTGTCTCACATCTTTTATTTCCATTCTGTTGGCCAGTTTCACATCAGGTTTCTTTCGAAAGTGTGAATGAATTAACTAACTAACCCTTAGGGATAAAATGTCCTTTGTCACAAATGGCTGAAAACTACAAAAATCTGCTAAAATTACGTCTTTTTTGCAAAGTCATTCACTTAAGAAATACCATCAGAACTAAATTAGTTGAAAACATCATGGAAAAACCTATTTTCTGGAGCGATGTAAAAGAGGACTCACTAACAGATATATTTACTTGGATAACGAGTTTTTCCTCGTTCGATGAAGAACGTGGGAGAGTACAGAGACTGGTGAAAAACAGAGAAGCAAGTGGCAGACACCAGCCTGACACACAGAACAAACAGGATGGAAACACGGTGGGGACAGCTGAGGGGCTCAGCTCTGGCGTGATGCAAAGGGGGAGTGGGAACCACCAGCCAAGATGCTGAATGGATACAAGAGAGGTACATGCATCAACTCATGGCCTTGGAGCCTTGCAGTAAGCAGAGATGGGGAAAAACTGAATTCTCTGAATTATTTAGATAGAAGCAGGAAGACAGACACAGCCAGAAGGGCAGTTCCTTGCACAGATTACGATGACGCTCAGATTACAAGCAGGGTCAAGATAAGAATTTTTAACAACCCCCAAGTTCTCCGCAAAGATTTGATTAAAGCACTCTGCTCCTGCATTGGCTGCGTGTTTCCTACCAAACATCAGCTAAGCCACTTAATATTTAGCATGTTTGGGGTTTTTTTTTCTTTTAAATATCTGAACTGTGGCTTATGAAACTTCCCTACCTCAGTAGAACTGCAAAAATGCACGTAATAATATATGAAAAAAATGCTAGAGTCTGGAGTTGAGGGGCACTTGGGGAAGGACAGCAGCATCCCCTAGCCTGTGTTATTATTCTGCTGCCATTAAAATCCTTTTTCCCTCATTTTATCTGTGTGCCTGCTATTTTACCTTATTAGGAAGAAGAATACTGTGGCTGCAGAGAGATGCCCAGCGTTCGAGACAGACCTGAATCAAATACTCTGATCACCCCAGACACCACTGATGGCTCTCTTGCTCCCACAGCCCAATGTCTCTTCGAAGGGTCCTTACCACCGCATTTGATCTGCTAAATGAGGTGGACTTGGCCAGCTCGCTGTGACCAAATGCTGTCCTCACCCTGCACAGCTACACTGTGATCACTCTGGAAATTAACTGCTGCTAGTGCCATTAATACACCGTCTCACTCCTGATAAAGACATTGGCAGCTGGTTTGGACAACAAACCCAGACCTCTGAACACAACTGCAGCCTTTCATGTCCATGCAGCCTTTTCTCCTAAGTTTATCTACAGTGTAAAGCTTCTAAACCTTAGCACTAGACCAAATTACGCAGTCATTTCAAACACCGCATTAAAATACCATCCAGCTACTATAAAAGGAAAAGTGAATGGTTCCAGGAGGCAGCTCTGCGGCAGACAAGCCAGCGTGGCTCTGAAGATAAGAGGCAGCTGCCAGAGGTAAATATAAACATTATTTATGGATGTGGTGTCCTCGCTCATTTAAATTTCGACAAGCGCTGGAGATGCAGACAGAGCCAACGGGCAGCTCTCCCTGCAGGGCTGCAGATACGTGGTGTCTACGGTCAAGCCCACGTTTGCATCAGTGCCACAGCAAGGAGACCCTGCAATTACAGAGCCGTGTTGAATTTTACCTCCAAAGCCAGGTCTCTCCCTGACTGCCTCTCCTTAATTTCAGAAATACCAGTAGCTCCAGCGACGCAGGGATGTACTTGAATGTTAATGCCATGGTCAGATACGACCTCTTAACAATACACCACAAATTGCTGAACAATCAGAAAAACCTGATGGCACGTTACACTTTGCAGAGTCTTCCTGAAGAACCACACGCCCATTCCATAACCCTTGTAATGCCCTGAGGACAGGCACTCACTACACGCCAAGAAACAACAGATCACACCTTGAAACAGGAGCTCAGTTCACAAGTATATCTGCTGCTGGCTGTGGCCCCGCTCAAGCAGATGCTGCTGTTGCATGTCTTGTACCCCTTGGGCGAAATAAAGTAAACCAAAATCTGTATGTGCTGGGAAGAACTTAGAACTTGATCAGCTGAAGAGAACTTGTTTGGCTGAAGATGACGGTACTGGCAACTGCTGGTACAGAGGAGGCAGTGCTTCTGCTTTGTTGGACTTCAAGACAACATTTTAACCCATTAACCTGATTTAGATCCTCCAGGGTCATCCAGTAGAACAGTTGTGTGCACTCAAGACTGAAGCCTTGACTTACTGAAAGAAACAGAGTTGACAACGACAAAACTTCTGCCTAACTAAACAATGGCACGCAACTCGCTGGGGCAAAGCCCAACATGACTCATGGGGGCAAAGCCATCATGAAAAGTCGTAAGAAGTGCAATAGGAACTAACAGAGAGGAGATGGCTGTTAATTGCTGTTGTCTCCTTCGACACTGTAGGCTTCAGGCTGCTGGATGTCCGATCGCCAGTTGTCTCCACAAGGACATTTTGCAGTACCTTTTACACAAGCATCAAAACGTGCCAGAATGAAATATTTAGTTTTACATAAATTACTGCAAAGATGAACAGAACAAACACAGGAAAAGAGCCTGATTGTTGCCAAGTGCTCAAACCACCATGGGGGGGGGGGGGAATGTCCCAAACCACAGGACAGTGTTTCTAATCAGCATACAATAACAACGCAGTGAGCAAGCATGCAGACAGAGAGGAATGCAGCATCACTGCAAATCCAACAAAGGCATCCCCTCCGTGTGCTTGTGGGGCTACAGCTCGGGAAAATGGAAGAGAAAAGGCTTGACTTGGTATAACAAAGTCCAATCTCAGCTCTAGTGCATCCCAACCTCTGAAGGAAAGGATTACCCCAGGCCACCTGTATCTCCTCTGCCCATTCAAGACTATTAAGGCGAGGGTGACAACTGCCACACAGGGACCCTGAGGTTACAGATCTCACAGGAGCCAGGCTGCGGTCACAGAATGATCGCATTAGCCATTCCATGGAAAGTATTTCTATGTCGAGTTGTCACCCGCATGTATTCCAACACTGTCTGACGAAAGGGATCAGCAAACGACAGCCCCTGTGCAGAGCACAAAGTGAACCAACGCCTGAACCCCCCCGGGCATGTCCAGCCACCCGCAC
>JAVJGJ010000060.1:868516-879676 GCA_035590215.1 Microhierax caerulescens
ACAGGAACCTCCACCAAAGATCAGGAACCCACCCCAAATGTGACATCTCTCAAGGCTTTTTACTTAATAACGTTTATTTCAAATTGAAGCATCATACTTCTAACTCTTTGCTAGTAACCAAAAACTTAGGAAGAGATAGAAGGCAACCAAGGAACCCAGGTCTGTGAGTGCTCACCTACAGAGCCAGTGGCTCCAGCAGGATCGGTTTCCTCAACAACAAACTCTCCCACTATCCTGGGCAATCTCATCAGTGATGCTGGAGGTAGAACAGCCCAAGGCTATTTAATCCCATTTCACCCAGAGAGCCCAATAACGTACTATTTTCACTCACAGGTTAGACAATAGATTTCAGAACCAAATAAAACATTTTAGAATTCCTTCTTTTGCTGAGTTGTTGCTCTTCTTTTAGTAACTGCTACACTGTACAGGCTGCCTATGTAAAACCATTCAAAGCCTTGGAATGCACTTGGTAGATCCAAGCTGCTCTTCTTGATGGCATAAAAAACCAAGCGCATGCCAAAATGACATTTTTACAATCCTTTTTTGAGAGCCATTGCAGTACAGTCTTTTCCAGACAAACTGCCCTGAAATCTTCAGTGTATCAACAAGCCATGCAAAAAACATCACATTCAGCATCTGAAAAATAAAGTAGCTGCTACATACATCATCGCTTTATCAGGAAAGGCAGCTGCCTCTGAGTTATAGGAATTGTGGTGGGACAGTCACGTCTGAAAATCCTCAAAAACCTCAATCACTCCATCCATTTGAGCCAACTATAATGCTCTTTTGTAAAACACACAAGAAGAATAACCAGCTCATTGGTTCCCAACGGTGCCAACAATCCAATTAGTCATGAGTGGGATTATCAGACATCAGTATTCTTTGTAAAGTCCCAAAACGTCAAATGAACCTTACTCTTCCTCCCTGATTCAGACAGATCTTATCTAAGTCACCTCTCTTACTGCCCCAGCCAGAGGAAGACCAGGAGAAGACCTCTTATTATGGTGAGGTTCCAGTTAGAGCATCTCAAATTCTGCACTAGTACATCGAGCATGAGCAAGCAGCAGTGAACCCCCCAGCAGAGAGAAGCCACTGTCAGATAAAATTTGGTGGTCAGGATGCTAATGTTGTCAGGCCAGTGAATAAAACGCACGGGTGGCACCTATCTCTTCTTAATACAGTTCACAGCTGCTTGCAAAATGGTTTTGTCACGGAGATTACATCAACCTTTCCCACCAGAGCCTTGTGCTCCTTTGTCTTACCTCACAGTCACCACAATCACCAGACCTCTGGTCTTTCATGTCTTGTACGACTTATTGCTGGCAAACCTTTCTAAGTGAGTACCTGAGATTTGTGAGCAGAGACATCACCAAAACCATTTTGGAAAGCACTTGAGAAATTCATGCTCAACTGGTTTAGGCAGCAAGAGGGACTCCGATCTCAACAGAGATCAAAGAGCATCTAGGTAAGGCTGTTGCGAGCTGCTTCAATACAGAACCTGGTGGCCCAGGTTGAAACATTAGAAGAAATGGTTTAATGCAGCCTGCCATGCCTTGCAGCAAGGCGGCTGAAGGCCCAGCGCTGCACACTGTTCCATCTTCACAGCTGTTGGGAAGTAACCTCCAGCAGAAAGCCAGTTACAGTTACATTTTAAACTTTTCTACCCATTTCTCAAGCCTGTGCCTAAGACGCAGGAAAAAAGTGCAAACACCACATCCACTATACATCCATCACAAAGACACAGCAAGAGCATTTGTGTGCCCTTTGTTACAGGAGATTCAAGCCTTGCACAAAGGCGACATTTCACTTTTAAAGATTAAAGTTCAGTTCACAGTTACTGAGCTTAAACACAAAATTGCAAAAGGGCAGAAGTTTTCTTTTTTTTTTTTTTTTCCTGGAAAAAAGGAACTGAATCATCTACAGCTGACCCTCACGGCAACACATCCTGTGCTCGCTTATTTGTGACACAACAGACTGCTCTCAGAGACACTGCTCAAGATAGCGCAGATTCTCATGCAACCATATGACAAGGGGGAACTGAGGGACCGAGCGTGGTGTGATGCGGTGCCCAACATTCATAAACTGGCAGAGGGATACGAGAACACGAGATGCAGAAACAGCCAAAACAAGTACTGCAGCAGAGCAGGGCTTATACACTTTGGAGAACATGAGAAGAAAGCAGAGGTGTTTCTGTTTACCAGCCACAGAATAGAACTCAAGATTCCGGGAAACCACATATTTAGAAAAAAAACCACGTTTGCTGACATTGTAACCCTGAGACAGACCATAATAGAGAAGTCAAACGTCTCACGCAGTGCCAGCCCCGTGGTTCGCGGTGGTGCAGGCTGCGCTCAGGTCTGAGGGAGGCTGATGGGGCTGTGACTGCTCTAAAGCCTCCTGCAAGGACCCAGGCTGTGAGACGTCTGAAGAAAAGCTAATGGGAATCTCCTAAGGAGGGTCTGCAGCTCCTCCCGTACAAGAACCACGACTAACGGACAGGTAGAACCCCACCAAGAATTGTCTGTTGGTCTCAAGCCATCACTCTTCTGTGGGATGAGCCAATGCTACAGTTAAGGAACATCTGAAGACTACTACTTGTACCAAATAGACTCAGCAACACACAGTTCTGCTTTGGAGAGCATTTACACAACCAGTTCAAATCTAAAAAACATTTAAAACAGTTAAAGGCTATCACAGAATAAAGCGCAAAACCTGCTCTCCAGGAATGGTGCAGAAGGTACAGTCAATCATTTCCAAGATTCATACTCATTACCTTCTCATACGTTATTTTAAGGTAAATAAATAAAAACTGGTAAGAAACTCTAGTGGAGCTGAATGTGCATCTCAAAGCACTGAAAACCACCCCAAGAGTTGCCCTTTTAATAATAGGTGTCATGTACAGACCTCGGCTAGTTTGTATGGCAAGATCAACTTCTCTCCTACTGTCACTGTCTTTCTGGTAACCAGGGCCTCAAACAGCATCTCTTCTTTCACCTAGAACAAAAATCTTGATGTTAATGATTATTCTAAGAATAATTTTTAAAAATATATTTTTATATTTGTATTGTGTAAACATTGTCACAATCTTAAAATATATAAATTTGATTTAAAAAAATCAGAACATTTTTGCCAGCCCTTGCAGAGTTAATGTTCAATGCATAAGAACAAGCTAGCCATTGGGAGGAGACAACTCAGCACGTAAATTCAGCATCAGAAATCAGACACCACGGTATTCAAGGGAATCTGATTTTCCCCATTCAGTCATCACATTTCTAGCAGTTTCCCACTGGTTTCCTTTGTTCCTGGTGCAGCTCCTCCCTCCCACACTTTTTGCTGGCAAAAGAAGTCAACTTTCTAGCGTTGTAGAGATGACATAATTAAAAATTACTCTACAAATACGCAAAACAGTGTAATCCCTTTAAGAGATATCCAAAAGGAAGGTTTTTACAGGGTGGGGAGGAATTAGGAGGAGGAAGAAACCTTTGGAAAAGCATTGATATTTACTCTGCTATTCACACCTGATACCCAGTCCCTAAAGATGCCAGCTCCCAGGGAGCAGGAAGGCCACAATCTCTGATCAATTTTCTGCAACAGAAAGCAGTTAGCAGAAAATAAATGTTTGTGTCAACACAGGTACTTCAGCAAATAGGTTATTGATACCGACAAATTAAGCGGTACATGCCACAAACTGATGGGAGAAAGCCTCTTTTCCAACCAGTTTCAGGTCCCTCTTACTTTGATGTTCCCTGCAGAAATTCAGAAGCGTGCCCTCTCTAGCAGAATAGACAATGCGCTTGGACGTAAGTTAGAGGGAAACCGTTTACGGTTTGATGCAGATGATGGGAAATTTAGTAGATTATGTACTTTGACTCATTGGTTTAATCCGGTAATTCGTGTGAAAAGCAATGCAAACAACCCAGTGGAACTTAAGAAATCTCACAAACCATCACAATAATGGTGCTGTTCTGTACAAAAAACTACTTTGTACGAAAAATACCATCACGGGAGTCTCCCTGATAAGCTCCAGTGCATTTTATATAACTGACTTTTACTGCAACACCCACTAACCAGAACTCGTTGCCGTGGTGTGGAAAATAGAAAACATGTAGTCACTTGTGTATAACCTTCACCTACCAGCAAGGTCTACGTCACTGGAAATCAAACGTCAACACCCTGAGGTTCGTTTCACTAGCCCTCAGCAATACTCTAGAGCCCCCCGTTCCCATGATCTGCATTTACCTTTCAAGCTTGAGAGGAAATCTTTTGGTTCATGTGGAAATCCACTGCAAGTTTTCACATTTGGTTTCTGTTCCTCTACATTCAGCAAAACAGTTGTTTGTTTTTTTTTTAATTTCAGTTCTGCAGACAAAATGTGGACACTTTTCCAGCAGCTTGCAACTGCGGGACCATCAACTGCCCTCCCTCAGCTGCACAGCTTGCAAGTTTTACACCGTCCTTTTCCCACTTCAGGGATGCTGCAAATCCTCAGCCTGCGAGCTGGCTTTTTTTAATTATCAAAGGCAACAAGGCAGAGGGGTATCAGATGGTTACTAATCAAAACAGCCCAATGTAATATTCCTAAACAATATAAATGCTTCCAAGTCTCAGATTTGTCAGCAAACGTGGGGATTTTAAACAGTTTAAACAACTACCCGTGCTGTCCTTCACCGTCCCCATCTAACGTTTATCCTGGTTTCCTTCCCCCTCTGCACTCTTGATGGACGAGACCTGCAGATGTACATCCTTCATCTCCAGACCTGCTGCGAGCTGACCTGGAGGGATCACATCGAATCAGCTTCTCGTACAAAACCATACCTGGCAAGGACGGGAAGGTAATCCCTGCATCTCCCTGGGTCTCTGCCTGCAATTACCACCCAGTGGAGCTTGATCTTGATTGCTTCATCACCTCTGAGAGCCAACACCACAGGTACAGCCAAATTATCCTAATCTTCATTTAAGGACACAGCTTGAAGGTAGCTGACTCCTGATGCCAATGAGGAGCCACAGGAGCTTTCTAAAGATAAACCTGGTGCATGTCCATGTCGAAGGACCCCTGGTGCACGGAGACACCTGCAGCTTCCCCACTCTGAGTGTATTATGCTTACTGGAGGAGGAAGCACAGGATGAACAAATAGACACAAAGAGAATCCTAACAGATCAGCAAAGAGAATAACCTGACTTATTTTTTTAATTTTCTGCCCTGGGAGTTACACTTCTAACTTACATTTCACGGGTTTTTGCTTTCTGGTGCTAAAGGGCAATTCCTGCTCTCCTTCATAAAAAAAGCTACAGGGCCTGTAGGAGTTTATATCTTGATTACAGGGACGAAATACAGATTTAAGACTTCACTGCCACATTCAAGTTGAACCAACGCTGAGAGGGCTGGATGAGTAGAGCTCTAAAACCCAGCGAAGGATGACCAGCGACACTGCCGTGGCCGTAAAAGTCAGCGGCGCGCGGTGGGGAGCAGCCAGCCAGCAGGCTCCCACAGGGCTGGGCTCCAGCCAAGGCAGGCCGAGATTGCTTCTCCAGTAATGCTGGGGTATTATGTTATAGCAGCTGAAGAAAAATGAACCATTTCCAAATTGAGAGCAAGAAAACATCACTTTTTGTCTCTCCTCACATATTTGAGAAAAGAATTACAGTGCTGAGTGCTCATTCAAAAGCTGCCTGGTGTGGACTAACAGAAAATAAATTCAGATTTCTATCAGTTCTTCTCAAAAAAGATCTGAACCTTTTCTTCAGACTTTCTTTCAAACAACCAGAAAGTTATCTGACTCGAGTTCTGGCTCAGACCTTCGCATCCGATGAAGATGTCCCTGCTCATCGCAGGGGGCTGGGCTAGATGAACTTCAGAGGTCCCTTCCAACCCAGACTGTTCTACCATTCTGTGATCCCCAAAACTTTATCTGGAAAACGGATCCAGAAGAGAAGAGAAGGCTGGATGCAAGCACTGGCTGCCTTGTAATCCTCACCTCCCGTTTGCTCCCCAATTACTTTCCAAGATGTTTACCACAAGAAGCGCAATGTCTGTAGGATCCCTCTGGGAAGCTGAAGGCAATTTTTTAGTAGAAAAAGAACCTGAGCACATAAATCTCCTGCAGAGGTAGAGATTAGCTCCAAAAGCTGACATCATCGATGCAAAAAAGAGATCTGGAAAAACTAATTTAGGACACTTGATAACTTAGATTTACCTTCATTTGCATTGAGGCTGGCTACCTAAGCCTAAAACCTGAACATAAAAGTGCTCCATTGAGCAAAGACAGAACTTGCCTTCTTTAACAATCCATCCACGGGAATAATTTACGGTATTTGTAAATATACACAATTAAAGTGTTCCTGCTTTTCTAATGGGAAGAAAAAAAAAAAAAAAAAAAAAAAGTTTCTCAAGGTCAACTGACCCTAGATCATTTCTAATAGACTGATGTTGTTAATAAGCCCACAAATGAGCCTTTCTTTCCACTTTTCCCCAGAAACACCATGATTTCCCCCAGTTTTACACAACCCTCTATAATTCCTGCAGAGGACCCGTGACATTTGCAGCGCGTGCACAGGACTCCACATCTGCTCAATCCATCAGGCAGCCTCACCATCACACTTCGGCACGGCATTTCAGCAGAGTTTAAACAAAGGCCGTGAAAGACCTGCCAAAAGCCTCACATAATCCACACGCTACGTCTATTCTTGAAAAAAAAAAATAAATAAAAAAATGGAATTAGGGTCTTACTGTAAATGAAACAATGATCTGCAGAGTCTGGCCAAAATCCTATATTGCAGCTTATTTTTTCAACAAAAGCTGGTCTAAATGTTTTAATAAACCGAAGACATATTGGATGGCATTGCTGATATCTAAAAAAATCCAAATCCATCACAGATCCTCATCTCCTCCCACATGCCTTCAAAAAAAATCTGCGTATTAGCTTCACTTATAGGGATGCAAATATCGCTACACAGAGGAAGAACAGTTGTTCAGTGTTGTTGCACGAACTGCTGCAGCAGGGAAATTCCCCGAGATGTCCTTAGAGGCTCAGAGGCTCCAAGGTAAACCAGCTAGCTCAGGATAATTTGGGCCAGACTCTCCCTGAGAGGGGGAAAACACCTTAGCTTTCCATAAATTTTTCATTTCAGCCAGGCTGTTGTTTTCTGCCCTCCCCATGAAGGCTAACACCCTTCGGTGCCGTGAAGGAGGACCTTCGCATCCCCTCGTCTTGGCTGGACTCAGAGATGGCAAATTCAGCTCCTGCTTCTCAGAGCCTTCCCACCAAGTCCAGATGGACTTTTTTCTTCTATTTTCCATGTCAAACCTTTGAGTAAATAAATCCAGCAAGTCATTTAAGGAAAAAAAAACAACCCCAAAGTAAGAATCAGATCAGAGAAGAGCTGGGGTTTTCCATCTATTTGCTATGCTCAAGACTGTCCTGCCAAGTACTCAGTGGCTGTATAAAAAGAAGTTCAACTATTTGTCAACTAATATTATTTTTATTTTGAGATTATTTTTCATTCTTAGCAAGTAATGCCTGGATCTAGAGAGGGGATTAATAACTTTCTCAAGCCAATTCATATCTTTAGTAACAACGGTGTGAAAAGCAAAACTGTATACTGTTAGAGTTGTAAGTAGCTAACTAACAAATAAAGTGCAATAGATGCTCTCTGAAACGGTGTTTCATCTATGAACCCTTTAGTCCTCCCTTTTGATCAAATCTGAATAAGCATTACAAGATCTATTCAGGTCTGCAAAGAAAAAGAAACCAAGTGTTTCAGACAGAGAAATCAGGCCTCTTCTGTACGTATGTTTGGGGCTGGGTTTTTTGACATATTGTTGACACTGTCTGCAAGTGAGCATGGTGTCCGTGCCCTGTGCTGTACCAGACCATGGCACTGAGCCACCACTGCATCTGCACGGCTGAACCGATGCATCATTTCACATGTACACGTGCAAAAAATAACCCGGTACCTTACAGCATGCAGATGTTGCAGAAGGGTTTGTTTGCAGAAGAAAACCAAGGCAAAGACCCAAAACCTGGAACTTCTTCAGATCTCCAAGTCACTCTCTTATTCAAAGCTTTTTTAAAAAACAATTACTTCTTAAATGACTTGGCAGTCTTGTTATGGCCATTTTTAACAGGGTAAGATCAACAACATTCTCCTCCAAACCCTTATTTTCCTTCTGTTTATTTCTGCAGTTCCCAAAGCCAAGAGGCAAAGAGCATCCAGCTGCTTATACCCATATTTTACAGAAGCTTTTCCCTCCCTGAATTCAAAGCACTAATGAAGTGCTACAAAAATCTGTGAGAGCCAATTCCCAAGTTCTTTAGGTAGTGAGAGAGCGCAACTGTTATTTAGAGAATGAATGGGAAGAGCATCACGTGTACAAAGTTACCTTCTGATGCTATAAAAAAATTAGCAAAAATTAACCTTCCATGCTGTCCAGCAAGTACAAAGGAATAAGGATCATAGCTGTTTTAACCAACTACAAGAGTAACACTTCAGTACCCTTTGGAGTTACAAGTGAGATGGCGAGGAGAGTTCTGGCCACCTATATCCGCAGCAAGAGGTGTCGAGCTCCACTCCTGAACACGCAAGGCAAGTGCAGGACGACAAGTTGGCTCACTGAAATGAAGACTCTTCTCATGAAAAAGTAATGCCACAGCTTCCTAACTCGCTTGGGCTAACGGAGCAGCTCTCCTAAGAATTTATTTAGTTCTTTTGCACTGATTCACAGAACTGGATACAGTCCTGGGCCATCCAGGCTGAGACTTGCAAAGCCTTCCCAAATGATACTGGCACAGCAGTGACTCACTAAGTGCTTTTGGTAAAGGGTCTTAAAATGCAGAGAGCATCCCAAGGTTTACAAAAGAACTAAATAAACGTATGGATAATAGATCCATGAATAGGTACTAAAGGGATGAGATGCAGTCTCCAGCATCCCTAATACAACCTTTGCGGATGCTGGCAGGGTAACAGCAGAACAGCAAAATGCAGCGAGCGAGCTGAGCACCTTCTTCAGCCACCACCTGGACCAGAAGAGTGGGCTGATGGTCTTACAACTGCTCCAGTTTCTTACACAAGTATTGCAACAGATTTAAGGAGCATCAGGGAATTTTGGTGAGGGAGGTGGTGGCTGGCAACTGAAGAAACTACTGCACTGAATGGAAAGTCTGCTTTCCACCGAGAAATGGTTTGCAATCTTTCAAATTTTAACCACAGAAGTGGTATTTTCTGTCAAACCTGAAGCTGAAGAGTAGGGGGAAAACCCTCACATGAAAAACCTCTTTAAAAAAATCTTCATTACTTTTCACTGGCAAACATGAACAGCCCTTGTGAAAGGTTACATGAGAACTTTTCAGTGAAACAGAAAATAAATTCTATAAATATATCTAAAATTCTATAAATAAATATAAAATGGAGGTGGCTCGCTCGGTGTGAACGTTACAGGACAGAAAGCGAAGGCTTACCTCCAGCAAGTCCGACACAACAGGTAGTATTTCAGGGTTACAAATATCGATGGAGTCATCCCGGTAAGTCTTCTTTTTGTAACGGATGTTACCCAGGTGTAGAATCGCCGATAAGAGAGAGAAAATTCTAAAGAAAATAGACAGAATTCCTTTTCACTTTGTTGTTTTTTCTTAAAGCTAATGAAAACGTAAACCACATTCCCAAACATCCAAGTGCCATCTTTGTGCTTGACTCACTCCTGTTTTCAGTCCGAAGCAGTTTGTCTCAAATCTCCAATATTTCCTCAAAAATGATGTTCAAATGAAGCATCTAGTTTGCCTCGTGTAAAAAAAATATTTTCACTTAGTCAAGTACTAAACTTGCATTGGTACACTTTCTTGAAAGTCATTTAACACATCAATCCCATGGTCGTAAAGTGGCACCCCATATTATAAGAAAAAAAAAAATCCTCGAGTAACCTAGATACTTAGATTAAATATCTATCATGCAATCGCCCAAATTAAGTGGGAGACTGGACTTAGCCATGCAGGTGATCCTTCTTAGTCCCCTGGCACATGCATTTATCACCTTCTCAGATCTAGTCCCAGGTAGGCAACCTGTATAACAAAGCATAAATGCTTTTATAATATATAAGCATACTGAGACAGAGAAAAGACGTTACCCTCCAAGCAAATTTATCCAGCCAATTTTTCTTTTCTCTATTCTTTTTTTTATATTTGATCTCTCCTCCAAAAAATAGCTCTCTGAGACTATCAAGTCACAGCAGACTTCAGCTATAAACTCTGTTTGTCCCTATTTCCACAATTTTCTGGGGAGCTAAAAATAAATAATATCAAATTTGATTCTTCACCATGCCACCACCTTGTCTGGACAACATACCTCCACCCCTCCAAGCCAGTCCTTCCTTATCTCTAAAACAGGGATACTGATTCTTTATCGTGAACTACAGGGATGCAATTACACAAATTTTTCTTCTGCAAATATTTCCACAAAGGTGAAAACACATGTTTTGCTACAAACAATCATTTATAAAAGTATAGTAATACTTAAAATGTCCTTCCTTTTTATACTCCGCTGGAGGTGGTTACTTCTTTGTGTTACAGTTGTACAATGTCAAGCAGAACAAATTTGCTCGTATAGCAAAAATCCAATGTATTTTTTGACAAGTACAATTCACTATGAGAAATACATGAACTTGTGCACCAAGAACAGTTATTGCACAGTATATTAAAACGTGAATTGATGATATCCACCCCTGTTCAGTCCTGACACTTACCAATTGCTTTACTCTGTCAATTGAAAATCCCCTACTGTAGGACCTAAAGGGTCTTCAGAAAACCCTTGTTGCTGAAACCTGATTCTCGAAAGGTAAGGAAGCACGGTGACATACAACATGTTTACACTAGAAGTACGTATACTTGGGTTTATCCACACATGCGGAACAGATAGAGAAAAAGCAGTCTTAATTTCATAATTGGTTTGTACCAAGCTAGGGACAAGGGATGAGTTTATGTGAAAGAGATTGCTGGGTGAAAATTTCCTGTGGGAGCAGAAGGCAGGACATCTGACAGTTAAGAGTTTCTAAGTGCTGGCTCAGACACATGTTAAAAAGAAAGAAAACCGGTGTTTAAAAGAACAGGAGGTAATCCACTGAGTTGGGGGGGGGGGGGGGGGGAACAAAGAAGAAAAAGCTGTATTTTACCA